>JAOTOM010004623.1:0-367615 GCA_034440615.1 Ashinkailepas kermadecensis | reverse complement strand
TGCCACGGTCGGCGGTGTGTGTCCGGCCGGCCGGCGAGCGGGGCTGTCCGCGAGCGCCGGCCCGGTGGTGCCTGACCCGTAACCCGTGACCTGCGAGCGGCGCCAGCACGCGCGGTTGCCACCCTCCGCCGCCGCTGCGCCAGGAAGTGCGCCATTGGTCCAGATTAGATACGCGCCGCGCTCGCCGCGCTGATCTCTCAAGGTCGGTTGTGTTGCCGGCCTGCCACGGGCGGCGCGAGGAGCGCCGGCGCCCGGGGCGTCGTCAGTGCCGGCCAGATGTGCGGCCGGCCCATTGTTCTGGCCGTTTTTTTTCTCGTCCGGTTTGTTCAGAGTGGCGCCTCGGTGCTAACAACGTCAATTTGGAAAGTGACGGCACGGAACGACCGCGATCGGCGCAATTACGCCGGGGCCGGTAGGGACCTCCGCCGGCGAACTTTACCACCGCCTGATGTCCGTGTCATTGTGGCTTTCTCTGCCTGCTGACCGCCGGTGTGCACTGTGTCAAAATTCATTTGAAGTTTGGCGTGAGGTGTCAATGAAATTGTTCAAATTTGGTGGTGCATGGTGTAAATATGGCTAATTTTACACAGCTGCGTGCATGAAACTGACAAATGCAGATACAAAGATGAGTTGTACTCAGAAAATATTGAGAAGGACCTGGAACCTAAGGCATTCATCTGATGCCCTTCTAATATGCATATGGCAAATGGGATGACAACGCCATAGACCATCGAAGATGGAATAAAAGCAGAAAACTGTAAACTTAAGACGCGAGTGGTTGTCTCGTTCGGCGCCATTTTGCCCATTGACGCCCACTGGGCGTGAGGCACCAGCATCATCATCATCATCAGCAGCAGCAGCAGCAGCAGCAGCACCAGTGGGCCCGAATTTGGGCACACCGGTGCTGTGCCGGCTCGCCGTTCCGTGGCTCATCGCTTCAACTGCACGTCCTCTGAGCGCCGTGTCCGCCGCACCGGTCCGGCGCTGCCGACCGACGTGCACGGAGCGGAATCCGTCCCGGGGCGTGGGCTGGTTATTCACCCACCTCCGTTTTCCCGAAGGCCGGCTGCGAAGCACATTTCCATTAGCAATAAGTCGTTGCAGGATCCTCTCCGGCCGGTTTTGCATCGGGTTGGTCGTTTGTCGGTCGAAACGGGACATAAAGGAGAGCGGCCATGCCCGCCCGGTGTTGGCGTGTTACGCGGCTGGGTTCGACTGGCCGGTCGGGTTGGCCGGCTTGTCTGTGACACACACACACGTGCAGCGGACGTGCCGTCGCGTCTGCGACCGGCCCGCCGCGGCCGACTCGACCCAAGACTGCCCATGTTTGCCTGGTGGTATCAGGCGTGCCCGGGGACATCTCGGGTGTGCCCCGGGCAGTCGGCCGCAGCGCTGGTAGCACCCTGGGTCTGGGTCTGGCCTGGTGGCACATGGGGTCTGCCCCGGGCAGCCAGCCGCAGCTCTGGTAGCATCCTGTGTCTGCCCCGGTGACACCACGAGCCTGCCCCGGTGACACCACGAGCCTGCCCCGGTGACACCTCGGGTCTGCCCCGGTGACACCTCGGGTCTGCCCCGGTGACACCTCGGGTCTGCCCCGGTGACACCTCGGGCCTGCCCCGGTGACACCTCGGGTCTGCCCCGGTGACACCACGAGCCTGCCCCGGTGACACCTCGGGTCTGCCCCGGTGACACCTCGGGTCTGCCCCGGTGACACCACGGGCCTGCCACGGTGACACCACCCCCCACACCTCGGGTCTGCCCCGGTGAACCTCGGGCCTGCCCCGGTGACACCTCGGGTCTGCCCCGGTGACACCTCGGGTCTGCCCCGGTGACACCTCGGGTCTGCCCCGGTGACACCACGTGTCTGCCCCGGTGACACCACGGGCCTGCTCCGGCGTCACTCGTGGTGCGCTCCCCCGGTACGCCCGGCCTCTGGCTACACCCCGAATCAGGGTTTGATTTTCGTTGTTGGTCTTCGGTGTCGGAGTATCAAATTCTGGCAGCCAGCAGAACGGAATGCAATTGCAGCTCATGCTCATGCAACGTGGCAACTTTGCGTCACTCTGCCTGTGAACGCAGGTGTTTAATTACTGATTGTTGTATACAAATATGTGTGAATTTGTGTTGGAAGTTTGTTTGCACTGAATTACCCAGATGAGATTCCTTTCCTAGCACTGTCCCAGATATGCCCCTGCAGCGGGCTGCAGTGGCAATGTACACGCCTCGTGACACCCGAGATCTGCCCCGCTGCAGTGGCGGTGTGCGCGTCTCGTGACACCCGAGATCTGCCCCGGCTGCAGTGGCGGTGTGCGCGTCTCGTGCCAGCGCAGTCCGCCGAGGCAGCCGACTGCAGTGGCGGTGTGCAGATCTGCCCCGGCTGCAGTGGCGGTGTGCGCGTCTCGTGCCACCGCAGTCCGCCGAGGCAGCCGGCTGCAGTGGCGGTGTGCAGATCTGCCTCGGCTGCAGTGGCGGTGTGCGCGTCTCGTGCCACCGCAGTCCGCCGAGGCAGCCGGCTGCAGTGGCAATGTACACGCCTCGTGACACCCGAGATCTGCCCCGGCTGCAGTGGCAATGTACACGCCTCGTGACACCCGAGATCTGCCCCGGCTGCAGTGGCGGTGTGCGCGTCTCGTGCCAGCGCAGTCCGCCGAGGCAGCCGGCTGCAGGGGGTGTACACGCCTCGTGACACCCGAGATCTGCCCCGGCTGCAGTGGCGGTGTGCGCGTCTCGTGCCACCGCAGTCCGCCGAGGCAGCCGGCTGCAGTGGCGGTGTGCGCGCCCGGTAACCAGCCGGCGCGGTGCAGCGTGTCGGTGCGGCCTGCTGGCCGTGAGGAATGCCGGCACTTGCAGGTGTCGCAAACCGGTCGGCGCGATCCGTCCACCGCCGCAACGCGGGTCAGCGGCACCGCGACCGCCTCGTGCCCGCGTCCGTGGGCGACTCACCGCGCACTGTCCAACTACCAACCCTCCCTCCCTCCAGAAACCATCACGCCTCTTGGCGTTCCGCGAACTGGCTACGACTGGCGCGATTCGCTTGTGTCCGCGTGGGGGCACGACCCGGCGCGGGTGGCGTCATTGTTGACCCGTGATCGCGTCGGCACAGGAGCGGGTGGGTGATAGCGGAGCGAACCGCAAGTGGGCACCGGCACGACGCCGGCGGCGGCGACAAGCGTGGCGCGCTGGCGCGGTCGTCATGGGCCGGCGGCGGCGGCGCGCGTGTGTGGTCGGCGTGGCGCGCGGCTGTCGCCCGCTGCCAGGGGCGAGCCTGCACACGTGGCGTGCACGCCGTCGTGCACGTCCCAGTGGCGGACCTTGACCACCGCGCGCGCATCTTCAGCTCGTCACAAGTGGCGGTGCCGCCGCGGCTGTCCGACTGCCATCTCGGACGGACGGTCCGCACGCCTGCAGGCGTGGTCTTGGCCGGCGGCCGCCGTCACGCTCCGTGTCCGATGTATTCGGCTGACCGAGCTTCTCGGCGGCCTCTCTCTCCGTTCCCACACAGTCGGCGCTGGACTGGTCGGATGCCGGGCCGCGCCACAAAGGCTGACCCGCGCCGACCTCGCCGCTCGTGAAGGGTGAACGCTAAATGAGATACAGGCGGCCTTAATTAGGAGCCGAGCTCGCGTTTGCTCGATGGTGACCCGCGGCGACCCCGCGCGGCCCCCGAGGTGACCTGTGAGCATGGCCCTGTCGGGCGCGAACGCGACGCCGCCGGGTTTGTCACGAGTGCCGCGCGGTCGTTGCTCAGACACGTCGCTGGCGGGAGAAAGTGGCGCGCCATTTTTCAGCGGCGCTGGTGTGCGTGCACCTCCCTGTCACGCAGCGTGTTTGTCAGCGGTCATGCCGTCGTTTGGGCGGACCGGCACACACCGGTACCTCACCTCCCGCACCCTGCCTGCCGGAACCCGAAGCCCACCACCACATCCCCTCCCCTCCCCATCCCTCACAGACGTCACGTGGCGCGGCGGTCGCTGCAGACGCATTTAACACTATCGGCTGTTGGATGTATGATGTGTGAAGATCGTATAGCCTGCCGCGTCGTTATCAACTGTCGGATTGGTCGTCAGACCTAAATAGTGTTCGCCGGTGGTGCTGGTCTCTGAAGAGCGGAGGGGTCACACCGGCTCCGAGCGCACGTGGCGCCGTCTGCCTCACCAGAGGGTAGTCAGAGGCCCAGTGGGTAGAATTGGAGACGGCCGACCAAACTACTCGGATGCGGACGACGAGAATGGCCGCCAGTGGCGGAGGCCGCAAAGCGCGCACGCACAGGTCGCCGAGGCGATGGTGGACAGGCGGCGGCGAGAAGTGGCGGTGCGTGCCACGTCGGAGGCAGGAGCGCGCGTCTCCGCGCGTGCGCCGCAGGCTCGCCACGGCCGCATGCCACCCGAGAGCCGCCGCGTGCGCGCCACCACGCGCGTGCACCACCCACCACCCCGTGCGTGTGCCGGCGCACGGTGTGTCGCGGCGGTGCCGAGTGACGGGCGTGGCAGTGCTGCGCCAGACGCACGTCGCATGTCGCGGTGTCGCGCCGCGACCGCCACCACCTGGGGACGTGCCGGCGGCTGGTGTGTCGCGTCTGCTGTCCGTCTGCTGGGGCTGCCACACACGTGAACGGACACTGCTGATCCGACTTACACCCATCCCCTTCCGAGCAGACACTGCCGATCCGAGATTACGCCCCGACTCCTTCCCTCCCCTCCCCTTCCCATCGGGGACGAGTGGTCTAGGGGTAAGATGCTCGTCTCACAATCGAAAGGTTGTGGGTTCGAGTCTCACCTGTCGCTATTCTTCGCCCGCGACCTATCGGCGTGAGAGATTGGCGACGCTGCATGACTCAACGGTCGACGTGTCGTAAAACCAATAACCAACCAACCAATCCACCTCCCATCATCGTACTCGACGCACCGCGGTCGTGAATGCCTCCCAGCGATTTGGGATACCGCCTCACTTATCTCCACCGGCAGGACTGATCTTCGTTCGCGACACCGTCCTGCGGGTGTCGGGACCTTCCCTTGCTACGTGCGACGTCTGGTGGACTCCACCATGGCTGGGTGTAGGTATGCTCGGCGCCGTCGTGACTTGGGATGTCTTCCTCTCTTGGGAGGGTGCTAAATGACCTTGTGGTCGGTGCGCCCTTAAACCCAAACACTCAACCTCTCTAGGGAGGGAACAGACCACAAAGGCATCGACGCCTCCTTTTAGCAGCCCATCGAGGAGCCCTTCTCCGTTGCGAGGCGAGGAGCTAACAGAAGATACCGTACGGTGTACGCGTTATAATACAAGGTCGTTGCCGTGGCGTTTGAGGGGCGACCTTCACGTATCGTGAGCGTGTACGCTTTCATGCGAGCCCATGACATGGCCAGTGACCGGTGACTGGGGTGTGAGCCGATCTGCCCGGTGTCACCACGGCGCGAGAGCCGACGCCGCTGACTGCGTTTTGACGTTCGGCGGCGTATGCGCACGTGCGCGCGAATGGAAACAGGCCGCCGCTCTCGGCAGTGGCGGCGACGCCGAGCCGAAATAGCCGCGCGCGCCGCGGGGAGCCGGCCGGAAGCGGAGGGGACAGGCGCGCCGGCTAGGGTGACACTGCCAGACGGGCGACCGTGTGTCTCTCGGCTTCCGCCGTGCGGCCGTCGCACGAGGAGGATGTGCTGGGGGCACACCGGCCGATGTCGGCTGCGATGGCTTTACCGATGTGTCTCCGTTCACGCGCTTTTCATAAGTTGCGCCGACGGTAAGTTACGAGGCGTTTACGTGAGTTTTTGAGGTCATTATTTTTGCACAAGACAATAAAGTTTAAAAAATGAGGCATTGTATGAAGTGAAATGGTAAAATAATTCCCTAATTGTATTCGGCCAGGACTTCTCCATGATTTTTCGACATCAAGTTCCTTCCACCTAAGCTAACAGATCACTTCATTAGACGTGAACTAATGGTGCAAATAAGACAAGTTTGGTTGCGAAATATAGCAGTGGTGAAGTCATGTGTGTCCTGGTTTTCCTCCATTGTTTGGCTCCGGTATCGGTCCTGTCATTATTTGTAGAATTGTGTTTTGTAGGAATGTAGATTACGTCACAATAAAGCGATTCCCGTTTTCCGTGCGAAAATCGGTCGATTCGTTTTCGAGATCTCGGAGGGGCGCACTGTGCCCCGTCCTCTCCAACTACCTGGCGGCCCAGCCCCCGCCCCCTTGCATGCATAATAGGATTACAGGCAGATCGTGCCGGTGAATCCTATGCCGCTGGCGCGGGTCTGTCAGCGTTAATCCACCCGGCCGGGAGCCGGCCGAGAAATGCTCGCTCGGGGTCCGACTGAAACCAAGGGTCTGCCATATCTCAGCATGCCGCCGAGGTGGTAACGAATCGTCTGTTGTCTGAACCCCCTCCTCCATGTCATTGGAAGGAGAGCGAACGTGCCGGCCGGATCGAAAAGAAGCAGACCGCCGCAGCACCGGCTCTGCAGGGCCAGGACTGGCGAACTGTCGGCCCGGGCAGCTGGTGCCCCCCCCCGCAGCACAATCGTAATGATTACGGACGGTGATGCATGTAACTCGGTCAGGGTGATTGGTGATGGGCGTGTGCGCGCACTGATGGCGGTGGAGGGGGATGGGACTGTCCACGTGGGCGCCGGCCGCCACCGTCCATCGGCGGGAGCGGCCCCGGATGGCTGTCCGGTACGAGCGATTATTGGACAGACCTGGTTTTTCTTGTTGTCCTGTTGCGGTCGGTTTTGTCTCGGCGGCCCCTGGTGACACGCCACCCCAGTGCGCGGTGCCGCCGCGGGTGGTGTGCGCGTCCAACTCCGGCAGAGGCGTGCCAGGCGGGCTCGAGTCGTGTCAGGTTGTGCAAATCGTGTCGCATTTCGACGCGTGTGGACGGCTGGCGGCGCCGCGGCACTTCCGGCGCACCCTCTGCCCTCCGGCGGCTCCCCGGCCGATGTCCGTCAGCTGGCGCTCGTCTGCCGCAGCGGTGGAGGCGGCTGCGCTTCTGCCGCACCAGCTGCCTCGGCGCGTGCCGGTCGCCACAGCGGGCCGGAGCGGCGAGCGTGCACGCTGGCCGTCGCCCGGCGTCGTTAATCTCGCCGCCAGCCGACCGGCTTGGCGGCTCTCACAATGGCGGCGCGCTTGGCCGCCGTCGACCAGGCAGAGCACCAACTCGACATGGCCCGTGATGGCTCTGACGCGCGCCGCCCGTCTTCCTGTCGACGTTGCCGAGCCGGGTAATCGCTCTTGAGCCGGCCTCGCCGCCCGGTCGTGTCCTTCCGGCTGCCGGCGGGCACAATGCCCCCCGGCCGTGGTCATTGTGCCCGACCGGCCGCCGCGGCGGGCGCGGCCAGCGCCGGCGGCAGATGGCTCGTCGGCGACGAATGGCGCAACGGCGACGGATCGTCTGCCGGCCGGCCACGGTCGACACTGTGTCTCAGGCGGCAGCCTGATGTCGCCTCTTTATTGCGTCGTTAACTCGCGCGAATGTCCCGGGGAATTTTGAGGATTTCACGGCTGATGGAAGTCTTGTTGGCGGATAAGAAAATGGCCGCCGACCGACCAGTACGCCAACGGTGAACTTTATCACCTGGCATCGCACCTAGCGATCGGCTGGCATCGCTCCACCGCTCCGATGGCGCGCTTCGCCGCTTCTGCACCGTTTCATGCCACTCTGATAGCCACGTTTGCAATTCTGAGGCCATGCTCCGCTATCTCTGTCTCTGTGACCACCTATCCAACCACCGACTTCCCCATTCCGACCGCCGTCTCCCCACTCCGACCACCGACTAAACCACTCCGTTCACACTGTCGACCACTCTGATCGTAACGTCCTCCTCCAACCTTAGCGTCCGCCACTGCGATGAATGTCCACGACTCCTACCACAGTGTCCATCGTCCTGCCCCTCCGATCATACAGACCACGACTCCTACCACAGTGTCCATCGATTATGCCCCTCTGATCATACAGACCACGATTCCTACCGCAGTGACCACCGCTCCAAGCACAACTGTCGCTCGGACCACAATCCAGCCCCTCCGAGCATGCAGACCACGACTCTATCCACATCTCGTGCCGCTAGGACCACAATCCAGCCCCTCCGAGCATGCAGACCGGCCCAGCGCCTCGTCCGCCCCTCCGCAGATTGCGCGCTGTGCTGGCTGGCCAACTAAGCCACCGCCAGAGCCGGCCGGGTGGTCGTGTCGTGTCGCTCGGCGTCCGCCCGGCCGAGCGGCGGCAGTCAATAGCGGCCTGCCCGCGCCAGCGGCCGTCCGGCTGACGGTCGCAACTGCGGCTCAGGCCCGGCCTTGATTAGCAGCCCGGCTGCGGCGGACGGACTGATGGCCGAGCTGTCGGCCACTTGGGCGTCGCTTGGCACCGGCAGCGCGTGGCGGCTGTCGTGGTCAGCCGTGCGATGGATCCGACTGCTGGGTGGACGGTCGTGACGGGCCAGGTCGGGATACAGCAGGCAGACAGGAAGATTGTGACGAATATGACGGTTGGGTGTTGGCCAAGATTTCGAAATCGTGAGTGTGGAGAGGGAAATTTGCGGCTGATGAAATTCTGAGAGGGTATTTTCCTCTTTGCATCAGAAATCAGTCACTTGAAACAACACCTGTGAATCTTTCTATAAGAAAAGGAGAGGATCATTTCTTGGAGATGATAATGTTAAGGATGCCAGAATCCAGGATGGCTGTTTTTTGGCAACCCTGTTCCTGACATTAACAGGCAGCCAGATTCAGACGAACCTGACGGTCGGCAGGTCCTGAGAACACAATCACAATCCAGCAGGGCTGGATTGTGATTGTCCTACAGCACAACTTGACTGTTGTCCTACAGCACAACTTGAGAAGGTGAGAATGGAGCCGAATACCGTCATTTTCTGAACAATGCGTGAAGTTGATATTGCGAGAAGGTTATTTCGGGTGGGGAAACCTTTCTTCCCTCCCTTATAGCCATTGCCCGACGGTCATGTTCGTGATCTTCCCGCCGGTGGTCCCAGGGAGGGCGGGAGGAGATTTCGCTCACACCCCTCCGACAAAGCTCAACCAGCATTGCGGCTTTTTTTAAAAACCCAATTGCAGTGAATGGTGACTTCCTTTGAACGCTCTCATGCGTAGATTACATTAAGCTGTACCTTACCTTCAAAGCTGAAGGTAAGGTACACCTACAAATGAACAGCTCTGTTCATTTTTATCTCGAATTTCACGGTTGCCCATTTTTACTTGCCCGCGCTCCGCGCCCGGCAAGCGGGTTTCGACTCGCTCCAAGCCAGCCGGACGGCCGGAACTTCCGGCAGACCTCCCATCGTGGACCGCCACCGGCGGCGTCGTGACAGCCTGACAGCGTGACAGCCTGACGCGACATAGCTCACACACCACTGACGCTGACGGCCGCGGCCGGGCGGGCCGGACAAACAGCGGCGGCCGCAGCTCACTGCCCTGCGGAGCGCCGCCACTCGGACCACTCACCGGCCGACTCTGTGTGTATGTGTGTGTGTGTGTTTTGACGGGGGCCGCCGCGGGTGGCGTGTGTAAATCTGAGGGGCCGTCGCCTCCTCTCGGCGCTGGTTTCGTGCCACGGTGTCTTGTGTGTTTCGAATTGAAGCCAGTGAAGCCCCGTCCGAGTACGGAGAGCCTTGCAGATGCATTTATCTGCCTCCCCCTTCCCGCACCAATCGATGACACATGGCGTCGCCCGTGGCCGTTTGAGCTCGCCCCGTGTTGATGACAGGACCTGTCCTCTGCCGGCTGGTGTGGCCGTTTGACGTGACGGATCTGCACGGATGTCGGCGTATCTGTTGTGAAGACGGCAGGCCTCTGTTGATGCGGGTGTGGCTGTGCTGTGCTGGTGGCGGATCTGTACGGCAGACAGCCCGGTCTTGGGCGGTGGCGGCTCGGGGATCTGTTGCGGCAACATTGACTCAGGGGTGTTGATGCTGGGAATCTTTACTGAGAACAGCAGGGCTATGCTGATGCCTCTGGATATATGCCGACGAAAGGAGGCCCGCCGTTGTCGAATCCCGTGGCTCTGCACTAATAGTGGCTCAATTCTGCGCCGGTTGTAGTGTTGGGAGTTGTTCGAGTGTTGGGGTAGTGTTGAGGAGCCAGGTTTGGCGGGTGGCGGTGTCAGAGACGGTGTTGAGGCAGTGATAAATTATTCGTGAAATAGGGTGGAATATACCACTTTCTGAACACTGAATTGACATCCCTCCCAACTGACTATCGACATCGTGCTTCGTGATGAGTCGTTGTGAGGTCTTCATACCTAATTTCTAACAGTACTTTGTTGATAAATATCATGTTGATGCTGTTGCATGCTGGATATCATGTTAGTGCAGATTGTGATGCACGAAAATCTCTTAGCACAAATCCAGGCTTACCTATGATGTGGTCTGTTGTACAATATGAATTGATAATTATAGGTATTTTGTATCATTATCACTAAAATAGTTACCCTAAATTAGGTATCTTGAAACAAAGGAAAAGGTGCATGTAGGCGTATGCTGTTGGATCAAAATTGTGTTTGAAGAACTTATAACTTACGTTAAGGGACATCATTTCCATGGCGAATTTCGACATCCTACTGTACTCGTTTCGACATCTCACACCTAACGAAAAACCATTATTTTAACACTGTTGAGAAGCCAGGGTTGGCGAGTGGCGGTGTCAGAGACTGTGTTGAGGAGCCATGGTTGGTGGGTGGCGGTGTCAGAGACTGTGTTGAGGAGCCAGTATTGGCGGGTGGCGATATCAGAGACTGTGTTGAGGAGCCAGGGTTGGCGGGTGGCGGTGTTGGGAACTGTGCTGAAAAAAAAATACTTAAGCTTGTCTTGGCCTTTCAGAGCCGAAAATCATACTCTTAGCAATCACGGATTCATTTTTTTACTGCAGAGTAAATCGTTAAGTTCGTGCTTGCAAGCAGTGTTACATAAAGAGACCAAATATACTTATGTGTGTAGCGGTTTTGATTCGCAGTAAGCATTGACTGCGAATTGAATGTATCCTGTTCACTGTGCCATAATTTTGCACTCCAACACCAGACGTCGAAATGGTCAGCGCGCCTCAAGATACCAAAGCTCCCAACATGACCAGAAGTAGAAACTGAGAATCGTGCCCTGGTCGGGGGTCGGCGCTGGCGATATGGCCCGGCAGGCGGTGATGCCGGGGACCTCTCAGCGGCGGCTCCGTGCTGACGGCAGATGGCCAACGAGGGAGGTTCTGTACCGACGACGGCTGGCCGAGGGGCGGTGGTTCTGTACTGACGACAGCGAGCCGAATGGCGGTGGCTCTGTACCGGCGACAGCGGGCCGAGGGGCGGTGGCTCTGTACTGACGACAGCGGGCCGAGGGGCGGTGGGCTCTGTACCGACGACAGCGGGCCGAGGGGCGGTGGGCTCTGTACTGACGACAGCGGGCCGAGGGGCGGTGGCTCTGTACTGACGACAGCGGGCCGAGGGGCGGTGGGCTCTGTACCGCCGACAGCGGGCCGAGGGGCGGTGGGCTCTGTACCGCCGACAGCGGGCCGAGGGGCGGTGTCTCTCTGTACTGACGACGGCTGACCGAGTTGTGGTGGCTCCGTACCGACGACGGCGGGCCGAGGGGCGGTGGCTCTGTACCGCCGACAGCGGGCCGAGGGGCGGTGGCTCTGTACTGACGACAGCGGGCCGAGGGGCGGTGGCTCTGTACTGACGACAGCGGGCCGAGGGGCGGTGTCTCTCTACTGACGACAGCGGGCCGAGGGGCGGTGTCTCTCTACTGACGACAGCGGGCCGAGGGGCGGTGGCTCTGTCCCGCCGACAGCGGGCCGAGTTGCGGTGGCTCCGTACTGACGACAGCGGGCCGAGGGGCGGTGGCTCTGTACCGACGACAGCGGGCCGAGGGCGGTGGCTCTGTACTGACGACGGCTGACCGAGTTGTGGTGGCTCCGTACCGACGACGGCGGGCCGAGGGGCGGTGGCTCTGTACTGACGACGGCGGGCCGAGGGCGGTGTCTCTGTCCCGCCGACAGCGGGCCGAGGGGCGGTGGCTCTGTACCGCCGACAGCGGGCCGAGGGGCGGTGGCTCTGTACCGACGACGGCGAGACTGTGTCGACGCTGCTGTGCCACCGCTGACCCGTCGTGTCTGTCCTTGCAGGCGAGCACCTGCGGGCGTGCACGGCACCGCGCACCTGCTGCACCGAGAGCATGGAGCTGCGACTGAGCGAGTTCGCCAGAGGCCGGCTGGACAACGCCGTCAGTCAGACGGTGCAGCAGGTGGCCGACGAGCTCGGCTCGCAGAGCACCAGCTTTGACAGTACGTGCCGCTGGAGGTGTAGGCCGCCTCTGTGGGTGTTGGCAGCCGCTGGAGGTGTTGGCGTGTAGACCGCCGCTGCAGGTGTAGGCCGTCTCTGTAAGTGTAGGCCGCCGCTGGAGGTGTTGGCGTGTAGGCCACCTCTAGGTGTAGACCGCCTCTGGAGGTGTTGGCGTGTAGACCATCTGTATGTGTTGACCACCTATCCACGTGTAGGCCGCCGCTGTAGGTGTAGGCCGCCTCTGGAGGTGTTGGCGTGTAGACCACCTGTATGTGTTGACCACCTATCCACGTGTAGGCCGCCTCTGGAGGTGTTGGCGTGTAGACCACCTGTATGTGTAGGCCACCTCTCCATGTGTAGGCCACCTCTCCACGTGTAGGCCGTCTCTGTAGGTGTAGGCCGTCTCTCCATATGTAGGCCGCCGTAAGTGAAGGCCGCCTCCGGAGGTGTAGGCGTGTAGACCGTCTCTGGAGGTGTAGGTCGCTTCAGGCGAAGGCCCCCTCTGGTTATTGGTTTTACGACACGTCGACTGTTGAGTCATATAGCGTCGCCAATCTCTCACGCCGATTGGTCGCGGGCGAAGAGTAGCGACAGGTGAGATTCGAACCCACAATCTTTCGATTGTGAGACGAGCATCTTACCCCTAGACCACTCGTCCCCCGAAGGCCCCCTCTGGAAGCGTTGGCGTGTATGCTGCCTCTAGAGTTGTTCCGCGACGGGTTTGGTCGCTGGTGAACGTCCCTGTGGACTGTGCCCGCTGTTAATGTACCAGGAAACGCAAAATTGAAGTGGAAGGGAAGCAGCCATCTTCATAGGCACCGGTATCGACCTCACAGTGTCCAAGTTCCGACTTTCGGAATTCATTTACATGGAAGTTAGCCACTCGACCGCGACAAGAGCTACAATGTTCACCAGACTCGAATGGTGACGTTTCTGAAATCAATGCGATTGTTATGCCGCATTTCCCTGTCATGTTATACCTATGATTGATTTTTTCATGGCCTGTTTTGCCATCTTTACCTGCTACTTTCCACCCTGCTAAAAGGAACAGTTTCGTGGTTCTGGCCTGGTGTGAAGCCACATGCGGACCCATGCGGCCGCGATAATGCTACACCGCGTGAACTGTGACCGCTGTCGTCACCCTCAGTGTGGAGTGGAGTGGAGCTGGAGTTATGCGACATTGAGAGTGGGCTCGGAGCGTGTGGCGTCCGGGGCTGCGGTTGATGGAACACCAGCCGGGGCGAAAATTAGCATGGGACCGTGGCCGGTTCTTGGTGGGTTGCTGGTCCAGGCAGATCGGCATGGCTGTCCGCGCCACGGTCCACCGCCGCCGCACATTCGTGCGTCCTGAGGTCATGGCCTGCGCAGCCGTTCTGACGTCATGGGCATGGCGCACAGCTAGGCAAAATAGTGCAGCATGACGTCACGGCGGCCGCAAGTGGCGGCGGCGGCGGCGCGATTAGTTTGACCTCGCTTGTCGCCGCGGCCGGGGCGGTTCTCCGCCGACTCTGCGGTCGTGCAACAGATGTCGCTGTGTCGCCACTTTTTCCGCGCCTTTTTCCCGGCGCGATTGGCGCGCCGGAGCCGGCCGGATCGGGCGCGGCCCGCTTGTGCTGACTCGGCTGAGCGGGGAGAGGGGCGGCGGAGAACGCTCTGCCGGATGACTGTGTCCGATGCGCTGAGTCATCTGTGCTGTGCTGGTTCAGCTCGGAAACGGAGAGTGGGTGTAGGCGAGGAATGATATATACTCCGAGCTCCTGGGCTTATAGAATTAATTTTTCAAATACGTTTTCAGACGACAGGATTTGAGGGCATTATTTTCTTCTGTGTCTGTGTTTTTAAGCCAAGTTTGTGATATTTTTTAAAGGCTGTAGGACATATTTTTGTGTGTAGTTTGGGGACTGTTCGCGTGAAGCAAGGAAAACCGAAGTTCAATAGATGCAGCCTCAATTGTCTCTTACTTCTCTACAGCAATGCACTATTACCGTTATAAAAGCCAGAAATTGAGAACCCACACGTATTTAGGATTGTCATGGAATAGCAACAAGGGCGGGTCATTGCATCGTCAGGCAGCAACATCCAACCATTCATCAGACTTCGGTCCAACATCGTATGTGGCAGCCGTGGAAATGTCATGCGAATAATTTCGGGCTGCGAACATTTACGTTTGCGGACAATGTGCAGAGAATGAACTGAACGGTATCAGGTCTGCCACAGTAAGATTGGCATCGCTGTTGTACTGTTGATTGACTAAACACCGACACAGACAGTTCATTAGGGAACATTGTGTTATCAATGACAATCCAGGATGGACTTTTGTTTCGGTGCACCAGTGGGAATGTGGGTCGGGTCAGGTCGCCCGCACGCCAGTGACAGAAGTTGCCGTTCACCGGTCCGATCCGCTCCGCTCGGCTTGTGGAGCTACGCCGGCCCCGGGCCGGTGTGTCTAGGTGGGTGGAGGGGGGTTGGCGCCCACGGGTCGGCTATCGGTGGCGCCATGGCGCGCCGCCCGTAATGCCCGTAATTGGAAACGACCGGATCGGAGTGTGAGGCAGTGGCGACGGCGCGCTGTGTGGCCGGCGGTCGCCGTGGTGGCCGCCGGCCGGCGCCGGCCGGTGGCCATTGATCGTTGCGCGGCAGCGCGCCACCGCCGCCTCCGCTTCCGCCTCCGCCTCCGTCGCCGTCACCGCCGGCCCGACGACCGAGTCCGTGCCGCGGACCTGGGCCGTCCGCTGGCGGAGCTCGGCGGCGCCCGCCCGCCCGCCCGCTCGGCGCGAGCAGATGCGCCGCACGGCCGGCCGGCGAGGTCGTCCCTGCTCCGCAGTGTACGGCACCGCGTACGGCACCGCAGTGTCGGCCGACGCGGCGGCGGACGGCCGGTGTCGGACGGAATGAATGCCGACACATCTTGCGATACGGCGCTGGAGAGAAAAAAGAACCAGACGGGGCGCCGTCGCCGTCGGGGTGTGGAATGCGGTTTGGCAGGTGCAGGTTTCGACACACCCGACGGAAGAGCGTCCGTTCGAGCCGTGGACACGTTTGTGTCCTGGCGGGAATGGGCGCACATCGTGTTCGTGCCGCGTCGCCACCGGCTGCGGCGACTCGGCGGGGCCGACGCGTGCCGACCTGAGACCAGAGCATTCTCGTGTCGAGTCCACCGCGGCTGGCGATTGCGCTGGAGATGGCGACGTGCCGTGGTGGCCGGCATCGGGCGGTGACCGGCCGCGCCAGCCGGCCAGCTGTGGCCGCATGGCACGCGCGGCACGCGCGCGAACGGCAGCGCGCGCGATCGGTGGCGGGAGCGCGGCGCGGTCTATTTCGGCGCCGGCGCGCCGCACGTCGAGCTGGAGATTGGGCTGCGCGCGCGGCGCCGCCGCAGTGCGATCTCAATTCCGGTGGCGAAATCGCCGCCAGCGCGCTCGTCACGCCCGGTCGGAACGAGCTGGAAGTTTGCCAGCGGTGCCGATGGCAGTGGCTTTGTGCGGCCGGCCGATTTGGAATTCCTGTGTGCGGAACGACGGTCCTGATCTACCGGATGAAAACAGAACCTGTTGTATGGAGTTAGTTATTGGTGCTTTACGGCACATCGGCTGCAGCGTTATTTTGCGCCTAGCATTAGCGTTAGCATTAGCTTGCACCCTATGGTCACAAGTCAATCGTAGGTGCAGCCGAATGTTTATGATATGCTGCACTCGAAGTCGAGGCGCATGCTTGTGTTATCAATAATTCAATTATACGAGGTGTAGCAGAATTTCTACGTGACGTTTTGAGTCTGTCTTATGTGCCGTAATGGAGATGATAGTTATTAATCGTGCTTACGTACTCTTAGCTTGGCGCGTTGTCCAGACGTTTTGTTGTTTGGTGCTTTATAATGCACTTGGCAACTGAGACCATATGGCGTCGCCTGCCTCTCGCTCTGTCAGGAAGGGCGGGCACCGAATCGAACCCTGTATGGGGAATCGAACTCCATACCCCTGGTTTCCCAGACACCCAGCTGAGCCACTAGGCTACCGACCCCCAGCCCGTGCAGGCCTTTAAAGTCCTTCAGAAAGTCACCACAATGCTGTATGACCAACGCAGCGATGTGCCCCAAAGCCAAAATAACCAACCCAACCCAAAACCAAAGTTACCTCGTTCGACGAATCAGTGTCTGCGCTAAGATGCAGAAATCCAGCACACCAACGGGAAGCTACAAAAAGTGTCGAAATTCCAGCTCTTTACTTCACCATTATGTGCGAGAACAATGGTGGGCCGGACTGTGGTTTGTTGCATAGCAATGCTAAGTCCAGCTCACGGTGCAGTTGGTGCGTGCATTGTTTTCATGTGTGATTAATCGCGTCACGCGGCGTTTTCACGGCAGCTTTCATGCCGGTCGTTGTGCCTGCTGAGGATGCCGCCAGGCGTGCCAGATGCAGGCAGACGGGGGCTGTCCAAACTCGCCCGCTCAGCGCCTGCATTCCGAGTGCGGCTCCCAGCCTGCCGTGTCGTCCGATGCGAGAGCGCTGGCTGGTTGCACCTGCGACTGGACGACGGCAGTTTTGACAGCTGCCGCACCAGCCGGTGCAGAGCCCACAGCCGACGCTGCGGCGGTCTGTGGTCGCGGCTCAGGTCCCAGCCTGGCGATCGGCTCAGCTGAGAGTGGGTCGAGTGGGCGGGCAGACGCGCCGGGAACGTGACGTGTGCGGATTGGCCGCCGACGAGCGCGTGCCGACCGGCCGAGGTGACACGGCGTGTCTGTCCTTCAGACGGAGCCGGCAGCCGTTCTGAAGATCATCGCTCTCACGTCGTCAAGTGGCTGCACGTCGGTCGGCAATTATTTGCATGTCAGGCTTCAGGGGAGTCGTAGATAACGTGGGCTTGATTTATACATGGACTTTGCTACAGCAGAGTTACGACTTCACTTGCATGGCTGGAAGCAGGTTTGATTTGTGTTTGGAAATGTGGCGATGAAAATGTTATGGCCATCAAGTATGGAGAGATATTTTGCATTCTATTTCTGGCATCAGAAGCTCCTATTTGTAGTTCCCAGTGCATTTCTGCCTTCTTTAAAACAAAGAGCGAGAAGTTTGTAGGCATTGTTATCAAGCACCGTATAACTTGCTCATTGACTACTGTATCTTATACAAGAACATTCTATAGTATAATACATATTTCAGCAGGTAGAGCAGAGAACAACGTACTGGGGAGGATAATGTTCTGGATGTCAACAGTCCAGTACACAGCTGTTCTCCAAACGTCTGTTCGAAGCCCGGTGTGCTCGCCACAGCCGTCACGTGCGAGGCCGGTCGCAGGCGCGCGCACCGCGTCCGTCCGATCCGCACTTGTCGCGTGCACCGGTAATCCAGCAGCGCCGTCGGTGGGCGCCGGCCGGATTTGCCGCGGATCCGTTACACGGCGCCGTGGTCCGGCCTGTGTCCGTCGGCTAATCGGCGTGTTCGGTGTCGGCCCGGCTCGGCGGCCGGTGCTCGCCGGTACGGGCGGCCGGCCGGCCGCCTCTCGGTGCAGTGTCGCTGCCGCGGCGGTCGGCTGCTGCACGCCGGCCGAGCCCGGCTGGAATGCCGCGAGCCGCGAGCAGCGCGGCTGGGTGTGACACGGATGTGTCGGCCGGCCGTGTGTCCGGTCGGGTCGGGTCGGGTCGAGGCGCGCCTGGTGCGCCCGACGACGGCTCGGCTCGGCGATCCGTGGCGATTGCCCTCCGCGCGGCTCGAGAAGCGCCGCACATTCATTTTACGCCTCCGATCGGTGTTGGGAATGTCGCCGGCGCATTGTTCGTTCGCCGTCGCTCGTCTCGCCCACGAATCAAACCGGATTTTATTGCCGCTTAAGGCCGTATATGTACGTTCGGAATTCGGATCACGAACTCGCCGTCGATGCCGAAATGTCGATGGTAGTCCTCTGCTGCCTGTCTCAGGTGGTCGCCTCGTGGACTGAGCGGGCTCTCTCGCAGGAATGAGCTGTGTTCATTCTTGTCCTTTCAGGAGCTGATGTCTCCGAGTTGATGGACAATAAGTATACAGCTCATCTTTCCCACGGTTCCCAATGATGTCAAATCATTTGGAATTCGCTATTGTCAAAATTCGCTGTTCAGGTCGTATAGACACACACACACACACACACACACACACACATATATATATATATATATATATATATATATATATATATATATATATATATATATATATATATATATATATATATATGCACTGTGTTCACTATCGGCAGCCACCACCCGACTGTGCGGTCGACGGCCAGGGCGCGGTGCCGGGACACAGATGGCCAGCCGGTGGCGGCACGTCTGGCGCGACGTTTGCCTTGGACGGCTGCCCTGTGGGTGCCGCTGACACCTGCGTCGGCCGACACGTCGTCTCGGCACGCGCCGGCGGCGGCGAGACGGCGAGCGTGACGCACCGGCAGTCGGCGCCGACACGGGTGTGGCGAGTCGTCTCGCGGTCAGAGCCGTGGGCTGTGAGGCAGCTGGCGGCCGGCGCGCGGGTTAGAGCCGGCGGACTGGTGGCGGGGCCGCTGCCGATCCGCTACGGGAGTCGACGGTACATGCGACAGGCTGGGGTCGGAGCGCGCCAGGGCGGACCGAAGGCGAGTGGAGCCGCCCTGCCGGCCCACGCTGGGTGGCCTCCTCGGCGGCCGGCCGGTGGCGGTGCCTGACCACCCTCACGGCCGCTGAGCGGGTCGGCTATCTCCGGTCGGCTATCTCCGACCATCTGGGGGCTGGGTGCGCTCTGTCTCCGAGCCGATGACAGAGTCTGGCCGTTTGACACGGCCTGAGGTGCGGGAACGCCGCACGACATGCCTCCGTGTGTGTGACGTGGCCGTGTTCTATGTTCTCGCGAGTCTGGCCTTGTCGTTCAGCCCGCCGTCCACGGACCTTGTCTTGCGCGCCTGGCAGCCACCTCGGCGGTGGGCCGTCGACCTTGCCGTTGCCGGGTGGTGCCGGGTGAGTGCGATAGAGCCACGTCAGAGGCGCTGGTGCATTGGCAGCGGCGCGCCGGTGCAGCGGCGCGGTGCGCCGCTTTGTGTGCGGCTCACGAGTCGGCGATCACGGCGGCGGTCATCGCGGCCGCCGCCGATGACGCCGGCCGGCCAGACAAAGGGCCGGCCGGCCGGTCGGCCGGCCGACGCGCAACGACCGGCCGGCGGTACACCACGCGCCGGCCGTAAACACGGCGCACCGCCGTCCGCGCCGGCCCGCGCCGTGGGAACCGGCGGCCGCCGATCGGCCGGAATCCGACCGGAATCGGGCGGCCGACCCGGCCGGCCACCGCTCGGCCGGCCGGAAGCGGGACGGGTCGGTGGCGGCGCCTCGGACCCGGTCTGGTCGGGGCGGGCCTGGCGGTCGGCGGTGGACGTGCTGGACCAGCATGCACGAGGATGCTGGTGGGGCCAGACGTGTCAAAGGGGAGATGGGTCAGGCCCGTTGGTTCTTCCCGTTCGTTGTTGGATCAGGGGCGGTCAGTCGTGGCATGTGTCGCCTGTGGCTGCGAGAGGTGCCCCGATCAGCGTACTGTCATGGTGACTGCCTGACGTCGCCTGTCTGTTTCTATTGGTCTTCTGTTCTGTCTGTGGCCTGTACCGTGAGTCAGCCTGGCTTCTTCCCGTAGCGTGCTACCGGTCCTGAGCTGACGCTCTCCGGGCGTTCTCCCAGTCGTTACCTGACCTGACTATTCCCATGGCGTTCCCCAGCTCTGACCTGGCATATCCGCCACCCGGGCCGCCCTGGTTCGTGTCCGGCCTGACCGGCCTGCCACCCTGCGGCGACTGCGGGTAGACGGGTGTCCGCCACCCGGGCCGCCCTGGCTCGTGTCTGACCTGACCGGTCTGCCACCCTGCGGCGACCGCGGGTGTCCAGCCAGGCGGCCGACATCTGGCGGCGTGTGTCGACGACCGTGGGTCATCTGGCGGCGTGTGTCAGTTCGGCCGCGGCGGTGGGCCGCGCGCTGTTCAAACACACCTGACGGCGCCGCCGACCCGTTCGCTGACCCCGGCCGGCCCACCGCGCGCGCTCTCGCCGGCCGCCGCCGGCCGGAATCGTCGGCCGCGCGCCGCTCTCGGCATCCGTCCGCCTTTTTTGAGGGGCAGCGTGTGCGCGCGCCGGATTCCGGCACGTCTGCCGGCGCGGCGCGGCCGACTGTTGCTGGCTGTGGCCGACTGTGGCTGGCTGTGGCCAGCTGTGGCCGGCCGTGGCTGGCTGTTGTGTCGGCCTGATGAGGTTAGCCGCACGCTGGCACACGCCGCCAGACTCGTCTCTCTGCCCACGTAATGAATGAAGACGGACGGCGGCGCGGCGCCGTCGCCAACTTATCAGCCGGAAGAAAAGATAGCCGGCCGCGCGACTGTGGGAGCGCGAGGTGGCCGTCTTTCAGCGGCGCCGCCCGGTCGGTCGCCATTGTCGACGCCGGCTGCTCCGGCTCCGCGGGCGCCGGCCGACCGCCCGCAAACCGACAAAGCGCCGCCGAATCGGACGTCGCGCGCCGGCAAAAAAGCGTAATTGAGGCTCGGGTGGCCCGGGCTAATTGATAGCGCGGCCGGCAGCCGTGCGTGGTGGCCGGTTGGCCCAGACGTCGGCCTCCAGTCGGCCGAGCGGCGGACGGCCGACGGCCGCGGCCGGCCCGCGTCCAGCGGCCGCGGCCGGCGCTCGGATCGGAGCGCCAGCTGCCCGCTATTAGCTTAGCGCCGGCCGCCGTCACGCCGCCACTCTGTAATCTCATAATTACGCAGATCGGGTTATTACGGGTCGTAATTCAGCGTGCACGGAGGTGGCGCGCCAGCGCGCCGGCGCACCGCCTGGCGGCCCACAGGAGCGCGCGTCCGCACGCGGTGTGCCGCACCGCATGCCGGCACGAGACGTGCGCTCCACGAGACGTTGGCACGGGACGCCGAGCGCGAGTCGCTGCCTTCGCGTGGGCGTCGGCGCCGCCGCCAGACGCGTCTTCACGAGACTGCGGCGATAGCTGCTGGCAGGTGCAGACGGGTTTGTTTCGTCGGCTCGGCGGAGCTCGCCGAACTGCCAGGGACAAAGGGCGGCCTGTGCGCAGCCCGCTGTGTCTGCCGTCGTGTTTGTGACGGCTCGGGCTCTGTTTGCCTGGTGCTAAAGTCGGCCCCGTCTGTCATTCAGGCGTCCGACCTGCGCCCGCTGTCTCTCCGGCATGTCACTCAGCGACTGTACAAGACGTAGGTGTGTGTGTTCAATATGTAATTGGTAAGTTTATCTTGAAACGCGGCTGTTGTCACCGCATTTGTTTGCTTTCTCCAAGTCTGGCACCGTTCTCTCGCTGTAGCTGACTTTGGTGCGCGCTCGTGAGCACTCGTTCTGCCCGATGTGCTCTCGGCGCCGCTGACCTGCCGACTCGCAGCCGTCCAGCTGAGACGTGTCGGCCAGGTCGCCGGGTGAGAGGGCGCGGCCGACGTGTCGTGCTGCGGCGCACTAGCGGTTACACGGAGGCGGCCGATAAATCAGTCCAAATGAGCGGTTGCGCTTTGTTTTATGCCGCACAGTGCCGGCAATGTTTTCATTTTGCCGGGATTGGCCGGGCGGGCGGCCGCAGCGCCGCTCGACCGCCGTTTAGCCGGCTGTTGGGCGTAAGTGATGGCCGCCGCGGCACCGGCCGCCGCCGGCCGTCTGCGGCCGGGCGCGGCGCGTCGCGCGGCCATTTATTGTCGCGGCCGCCGGCGGCAACGAGGTCGGCCGGACGGAAGTGGCTCGGGAGCGGCCCGGCCCGGCCCGGCCCGGCCCGGCCCAGACCGGCCGACCTCGTGGGACGGATGAGATCATGCCTGCAGCGTGCACGGCGCCGATCTGAATGGCCACATTGTCTGGCCGCACTGAGGTCGGCCGGGGAGGTGGCCTGTCACTGCCGCCGTCACCACCGCAAAACCGCCCGCGCTTCCTGGTGCACCACGGCGCGTGCATTGTGCTCGGCTCGAACAACGCGAGTCACGTGTGTTGGCCGCCGCAGTTGTTCGTGCTGACTGTTGAGGTGCTCGCTGTGTAGACGGCGCCGGCGGTTCCATACAGCCGCGCCGGCTTCCCACCACCGATCGGGGTGATTCGTCGTCAGCCGAGTACATCGCCATTGTGCCGCCGTGATGCGAGGTGCATGAGCGTGCATCCAGCGGGCCGCGCTGCACGGCGCTCGATGTGTTCGGTGTTCCAGTGATAGATTATTCGTGAAGTAGGGTAGAATGTACCACTTTCTGAGCACTGGACAGACATCCTGGCCAAGGACGTGTCGACATCGTGTTTGTTGATGCTTATGATGTCTCCATGATTTGTTCCTAAGAGTATTTTACGTAAAAGTAGCATGGTTATGCTCATCATTACGGATTGATTACACAAGCATCTCATAACACAATTCCAGACACAGATTATCTATGCTGTGGTGTGTGGAACAGTGCGGTCTGTTGTTAACATGACATCGCAATCGTTATCGTTAACATAGGTATCCATACATTAGGTGACTCCAAAATTTAACCAAAAGCATGCACTGATGAGAGTACACTATTTGAAATGGCGCTTGAAGGACTGAAACGATATTTTAATCAACATGCTTCCATGGCAGATTTCTACATCTTACTGTACTCGTTTTGACATGTCGCACCTAACGCAAAACCATTATTTTAACAACATTATTGTTCACTACTATTTACCATTTTACCACTTTTTACTTACCATTTTTAACCACTATTCACACAATTATTTATTATTTAACACCATTATTTATTACTTTGCACCCTTATTTATTATTTACACCATTATTTATTAGTTCACACCATTATTTATTATTTTACAATATTATTTATTATTTTACACCATTATCATTATGTTTTACCAACCATTAGTTTTAGTGTATTCTGTCCGATGTGGCGGGTGTTTCGCAGGCGGCAGGCCAGTCTGACAGTGCAGGTGCTGCGCGTGGAGTGGCCGCCGTGTCTGACGGCCGCCTCGTCTGTGCCGCAGCGTTCTTCCGCGCGATGATGAACGAGTCGCGAACCTCGCTGGACGCCATGTTCAAGAAGACGTACGGCGTGCTGTACGAGCAGAACGCGCACGTGTTCACCGACCTGTTCAGCGAGCTGGAGAACTACTACTCGACGGGCGCGCGCGACATCACCGACATCATGAGCGAGTTCTTCACCGTGCTCTACAAGCGCATGTTCACCGTGCTGAACTCGCAGCACACGTTCGACGACACGTGAGTGAAGGCCCGCGTCCGGACAGTTTGCCCGCGTCCGGACAGTTTGCCCGCGTCCGGACAGTTTGGGCTGTGACGCACCGCGCCCGGCGGTCCGGAGACCGCTGAGAGTAGCATCGCTGCGTGGTCTGACTGTTGAGTGCGTCATACCCCCCCCCCCCCCCACACACCCCACAATTCAAAGATCCCAAGTCGAGAATGTCCGGTTGCTCGTGCCTGTTCCTCAGATATAGCCGAGCGGATGTAACCGCTTAAAGTGGAATGAGCCTGTGGAATTTGGCGACTCAGGGGCTCCCGACACCAATTATCGTCCGGACAGGATTGGGTATGGATTACCACCGCTGGCTGGAATGCCTGTCACGTGCTGAACATGACTAGGCCGCTGTTTGAATGTTGGCAAGAGCCGAATAAGGTAGGGCAAGGGCGTGGACTGTTGGGGTATTGTTTGGTTGGCCGTGACCTGGGCTTTCGGCGAGGTCAGTTCCGCAAAAAACCGGAAGTGACTGGCCAGTCACTTCCGGTTTTTCCCTCCCGTCGACAGTGGTGCAACACGGCCGCGGCAGTCGAGGCGCCCGAAAGCCCTAGTGACGTAATCAAGCTTGGGTGTTGACGGCAACACGAACTGGTTTGTGTTGCCTTAGTCTGACGGAGCGAAGTTAATGGCCTCTTCGAAAAGCCACTGATTCAGAGTTCCTGCTGCGGCCCCGTGCTGCCAATGCTTCTGCATCATTGATCCGGAAGTCTTGCCTGTGAGAAGGAACTATTGCTGTAGTGTTCTGGAGTTTTTTCGTTCTGTAATAATACATGGGCTGGAAATGCATGCATATTATATAATATATATATATATATATATATATATATATATTATCGGAAATTCGTTCGCCACGGCAGAGATAATCTGCGCTGCGCATTTGGTTAGTATGCGCCTTTCGGCTCCTGGCTGGCTATGCGGAATTGTATGGGATAGTGTTCGCTGGCGGTAAAAACCGACTAGAACTGTCGGCACGACGGGAAGGAAAAACTCTGGGAAGAATATGTTAGCGTATCCCGCCCGGGCGAGGACTGAGGAACGAGTGGCGGGGTGACTGGCAGCATGCGAAGAATAGCTCACTACAAAACAGCTAGTCCATGGAGTTTTTTTTCGTTCCTTCATGCATTCCTCAGATTCTTGCCGCTTGTATATTTAGTTAGGCGAGTGCGCCATACCTGCCCCGTTTCTGTGTAACCCGGCTGTAGTATCGATTCCTTTCCGAGCCGGCGGGGTCGTGAAGACGTCGCGCGACTCGCCGGGTGGGAGTGTCGGGAAGTCGCGGCGGGAACACACGACCGGTACGCCACTCCCCGCCGCGTAGCGCGCTCCTAATAGAGGCATTAGCCGGCGGGACGGGTCATTATGGGCCGACACGGCGAGCCGCTATAAAATATGACGGCCGCCGCGTCTCATATAAATTGCCGGCTGCCGGCCGCTGCCCGGCCGCTGCCCGTCCGGTGCGCGACCCCCCAGGAGGCCGGCGGCCGCACTGTCGGGTGACGACCTTGGCTGGCGGTCCAGCTAATTGTGCACCGCTCACGCTACCTCTCTCTCTCTCACGCGCGCGCGCGCCGTTCGGCGCCGGCGGCGTTGCCATCTGCCGTCGGACGGCGGGCCGGCTGTGTGTGTGTGTGTGTGTGCGGTGTCAGGTCGACGGCCGGTCAGGTGACAACAGGCGGCCCACCTGGCACGGCCGGCCGGCCCGCCCGCCGGCCGGCGCTGAGGTATTTACTGGCCCGGCCGAGCGGACGGCCCCGGTCGGCGGCGGTCGTCGCGCCGACAGACGTGTTTGTGCGCACCGCGTCAGGTGCTGACCGCCCGCGGCGCTGCGCGCACCGACACGTTTCGACCGCGCCGCTGGCGCTGCTGCGGTCCGGCCCGGTCCGGTCCAGCCCGCTCTAGCCCGCTTTAGCCTGTCCCTACCTGCTCCAACCCGCTACGACCTACTCCGGTCCGCTCCGACCTGTCCCGGCCTACTCTGGCCCGCTCCAGCCTGCTCCAGCCTGCTCCAACACGCTCCGGCCTACTCTGGCCTGCTTCGACCCGCTCCAGCCCGCTCCAGCCCGCTCCGGCCTACTCTGGCCTGCTCCAGTCTGCTCCAGCACGCTCCGGCCCGCTCCGGCCCGCTCCGGCCCGCTCCGGCCTGCTCCGGCCTGCTCCGGCCTGCTCCAGCCCGATCCGACCTGTCCCGGCTTGTTGCGGCCGGCGCCGCACCTGGGCGGGCAACGGCCCGCACCGTCATTATTAATGTGGTCGTCAAGGCCTACATTCGCGAAGCCTTCCCTGTTTTCACGGCGACAGCTCGGTCCATAATTGTCATATCCACCGCACGAGATCCGTCCGCAATTGCTGGATCCGCGATGCCAGATTGGTCCACAGTTGCCGGATCAGTTGCCATATCTGCGGCGTGGGATCGATCGTCGGGCCGGCGTCGGCCGATGTGGTGCCCAGGATGCTCGTGGTCGCCCCACTGGACTGCTGCTAATTATGATGTCCTATCGTATGTGCGCGTTATGTGCATTCGTTATGCTCCTTGTGCTGGACTTAGGTCCTTACTGAGACCATGTTGAATATTATCAGGGCAGTGCTATTTCGCTTCCAATGTGCGATAAGTGTACCAATAGTTCTCCTGCGCATTGCTTACTGGTACTTGTCATCCTTTCAATTCTGCAAAGTGGGACACAGGAATTTAGTATACATAGCTGTCTAAAACACGAAACGTGCCCCCCAATTTTGCACGCTTCTTGGATACGTCGTTGCCGCGACCAGCCCGATTTGGAGTGGGATCTTTCATCGTGTTCGCCTCTTCCGGCGCTCCGGGTGTCCTTCAGTTCTAATCATAACCTGAGGCGACCGCGCCTGCCCATAATGGAGACGCGATGTCCGGCGGGCGCCGTACGTTTCCCGGCTTTCTCAATTACCTCCGTGTCGGGCCCATTTTTCCAGCCTTTCATCCCGTCATTCAGCAATGCGGCGAGCGCGCCCGCGGCCGCGCCGCTCAATGGCGCCCTGACCGGACGGACCGTCACGAAAAATCGATACAGAATGCGTGAATGATATACGAGGGTGCGGCGCGGCTCACCTGTTGTGTTGGCAGGGTCGAGTCGGTCGGTCGCCCCACCAGCCTCACCGCCGCTCGGCCGCCGCTCGGCCGCCACGATTGCCCATGCCGGAATTTTTACTGGCCCGAATTAACTGCGTCCGTAAATTCTGGCGATGTGCATCCACAAATTACCGGGCCGGTGTGGCCGGTGTTTATGCGGTGTCGGAGGCCGGCCGCGCGCGGCGGCGACAGGGCGCGCTCGCCGAGAGCCGGCGGCGGCGGCTCGTGAGTCCATCGACGTGCGCGAACTGCTCGCGACTGATTGCCACCCACCCACGAGGGTCGCGGCGCATGCTGTGCGAGCGCGGTGGGTGGGGTGTCTGGGGGAGGGAAGGGGAGGGCGGTGGCCGCGGTCGGACACCAGGCACCGGGAGCCCATTGCGCCGCGAAGCCGGCGGCGGGCGCGCCGCGCGGAACTGGGCCGCTCTTGATGCACGTCATGCCGTCTGTGTAATCTCCGGCCGCTGCAGTGTACACCCTGTGCATAATAGCCGGAGGCGTCGCGTCGCAGCTGCCGAGCCCGCACATCAAAGGAGCTCATGCAAAATGTAAACACTGCACATGTCTGGCATGAGTGCATGTCAGCATGAGTTGGGCTGAATGCCAAATGCGTCTTGCCGACCCAGTGTGGGCGTGTGCGGGGGAAGTTGATGTGCTTGGCGAAGTGCATAGTTGTGGGCGACCGTGCTGTGTGTGTGCGTGTGGGCGTTTGTTTGCAAGCTGCGTGCGAACCATGAGTGTCACTTTGTGAAATTGATTAGGGGTGGGGGCGAGCAATTTATGTTTTTGATGGCATTTTTATCTGGAGAGGGACGGCATCGGCTGGAAAAAAAACTCGTTGAGCGGTGGGTGGAGGGGGAGGGTGCACTCGAACGTTCTGGAATTTCGCCTTCACAGGCTCCATGGCTAAGCTTCCGTCTGATTTGGGGGCAGTCTCTCCCCCCCCCCCCCTTAGTGCATACAAAACGATACCACTGGTGCGAACTGAGGACTGCCATCTACACAGGCCGATCATGCATTGGTTTGAGTATACAGCGTGGGCTCGGGGACTTGTTGAACGCCTACAAATGGCTTTCATCAAACGCGTCTGCACGCCTATAAATGGCTGTCGACAGACGCGTCTGCATGTGTGCTGGGCTCATCAAGACGTATGTCCAAGAGCGGGTGGTGGCATAGCCTCTACCGTTTCGCAAGCTGTGACACGGTGCGGTTGGTGCACTCGATGGCTGTGTGCAGTTAATCTACTTGAACAGCTGATTTACTTGCCGCACACCAACCAAGCGTTCCGTTCGGGTCCCACCTGTCGCTACTCTTCACCCGCGACCAATCGGCGTGAGAGATTGGCGACGCCATGTGACCCAAAACAATCGACGCGTCGTAAAAAGGCGCAATAACCGACCCGTCAATCGTTTCGAATGCTTCCGTATATATCCCGGTTTGAAAGTTGTTGGTAGGGCATTCAATCCACATGTGTTGAGGGCAATCAGGGGAATAGGGCTGGATAGCTAGGGTAGGTAGGCATTGATAGGTGTGTGGGATATTGGTGGATGGTTGGGGTGGATCTTTTTACCGGGCTTATGGTATCTTCATTTACAGACTTAACTGGATGGGCCCTTGTGGCTCTTATTAAGTCTAAACACTTTACGACTGTATGACTATCCCTGTGTGAGCCTCGTATAGACGGCTGGTTCAATGTCCCTGCACGAGCCGATGCTGACGATTCTTCATTGCGGCTGTGTCGGAATGGTGCCACGTTACGCTCGTTCTCCGGTGCTTGCGGAGTTTGATGGGGACGTTCCGCGGTGTTGACATGTCGGCACGTTCACCAGCAGCTCACCCAATGTTGACCTGACGCTGCTACGGCGGTGACCGTACTGTGACCAGGTGCCGATCTGTCCGATTTGAACCCGACACCAATCCACCGCTGACTTGACACTAGCCCAACACTGACATGAATATGACGTGACCCGATCATGACCCAGCACTGGTCTGACCCGGACCCCACGCTGACCCGATGCTGACTCGTTGCTGACCAGATGCTAACTCTGCACTCTCTCACCACTGATTCATCACTAACCCACCACTGTCTCACTGCTGACCCGACTTTGATCCACCACTAGCCCACCACTAACCCACCACTCATCCAGCACTATCCCACCATGAACCCACTACTGTCGCACTGTTGTCATAGAGTCATAAAGTCATAAAGTGTTAATGCTTAATAAGAGCCACAGGGGCCCATCTGGGTTAATCCTGTCTAGAAAAGATACCAGAAAAGTGCATGCTCTCACCCCAATCAATCATTTATCTCAAGTTCCTGAGGAGCTATATGCTGACCCGACATTTATCCACCACTGACCCACCACTAGCCCCACACTGTCCTACTGCTGACTCCACCTTGATCCACCATTGACCCACCGCAGGCCCACTGCTGACTCCCCCCTCTCCATCCCGGCAGGTATCTGCAATGCGTCGCGACCCACATGGAGGGTCTGCAGCCGTTCCAGGAGGTGCCCGCCAAGCTGACGCAGCAGCTGAAGCGATCGTTCGTCGCCACACGCACCCTGGTGCAGGGTCTGCGCACCGGACACGAGGTGGTCAAGCGGCTGCAGACGGTGAGTGGGTCTCACGATCATCACAGATGGTGTAGCGCAACGCGGAGGGTGGTATCGTCTGAACCGCAGGTGGTGTCGCCCAACACTGCGGGTGGTGTCGCCCAACACTGCGGGTGGTGTCGCCCAACACCGCAGGTGGTGTCGCCCAACACTACAAATGGTGTCGCCCAACACTGCAGGTAATGTAGTCCGACATTACGGGTGGTGTCGCCCAACACGACGGTTGCCGCTGTAGTGTTGGACGTGCCATGACACAGTGCGACGTTGTGGCGCCAACAGAAGTGACACAGTGCGATGTTGTGGCACCAACAGAAGCGACACGGTGCGATGTTGTGGCGCCAACAGAAGCGACACGATGCGACGTTGTGGCGCCAACAGAAGTGACACAGTGCGATGTTGTGGCACCAACAGAAGCGACACGGTGCGATGTTGTGGCGCCAACAGAAGCGACACGATGCGATGTTGTGGCGCCAACAGAAGCGACACGATGCGACGTTGTGGCGCCAACAGAAGCGACACGATGCGACGTTGTGGCGCCAACAGAAGCGACACGATGCGACGTTGTGGCGCCAACAGAACCTGCCGAACCAGAACCTGCGTAGCTCCAGCTTGGCGCGGGAATGTGTTAATCTCGTCTGCGGCATATGACTGGGGTGACGTGCTCACCTTGTACTTGTACATGAAATCAGTAGAAGATGACAGGTTGGTCATGTGAATATTAATGTAAACGGAACGGTAGCATCAGGGATGGAAGGCGAAGTCGTGATTCACGAAATAGGGAAGATATCTATAAAAGGTCATTTTCCTCTCGATGTACCTGGAAGCAATGCTCGGATCCACTTCTGGAAGTTGTTCTCAGTTTGACTGTGAGCATGCATGTCATGGCGTCCGCCTCGGCTGGCCGCTGTGTGGCAGTGCACCTGCTCGGCTGACGCAGTACGGAGCATCTCTTCGTCTCTGGTCGTGGAAGGACATCAGTCGGCCGGATAATGTGGGGTATGGTTCAGATCTCGGCACCAGCTGGCCTCCATCGCCTCGTCTCACGTCGTCCCCGGTATAGCGACTTCTTGCATTCGCCTCCGTGCGAAATGCAGCCCATGCGAGGCCCGTTTGACCGTTTGCAATCGTAGTGCTCGAAATGTAAAGTTATATCAATACGTCGTTACGTGGATACGTCGGGCCAGGACAAAGTTATAGCGAGAGAAAGCCACAGAAAACGTGGTCCGCTGTCGAACTCAATGGCTGATCGTAAAAGGAAGCCCAGATTGGATCCAAGCTCCTGTCGTTGTGCGACTATTTCAATTCAAATTGAACTATGTATCATCTAGAAAGAACTGCACGGTTAAAAAAACATACAAAGAGGAAGAAAACAGACCTACGCTGTGATGCGTCTAATTTATAAGCTGGGATATGCTGACATTTTGTTTTCGATCGTTCCAGATATTGGAAACGTCGGCCGACTTCAGTTCGTGCCTTCTTGGAATTGCGTGGTCATTTCGTGCTGTTACGCAAGCATGTGTGTATATGTTGGATGCAAGGAAAGCATCTTTGTCTGTCGTTGTGTGCTGCTGAAGTGTGGTGATTGCACACTCGCCCAAGCCCTGTGGTACAAAGCGCAGAGGACGCCACTCAGACTGACGACGAACAGATGCCAGCCGGGTCGGAAATGCCGCACGGAAACACGCCTGTCGTAAATCGCTTCTCTGGCACGTCCATCGTCCGCCGTTCGGGAGTGACGTGGTTGCAGCACGAGTGTCTGGCGCGCTTTTTTCGCCGATCACGCCCGCGTTATGGCAGCGACGGATTAAACTGAGAGCGGCGCGGCGGGATTGCGCCGCTTCCGCCGACGCGCCGGCCGGCAGCGGACCGGCCGGCCGGCCAGATTGCGTCGATGCCGACTATGATACGACGACAAACGGCCGTCGGCGACGTCGGAAATCAATGTGCGTCGCCGGCGGCCGTTGGCGCGCGACGACACGCTCGATGCACGCGCTCTGGCGGGAGCCGGCTGCCCTGCCCCCCCCCCCCCCACACACACACGCCGTCTGCTCGAGATATTTCCCATCTTCGTCTGTCGCTCCCGCGGCGTTCATTTGGTGTCTCCGCGGCTCGGAATTGTGCCGCCGTTCGTCATATCTCGCTATATCTACACAGCCGTCGTCTCTGACTCGATGCAGTTCCATCTCGTGTTATTCATTGCTGTGTTTCGTCGTGCCCAGCTGTTCTATGCTGTGAGGTGCTGTGCAGTGACGTTGTTTTGATAGCAATGTAGCATGCATAGCAAAGCTCGGCTTTGGTTGTGCTAGGCATGTTGTGCTGTGATGCGCGCGTTGTAGTGGGCCGTTGTAGGCTACTGTATGCCATTTTGTAGTCTGCTGTGCTGTGCTGTGCAATGGTGCTTGGCGTCCTGCCTACCGAGATCTGTTTGCCTTCCCGGGACTGTGGCGCGTCGTGTGCGACGCGCGGCGCTAGCCGGGACGTTGTGGTTCCGCACCGCCACGGCTCTGCCACCTCGGTCCGAGCGGGATTTTTCTGATACCGAACGACGGAAATATTCACCGCAGCGACCTCCTGCCGAGTGTGCGCGATTAATGACTATTAATTAGACGTTTTTGCCGACGCCCGCCGTTTCACATTCATGATTTGGCATTCTTTGTTTTTGTCGGGTGTGTACTTTTATTGGGCCGAGGAGCGCGGCCGGCGTGGGCGGGGACAGGTGGGAGGTCCCGGCTGCAGATGGGGGCACGGCTGACCGGCACCGGCCGTGGGAAGACGCTCCCTCCCCCTCCCTCTCCCTGTCGGCATTGGCACCTGCTGACGGCCGATCTCAACGTCGTCGGCACCTGTGGAGAGTCTGCCTCACTGAGCGGTACTGTGCTGTGCCGTGCGATGTTATGTTATGCGGTACTGTGCTGTGCTGTGCCGTGCTGTGTTCTGTACTATTCCATGCCGCTCCGTGTTCCATGCTAGGCTGTACTCGGCTATGCTGTGCTCGGCTACGCCGTGCTCGGCTACGCCGTACCATGCCATGCCATACTGTGCTGTGCTTTGTTGTGCTATGTCATATCGAGTCATGCCATGAGTGTCGTGCTGTGATGTGCTGTGCTGTGACGCAGGCCCGCCGTGTCGGCACCATCTGGCGGGTGCGGTTTGACATTGACATCTGCCGACTGGCTGGTCGACAGCAAATGGAAGTGCTGTCTAATGGGCGCGATATTGTGACGGCCGTGATATGATGGATGTCTGCTGGTGTGACGAGAGTGCGGACTCGACGAGCTGGAGCCGTCGCCCGCCGGTGTGGCGCCACGCCGACCCGACCGACCGACCGACCGACCGACCGACCGACCGACCGACCGACCGACCGACCGACCGACCGACCGACCGACCGACCGACCGACCGACCGACCGACCGACCGACCGACCGACCGACCGACCGACCGACCGACAGACAGACAGACAGACAGACAGACAGACAGACAGACAGACAGACAGACAGACAGACAGACAGACAGACAGACAGACAGACAGACAGACAGACAGACAGACAGACAGACAGACAGACAGACAGACAGACAGACCGACCGACCACCATAGATGAGTGTACATAATGAAGGAGTAGAATCCTTGTGGTTAGATATCATTCGGAAGAATGGAACAAAATTTAGGATTGGGGCATTCTATAGACCTCCAGACCAGAATCAAAACATGGACAGGTTGATGCAGGAAGAAATAAGTAGGAGAGCGCATGAGAGAACTGTTTTGTTGGGGGATTTCAACATAACAGGGTTGGGAAGCAAAACTATAGGTCTAAACAAATCAGGAAGAAGTTTCATGGATTGTTTTGAGGAAAATTTCTTCTTTCAAATGATACATGAACCTACAAGGGAAAATGAAATATTAGATCTTGTGCTTACTAATGAGAATTTTGTACAAAATGTGAACATAGGAGAGACCTTGGGTAATAGTGATCACAACATTATCCGCTTCTCATTGTATGTTGGAAATGTAGGAACCAATAAGACATTGATTCCAAATTTTGCTAAAGGGAATTACAATGAGTTCAGGATCTTCCTGAATGAAATTAATTGGGAGGACTTATTGAAAGGCTTAGATGCTTATGAAATGTGGAGAATGATAAAATATAGACTATTTCAAGGTCAGGATGGGTTCATTCCCAATAGGCGAATTAGATTAACCAGGGTTAAGCACCCTTCATGGCTGACCGGGGAAGTAAAGCATTTATTGGAGTCAAAGAAACAGGCATTCAAGAAACTAAAATATGCTGAGGGAAAACCTCAAATCATATAAAATAGCCAGAAATACAGTTAGGTGTGTTAGGGCATCTAAAAGACTGGCCGAAATCAAATTAGCTCGGGAATGTTCAGCAGGTAATGCTAAGAGATTCTTTAGTTTCTACAAGTTTAAGGCTAAGAAGTGTAGTGTGGGACCACTGGAGGTAGATGGGGAATTAGTGGTTGAAGATTATGATATTGTGGAATCCCTAAGCAAGCAATTCTCATCAGTCTTTACTGAAGAGAATTCTGGTAGAATAGAAACGACTGAATCGTATGCCATGACAGGTGATAGGTTGGAGTATCTTACAATAACTACAGAAGCTGTAGAAAAGCTGTTGCAGAATATGAAACCTAATAAAGCTTCTGGACCAGATGATATATATCCTAGGGTTTTAGTAGAGTGTGCTAAAGCTTTAGCAGTTCCCCTAGGTATAATTTTCAGGCGGTCTATGGAATATTCTGAAGTGCCTGAAGATTGGAGAAATGCAAATGTATTACCAATTTTCAAAAAGGGAAGTATGAAGTGTGTAGGGAGCTACAGGCCAGTCAGTTTGACCTCAATAGTTTGCAAGGTACTAAAAATCTGGTTAAACAGAATGTTCAGATTCATCTTCATCAATAAACCTTTTGGAGAGGAGTGTTACTAAGCATCAAAGCAGGATATTGTTGTGTACTTGGACTTTAGCAAAGCTTTTGATAAAGTTCCACGTGGGAGGCTAATTCATCAACTACAGCAACATGGGATTGTTGGAAAAGTTCTAGGTTGGATTGAAGCATGGTTGAGGGGAAGGAAACAAAGGGTAATGTTAAATGGATGTAAATCTGATTGGAAGGATGTTCTGAGTGGAGTACCACAGTGCTCTGTTCTAGGGCCACTTCTCTTTATCATCTTTGTTAATAACATTGAGGTAGGGCTGAGGAATAGAGTGTTGCGGATGACATCAAGCTGGTAGGAGTGGCAAACAGTGGTGACTAATCTATAAATATTCAACTAGACTTGGAGGACCTAAAAAAGTGGGTTGATCAATGGCAGATGTCTTTCAACTATGACAAGTGTAAGGTTATGCATCTGGGGTCTGGAGGTGGGACTTTCAGATATACAATGGGAGGGAGGGAACTGGATGTTATTGAAGAGGAAAGGGACTTTGGTGTGTTGGTTTCAAAAGACCTTAAAGCAGAAAAGCAATGTAGCTCAGCTAGGAACAGGGCACTCAGAATGCCTCATTAATAGAAGTGTGATGTATAAGAGCAGGGAAGTCATGCAAAAACTGTACTTAGCTTACGTGCGACCCCACTTGGAATATTCTGTACAAGCTTGGAGCCCCTACCTAGAAAAAGATATAGACAAGTTAGAGAGAGTGCAGCGCAAAGCAACTAGACTCATCAGTGGAATAGGTAACCTAGAATATGGAGAAAGGCTTGTGGCATTAGATATGTACTCACTCAAGTATAGGAGATTAAGGGGGGACATGATTGAAATGTACAAAATTGTTAAAGGACTAGATCAGGTCAATTTAAATGGCGCTCTTCAGTTTAGAGTATCACATAGGGGTCATCAATTCAGGTTAGACAAGTTGAGGTGTAGGATAGTTAAGCGACAACAGGTCTACAGTCAAAGGGTTGTTGATCAGTGGAATGGGCTGCCTGCTGATGTGGGGAGTTCCTCATTGAATGTATTTAAAAGTAGGGTGGATACATTTTTTAGACAGGAAAATCTTGTTTTTGAGTTATAATTTGTGATGGATGGGGTGAGATGTATGTTAAGTAAGTGTGCACGGCCCAGACCCCTTTAAGCAGGCATGGATGCAGTTTGAAAATTATTGATAAGGCATTCAATCCACATGTGTTAAGAGAGATCAGAGGAATAGGGCTGGAAAGCTAGGGTAGATAGGCATTGATAGGTGTGTGGGATATTGGAGTACTGGTTCTTCAGGATGTGGGATGGTTGGGGAGGGTCTTTTTACCAGGCTTATATTATCTTCCATTTACAGACTTAACTGGATGGGCCCTTGGGTCTCTTATTAAGTCTAAACGCTTTATAACTTTATATAGGGTGTACCTAGCAGTGGATTCAGCACCTTCCTTCGGGATGTGATACTGATGAGATTGTCTATGGTAGCACAATGGGTATGATGGGAGGAGTTTATAATTGTTGAGTGTGTTATGCAATAGGAAGTGAGTCTCTTATTAAGTATAAACGCTGTATAACTTTACATAGGGTGTACCTAGCAGTGGATTCATCACCTTCCTTCGGGATGTGATACTGATGAGATTGTCTATGGTAGCACAATGGGAGTATGTTATGCAATAGCAAGTGAATTGGTGCTAGATAGGCTGCGATATATAGCTTCCGAGGAACTTGAGGTAAGGGATTGATTGGGGTGAGAGCATGTACATTTCTAGTACCTTTTCCAGATAGGCTTAACCCAGATGGGCCCCTGTGGCTCTTATTAAGCCTTAACACTTTATGACTCTATGACCGACCGACCGAGCTACGTCGCACCGGTGGGGCGTCGGCCGCGCGCGCGGCCGCCACGAGCGCCGGTCGGCAGTCCATAGTCGCGCCATGTTGGCGTCGATTTTGCGTGCTGCCGCGCTCGGCGGACCTCGTGTCGCCGGCGGTCGACGGCCGGAGCGCGGGCGCGGCGCGTGTGCGACTGGACGTGGTGGACACGCTGGTGTTGCTGGGACGGACGGGCGGTGGCGGCGCGGCCGCCGGCCATTCGGCGGTGATTGTGCGGCGCGGTGCGCGCGCGCGCGCCGCACAATGACCGCCCGGCGCGGCCGGGTGTCGCGCCGCGTGTGTGGGCGCGGGCCGCGTCCGGTTCCGGTTGGCTATGTGCCGGCCGGCAGCCGTAGCCTGACGGCAGCGGCAGTCTGGAGCGCTGAGAGCTGGCTGGCCGTCGACTGTGCGTGACCGGGGGTCTCGGCCGGCCGGCCAGCGGCAGTCTGAAGCGCTGAGAGCCGGCTGGCCGTCGACTGTGCGTGACTGGGGGTCTCGGCCGGCCGGCCAGCGGCAGTCTGAAGCGCTGAGAGCCGGCTGGCCGTCGACTGTGCGTGACTGGGGGTCTCGGCCGGCCGGCCAGCGGCAGTCTGAAGCGCTGAGAGCCGGCTGGCCGTCGACTGTGCGTGACTGGGGGTCTCGGCCGGCCGGCCAGCGGCAGTCTGAAGCGCTGAGAGCCGGCTGGCCGTCGACTGTGCGTGACCGGGGGTCTCGGCCGGCCGGCCAGCGGCAGTCTGGAGCGCTGAGCTGCTGACCGTCGACTGTGCGTGATCGGGGTCTCGGCCGGCCGGCCAGCGGCAGTCTGGAGCGCTGAGAGCTGGCTGGCCGTCGACTGTGCGTGACCGGGGGTCTCGGCCGGCCGGCCAGCGGCAGTCTGAAGCGCTGAGAGCCGGCTGGCCGTCGACTGTGCGTGACTGGGGGTCTCGGCCGGCTGGCCAGCGGCAGTCTGAAGCGCTGAGAGCCGGCTGGCCGTCGACTGTGCGTGACTGGGGGTCTCGGCCGGCCGGCCAGCGGCAGTCTGAAGCGCTGAGAGCCGGCTGGCCGTCGACTGTGCGTGACCGGGGGTCTCGGCCGGCCGGCCAGCGGCAGTCTGAAGCGCTGAGAGCCGGCTGGCCGTCGACTGTGCGTGACCGGGGTCTCGGCCGGCCGGCCAGCGGCAGTCTGGAGCGCTGCTGGCGGCCGTCGACTGTCGTGAGGGTCCGGCCGGCCGGCCAGCGGCAGTCTGAAGCGCTGAGAGCTGGCTGGCCGTCGACTGTGCGTGACCGGGGGTCTCGGCCGGCCGGCCAGCGGCAGTCTGAAGCGCTGAGAGCCGGCTGGCCGTCGACTGTGCGTGACTGGGGGTCTCGGCCGGCCGGCCAGCGGCAGTCTGAAGCGCTGAGAGCCGGCTGGCCGTCGACTGTGCGTGACCGGGGGTCTCGGCCGGCCGGCCAGCGGCAGTCGGTACCGGTTGGACGACGCCAGCTCGGCCCGCTCGGGATTAATGCCGGCCGTTAATCCCGTCCCTCCGATGTCGCAGATAGTCTTCGATATGAATCCCATTAGCCGCCGGCGGTTTATCTGCTCTTCGTGTGCGCACGTCGTCACGGTCCGGGAATGTTGTCGAAGTACGTCGCGGTCCGCCGTGTTGAAGTGTCCGGCTGTGTTTTGGTGCAGTCAGTGTGTCTTGTGCGGTTCTTTGCCGAGCAGATCTATGCTTTCGTTCACGTCGCCTTCATCCCTTCAGCAAAAAAAAATACACCTTTCCGTATTGACCCTGTCGTTAGCCGTCTCTGAAAGGATGTGCACGTGTTAATAAGGAACAGTTGTTTGTGAGGATACCGTGGCCGGTTCCTTTTCTTTAGCCCCGTCACAGGACGTGTTAATTACCGAGGACTCCCATCGAGGCTATCTTTCCCATCTCATTCGTTTTTTTTCCATTTCATTTGTGCGGCCTCGTTGGCAAGTGTTGGGCATAAGCCAGGAGCTGTCGCCGCAGCCGTTCGGGTCGGCCGCCGGTGATTAGTTTGCCCGGCTGTCGGCGAAGCCAAGAGATTATCTCGGAGCGTTGTCAGCCGACAGTTTTAGTAAGCTGTAGGGAATTGGGTGGCTGTATGGCCGATACAAGTCAATGGAGGCTGGACCCTGTCGCGCCATGCATTCAAAGGTGGCTCCAGGTCTGGGGGAGTGGGAGGGCAAGCACTTGTTTTTTGCGGGGTGTTTTTTTTGTCTGGTTTCACCCGCTTTGCCGTATGCTGTCCATACCCGCCCCTGGATTCACTGGAAGACGTATTTGATTACTTCGTGCTTAAATAGCTGAATGCAGTGGAAGTGCGGTAAACGTCTCCCGGAAAGCATGTCGTTCCACTTATTGGCATTTAGGGCTTCGTTGCTGCTGCAGGGACCGGTGGGTGTGGATGTGAATGTGAATGCGAATGTAGGGGTAGGTGTAGGTGTGAATGTGTGTGAAGGTGTGAGTGGGAATGTAGGTGTATGTGTGGGTGGGTGTGTAGGTGTGGATGTGAGTGTAGGTGTGGATGTGAATGTTGGTGTAGGTGTGGGTGTATGCATAGGGTGGGTGTGAGTGGGTGTATGTGTAGGGTGGGTGTGTGGTGTGTGGTGAGCGCTGCCAACCGGTTTACCACCGCCCCAGTATGTGCGCCGCCGCTCAGACCTGCTCCACGAGCACGGCCCGTCCGGTTTAGTGCCGCCGGCCGGCGTCCACGGCCGCTTTCATGTCCAGTCCTGATGGGCGCCACCGTTTTAGTGTGCTCTTTGTGGCATCACCGGCGATGACCTGTGGCTGCGGTGGCTCCGGCGGGTCCTCGCCAGTGCTCGGTCGCCCCACCCCAGACGATAGACAGCGGCGTTCGTGTCGCGGGAGGGCGTGCCGGTCACGGCCGAGGGTCGTCGGGCACCCACTCCACTGTCGGTGTGGGGCGGCAGTTGTGACGTCAGTGCCGACGACGGGTGGCCGAGTGATCGGCTGTCTGCTGCCCCGGCAAATGGCCGGCCCTCCCGGCGCGGTGTGACGTCTGTGTCTGTGACGTCACGTCCGCTCTGCTGGCCGTCGTGACGCTCGTGACTTGCTGTGACGTGTCGTCGTGTGCTGTGATCCTGTGACCTGGCTGATGTGACGCGGTGTAGCCTGGCTGAGACAGACCGCGCGCGTTGTTTGTGTTGCGGCCGTCTCCTACCTTGGATGGGCGCGCTATTGAGAGCGTGATGTGACCGGCGTGACGTGACGTGGCGCGACTGCCGCAGGTGGACGTGACGCCCAACTGCGGAGCCGCGCTGACGAAGATGAGCCAGTGCTCCACCTGCCACGGCATGCCGCGCCTCAAGGCCTGCCACGGCCTCTGCCTCAACGTCATCAAGGGCTGTCTGGCGCACCACAGCCGGCTGAACGACCAGTGGCACCACTTCATCGGTGAGAGTCGCGCCGGCGCCACCCGCCGCCGTGTCGCTGCCTGCCCGGCGCCGGACGCGAGAGGAACGCCGGCCGTCGGCCAGCCGCCGCCCTGCGGCGCTCGTCTCCCACACGGCCAGCTGGCTCATGGACCGAGACCGGGAACACTGGGCGCTGCATGACCTGTAGTCGATACGCCCCTAAACCCCAATAACCAGCCGAGACCGGAAACACAATCGCGGACGGTTGCCACTGTAACGTGGTGGTCGGTGAGCCAGCCTTGTGAGGCAGGGCGCGCGGTCGCCGTGTGTCGGCGGCTGCGCCGGACGCGTCGCGCTGGCCGCGCGCCCTGTTGTCGTCGCGATGAATTATCACCTGGTTCGAGGGGTCCGGCGAGGGGAGTGTACGCGGCGGAGTCGAGTGTTTGGCATTCCTCGTGATCGGGCGACGAGCCACGGGCCGGCCGCCGCGCCGCGCCGCCGCTCGCCGCGCGCCGCCCGGCATGTGCGGCGCCGGCCGACGGCTCCGCGCGGATGTGCCGGCCGCGTACGGCTTGGCGCCATTATCGGCTCACGGCGGAATCGGCGCCTGACTCCGCCGAGCCGCTGGCCGGCAGGTTGCGCAGCTGCTGTCGGCGGCCAGCTGTCGTTGTGCTCCTCCCGACTCTGCCGCCGCGCTCTGGGAAACTCCCTGAGGAATCGCTGAGCTGGTTGTGCCGCTGTCTCCACTGTGTGCGGGTGTGGCCACGGGTGCCGCTGGGCCCGGACCCACTGCTGGCGCCGCTTTGTTCGCCGTTCGGACTCGGTTCAGTTCGGACGCGCGAGTACATAACCCAGCTGCACAACCGCCAGCCGTTGTCCGCCGTACTGGGTGGCCAGATGCGCCGGGCAGGGCGCTGCTGTGTGGCCAGATAGGCAGGACGAGCTAACTGCTGTATGGCCTGGTCAGGGCGACTGCTGCTCGCCTGTATGGCCAGATAAGCAGAACGAGCTGGCTGCTGCTCGTCTGCACGGTCAGATGGCCTTGTCAGGGCGACTGCCGCCCGTCTGTGTGGCCAGATGGCCTGGTCAGGACGACTGCTGCCCGTCTGTGTGGCCAGATGGCCTGGTCAGGGCGACTCCGCGTATGGCCAGATGGCCTTGTCAGGGCGACTGCCGCCCGTCTGTGTGGCCAGATGGCCTGGTCAGGGCGACTGCCGCCCGTCTGTGTGGCCAGATGGCCTGGTCAGGGCGACTGCCGCCCGTCTGTGTGGCCAGATGGCCTGGTCAGGGCGACTGCCGCCCGTCTGTGTGGCCAGATGGCCTGGTCAGGGCGACTGCCGCCCGTCTGTGTGGCCAGATGGCCTGGTCAGGGCGACTGCCGCACGTCTGTGTGGCCAGATGGCCTGGTCAGGGCGACTGCTGCCCGTCTGTGTGGCCAGATGAGCAGAGCGGGATGGTTGCTGCCCGTCTGTGTGACCAGATGGCCTGTCGGGGCGACTGCTGCCCGTCTGTATGGTCATATAACCTGGTCAGGGCGACTGCTGCCCGTCTGATGGCCAGGTGGCCTAGTCAGGGCGACTGCCGCCTGTCTGTGTGACCAGATGAGCTGATGGGAGCGCCGGCGCCCGTGCCGCGCCATGCTCCGGCCGTGGAATGCTGCTGCGCCCGGTCGGCACACACAAGGGCGCGCGCGATCTGCGGCGCTGGAATGGCGCTCCGAGATCGTCGTCCCGCCGTGTTTGTCCTGGAACGGCCACTTAGCGGCGTCGACCGGCATATTGTGCAGCTGCTGAGGCCGATATTATGCGGCTGCTGAGGCCGCATATTATGCGGCTGCTGAGTCCGCCGGTCGGCGTATTGTGCCGCTGCTGAGGCCGCCGGTCGGCAACACCGGTGGAGCACTGACCACCTCATAGACACCAGTGGAGGACTGGCCAGTCTCTGGTACACCAGCCGCCAGGAGCACTGCTGTCCAAGGCATTGTCTGTAAATGTGATCTGGGAAGAGCAGCCGACGAGGACGAGTGCGGCTTTTGGAAAGCTGAGAAAGCTCCCCCGTGCCACACCGGTTTATGATACTCATGTAGCAACACCTGGTGCGCCAGTCTGGGACAGCTCCTGTAGCGGCACCTGGTGCACCAGTCTGGGACAGCTCCTGTGGCGGCACCTGGTCAGCACCTGGTACTCCAGTCTGAGACAGCTCCTGTGGCGGCACCTGATGCACCAGTCTGGGACATCTTCTGTATCAGCACCTGTTGCACCAGTCTGGGACAGCTGTGGCGGCACCTGGTGCACCAGTCTGAGACAGCTCCTGTAGCAGCACCTGGTGCACCAGTCTGGGACAGCTCCTGTATCAGCACCTGGTGCACCAGTCTGGGACAGCTCCTGTAGCAGCACCTGGTGCACCAGTCTGGGACAGCTCCTGTAGCAGCACCTGGTACTCCAGTCTGAGACAGCTCCTGTGGCGGCACCTGATGCACCAGTCTGGGACAGCTCCTGTATCAGCACCTGGTGCACCAGTCTGAGACAGCTCCTGTGGCGGCACCTGTTGCACCAGTCTTGGACAGCTCCTGTATCAGCACCTGGTGCACCAGTCTGGGACAGCTGTGGCAGCACCTGGTGCACCAGTCTGAGACAGCTCCTGTGGCGGCACCTGGTGCACCAGTCTGGGTCAGCTCCTGTAGCGGCACCTGGTGCACCAGTCTGGGTCAGCTCCTGTAGCGGCACCTGGTGCACCAGTCCGAGACAGCTCCTGTAGCGGCACCTGATGCACCAGTCTGGGACAGCTCCTGTAGCGGCACCTGGTGCACCAGTCTGGGACAGCTCCTGTAGCGGCACCTGGTGCACCAGTCTGGGACAGCTCCTGTAGCGGCACCTGGTGCACCAGTCTGAGACAGCTCCTGTAGCGGCACCTGGTGCACCAGTCCGGGTAGCTCCTGTATCAGCACCTGGTGCACCAGTCTGAGACAGCTCCTGCAGCGGCACCTGGTGCACCAGTCTGAGACAGCTCCTGTAGCAGCACCTGGTACTCCAGTCTGGGACAGCTCCTGTATCAGCACCTGGTGCACCAGTCTGGGACAGCTCCTGTGGCGGCACAACTCCCGCCGGCGCCGGCCAGGACCTGCTCCACCGCCGATTGCGTATCGCATCGCACGGCGCCGGCCGCCCCCTCATCGATCGCCGACGGACGGCAGCAAAAACCGTGCGGCCGCCGCCGCCGCCGCCTCTGAATCACAAGGGTGTCCGACCGCGCCGGCGTCCGTGCGGGTCGGCACACGAGCGCGTCCGGTGTGCCGTCGCGCCAGCCAGCCACCTGTGCCGTTCTGGGTGCCGTTTGACGTGCCGCTCGGTGTGCCGAGAAACGTGCTGTCCGCCACGTTGTTGGTGCGCTGTCACACCCGACTGACCACAACCAGTGCAGCTAGCAACACCACTATCTGTATGGTTCGGTGTCACCACTATGAGTGTGGTGTTCGGACTGGCGCTCGGTTGACATTGCGCACACAATTGCATTCATTGGGAGCGCTATCCGATATGGCGTTCTGTATGCTGAGGGTGCTGTCTTGTGCCAGCAGGTGCGTGAATCTCTATGCTCAGGTGTGCAGCTTGGTGTGCGGTCTGGTATGCCGTATGGTGTGTGCTTGTGTGCTTGGCACACTGGTATGCTTGGTGTGCCGTTTCAGTATGCCGTATGGTGAAATGTCTGCCCCATGTCGTGTGGGGGGACGAGTGGTCTAGGGGTAAGATGCTCGTCTCACAATCGAAAGGGGGGGGGTTTGAGTCTCACCTGTCGCTACTCTTGACCGGTAGTTTAAAACAAACAACCATGTTGTGTCCCATGTGCTTGCCCATGTGACGTCCTGTGTGTCGCGCGGAGCGCCCAGGGCGCGTGTCAACCCAGTGGCGCGACCGGGCGCCGCCGCCGGCAAAAACGCGCCGCCGCCGGCCCATAAACAGTTGACACCGGGCGAGGACGCGGCGGCACTGTTTATCCGAGCTGTAATCACGGCCGGCCGGGCGCCGTGTCTCCCGTCGCGCCTGCCGGCCGTGTGTGCGGCCGCGCCGCGCCGCACAATGGCTGGTGCGGTCCGGTCGCGCCCCGACCGCCGCCGCCGCCGCCGCCGCCGCGGTGGGCCGTAATTGCTCAATTGCGCGGGCCTCCGGCGGCGTCGGCCGACGGCAGCGCCGGGTGGTGCGAGCCGACCATTAGGTGGGCGTCCGCCGCTGAGTCAAGCTCGCGCCGCTGACGCGTCGGGTCCGGCGCGCCGCCCCTGGCCGGGGAAGAACGCCCGACGACGATGGTGTGCCGGTGGCCGTGCGTTGCTGCGGTGGATGGAGTCGCCTCTCGGATTTTTTTGATTTCTTTTAATTGGTAATGTGATTTGGGTGCTGTTGCGAACGGCGCAATTTTCGCGGATGAAAAGGGCGAGTGTAGCGGTGACTCAGAGGTCCCCCGACGAGGGGGCGCCACTGTGTGAGTCATGGCCCCGGCAGGTCTCGGTCGTCGGCGGCCGGCCGCTGGCGGACGGCGTCGGCGCCGCCGCCCTGCCGGGGCGCCAGAGGTCAAACATGCCACCGCTGACGCCATGTCTGCCGCTAATGGCGCTCGCGCCGACTGCGCTTCCGGCGGTGGCCGACCGCGTCCGAGTGGCCTCTTTGTCTGCATGTCGGCGGCGGCTGGTGTGCCGTCGCGGTGGCTCGCCATTTGTCGACATCGGACGGCAGCGAACTTTTGCGGCAGACGCTTGGCGGCGATCGTGTCTCGACCGCGCGGTCGTTTTGTGTATCTTAGGTGGGCTGCCGGGCGTCGATGTTTGCGTTCGTGTGCAGCGGAGCCGAATCGTTCCGGCTGTGGCGCCGCTTGTGTGCGGCCTCCCATGTTTGTTTGTGTGCCCTGTATGCGAGTATATGTGCCCTATTGCACTCTTCGGGAACTGAGAGTGTGCCGTCGTCTCGACAGATGGCATCACCGACCTGGTCTCGCGTCTGGAGGGGCCGTTCAACATCGAGTCTGTCGTGAGCCCAATCAACGTGAAGATATCGTACGCGATCATGAACTTCCAGGATAATGGATTCGACGTGTCTCGCAAGGTATGTGCGGTGCTGCCGGCTGCCACGGTTTCAATCAGATATCGGATGTCGGAATATGTATAAGTGCCTCATTTGCATTTTGAATTACGAGACACTGATGACCCCCATTTGCCTGATTAGTATCGGTTGTAGAGGCGTAGTAGATGGGCTATTGATTCCTCTTTATGAGGCATTTGCGTGGAATGTGTCGAGAGCATCGGTAATTCTGAGTGTAATTTACTGCCAGGTGCTGAAAGCGATGGCAGATAGTTTGATGAGTACACATACATATAATGGGTATGTAGCACGACTGTTGTCTTTCGTGTCATATAATTCAGTCGGCTATGCACGACCGTGTCCCGACAGTCCACATAACGGCCACGGGCACGCAATGTTGCGACGTTACTGGCTTTGCTATTTGTCGGAGAGGGCTTCAGGAATATCTTTTACTAATCTGGTGGCGGGATCTGTCCAGCAAGAAACACGAGCGGGGAGTGGTGTGATCTACCCTGACTTGCTTACCATGGCCTATTTCTCGTCCCTGGAATTTAACGTAGTTAGGTCACACGGGTGTGGAAGGGCACTCCTGCTAACCTATTAATGGGTAATGGATTTTTTATGTCTGACGGTGTGAAATGTGGACGCTCGTGCCACTGTCACTGTCATCGCCGACGTCCGCTGTCGTGTCGCAGATCTTCGCGGGCTGCGGCGACCCAAAGTTCCGGCGCCGGCGCCAGGCGGGCGGCGACGCGCCCTCCTACGACACGCCCGAAGACTTCAAGAAGGTCAAGTTCCAGATGTACCCGGACACCAACGCCGACGCGGAGCCGTCGCCTCTGCTGCGCGTGCTGGGCAACATCCGCAGTCAGGTACGGTGCGCCTCCCGGAGGACGGCGTGTCGCCGCAGCCGGGTCCGTCCCCGTGCACGGCGGTGTGTTCGCCTCCGGCGAACACACGCCAGGTACTTCCCCGGGAGAGATATGCGCACTATCTGTGAGGGTATGCTGCCGGGCTGTCAGCTCCGTCTGCTGTCGAGATATCCCGACCGGTCCATATTTAACTGGGGTACCTGCTCCACCTCTGGGATACCACCTGCCAGGTCCGTCTCTGGGATGTCTGTCAGGTCCGTTGGCAGGATATCTTCTGTCAGGTTCGTCTCTAGATCATCCTGTCAGGTTTGACTGTATTCATGTACTTGTCTATTCGTGGATTGGCGCCGGAGTGTGCCTGTCCTCATGGATCAGTATCGGGATGGTCATATCCTCGTCATGGATCAGTATCGGGGTGGTCATATCCTCGTCATGGATCAGTATCGTGGTGGCCATATCCTCGTCATGGATCAGTATCGGGGTGGTCATATCCTCGCCATGGATCAGTATCGGGGTGGTCATATCCTCGTCATGGATCAGTATTGGGGTGGTCATATCCTCGCCATGAATCAGTATCGGGGTAGTCATATCCTCGTCATGGATCAGTATCGGGGTGGTCATATCCTCGTCATGGATCAGTATCGGGGTGGTCGTGTCCTCGTCATGGATCAGTATCGGGGTAGTCATATCCTCGTCATGGATCAGTATCGGGGTGGTCATATCCTCGTCATGGATCAGTATCGGGGTGGTCATATCCTCGTCATGGATCAGTATCGGGGTGGTCATATCCTCGTCATGGATCAGTATCGGGGTGGTCGTGTCCTCGTCATGGATCAGTATCGGGGTGGTGATGTCCTCGTCATGGATCAGTATCGGGGTGGTCATATCCTCGTCATGGATCAGTATCGGGGTGGTCGTGTCCTCGTCATGGATCAGTATCGGGGCGTTCATGTCCTCGTTATTAATCAGTACCGGGGTGATCAGGTCCTCGCCCTGGATCAATGTCGAAGTGTGACAGATCGCGTGTGTGGGGTACAAACCGGTGTGCGACCAGCCTTGGTGTTCACTCGCGTGCGTGTCCTCAGCACAAAATTGCTGACGTGCATGGCATGCTCCCTCGTCAAAATCGGAGGAACGGTAGGGCAAAGGTGGCGTCTTTGTTGGCTAGGTTGCCGTCGGATACTGTCGTCGCATTGTGTCTGGAGTTCCCTGTCCGGGGACTGCCGGCTACTGCTGGCTCCCGTTGGTCGCCTGGCGTCAGTAGTCGTGACGACACAGTGCAGCCGGACAGTCGGATGGAACGATGCCCGTGGAAGTTATCAGAGTCCAACACGTCGACTAACTGGCTTCGACGTATGTACGGTATGTTTTTATTTAGTTGTTCGCCAATGCCGTCCCCGGGAGTCGTGGGCGGAACTGACGTAAAACAACAGGGTTAGAATGCGACGTATAGTTCACTTTGAACGTAATATAACGCATGAATAATAACCTAAAAATAATAAAATTGCCAACACTGAAGGACTGGATTATTGATTTATATGTATTTATTTCGTTGTAGGTGGGATGTTAAACGTGCAGTGTTGGCGGCGTTGTCCGCGACGCCATGGTGACGGCGGCGTGGCTTTGACGTCACCACCGCTTGTCGCCAGGTGCGGCCTCTGAAGACGTTCTGGTACGACATGCCGAGCCACCTGTGCAACGACCGCGAGATGGCAGCGCCGCCCGCCCGCATCATGAACTGCTGGAACGGCACAGCCAAGAGCAGGTGGGTGTGCCCGCACGGCGTGCCGTCCCGCGTCGCTGTGTGCTCTCCGTCAGCTGAGACGTGCTTTGCGTGAGTGGTCACGTCGTCACATGCGCGTGAGGGTAAGGAGTATCATGTGTATGGCGAGCACGACCCGCTGCGTGATGCTCACCTGCGGTTTTGCTCACTCTCCGTCTCGACACCGCAGGCCAGGCTGTGCCTTCCCGCCTCTGACACGCCATGCTCGCGCGGATGCTGCTGTACCGTCTCTCCGATGTGGCATCTCTGCACTGGCACTGCCTTCCCATCTCCAACATGACGAGCGCACAGACTCTGACGTCACGCCCCTGACACGATAGTCGTGTGCCGGCCCTCCGCCAGCCCTCACCAGCACTGCCAGCACTGCCAGCACTCGCCAGCACCAGCACTCGCCAGCACTCACCAGCACTCGCCAGCCCTCACCAGCACTGCCAGCACTCACCAGCCCTCACCAGCACCCGACAGCACTCGCCATCTGTCACCAGCCTTCGCCAGCACGATGCCCGTGTGCGGTCGTCGTCGTCCGTTCTCAGACAGTGTCTCCGTGTGCAGGTACACGCAGCCGCTGATGAAGGACGGGATGGCGGCGCAGGAGGCGAACCCCGAGGCGCCTGTGGACCCGCTGTACACCGACTCGGACGTGAACGAGGCCATCCTGGAGCTGAAGCGCGCCTCGGTCCGGATGCGAGACGCCTACAACGGCCAGACCGTCACCTGGGAACAGCCCGGTGAGTGGTGTCCCGCCTGGCCTCGCTCACCTGGCCCTGACCTCGTGTCTGACCCGAGCTGGTCTGACTGGCGTGACTGCCCTCCAGTCTGACTCGAGCGACCTCCAGACAATAGACAGCCCGATCTCTGACCTCCAGTCAGACTTGAGTGACCTCCAGCTGAACCTCTGACTTCCAGTCAGACCTCGCATCTGAAGGCACCTCTGATATGGCATGACCTTCCTGTCCCGACTTTTTATCTGTGCAGCCTGACGTGTGCTCCCCGATATTGCTTGATCTCTCACTTTTCTAGTCTAACCCCTAACTCCTCTGTCCTGCTCTGTGAGCCTGACGTCTGTCCTTTGATTTGACGTGACATGACTGACCTCTCTGGTCCGATATGACCTGACTGACCTGTCTGATCTGACGTGACCTGGCCGACCTCTGGTCCGATATGACCTGACCTGCGGGACATATTGTGAATATGTGTTAGTCTGGCTCGACCGACCTCTCTGATCCGATGTGACCCCCCCCCCCCAAAGATGTGACCTGACCTTTGATTGTATTGGGAATGTGTTAGTCTGGCTCGACCGACCCTCATGAAAGCATGACGATGGCTGGGAATTATCTTTTCAATCCCACCGCCGGGCGTACCGCGGCCATTCAATCGTGCCATTTGCCGGCTGCCGTGAGCCGTGTGCCGGCCTTCACCTGTGTCGGCTGCGCCAGCAGAGCATTATCTTTTCAATCCCACCACCAGGCATACCCTGGCCACTTCCTCGCGTCATTTGCCGCCTGTCGTGTGCCGTGTGCTGGCCTTCACCTGCGATGGCTGCGCCAGCAGAGCATTATCTTTTCAATCCCACCACCAGGCATACCCTGGCCACTTCCTCGCGTCATTTGCCGCCTGTCGTGTGCCGTGTGCCGTGTGCTGGCCTTCACCTGCGATGGCTGCGCTCGCAGAGCCGACGCCGCCGTCGGGTCCGCAGCTGGAGCTGGCCGGCTCCGGCTCGGGCGACGGCGCCGCCTTCGACGTGGACGCCGAGACCGACGACGACGACTACGACTTGGACGCGGAGGGCTCGGGCCGGTCGCCGGCGCAGTTCGCGCCGCCCTTCCGGCCGGGCGACGACGACGGCGGCGACGACAATCTGCGCGGTAACGCCATCGACTTCCAGCCGGCGGACGAGACGAACAAGATTCCGGAGGCGGCGCGGCCGGCCAGCGGCGCGCCGCAGCCCGCCCGGATGTCGCTGGCGCGCGCCGTCACGGTCATAGTGTGTCCGACGCTGGTCGCCTGGGTGGGCACGTTCATCTAGCGCCGTCGGTGGCCGAAGGGACAGGTTCAAGGTGGCGGTGTCCGCGCCCCGCTGCTCAAGTCGTACTGCGCTCACGGAGCTGCCGTGGTTGGCGTACGGAACTTCCGGACTGGGTTGACGGCGCAAGTTCGGCTCTGACAAGCTAAGCTGAAGGGCATGTGGACTCCGCGCCCCCCATCCGTGCCCGGACTGGGCCTGTGGTCCGCTGGGTCAGACTGGGGCGTGGGCCGTGTGGCGCGTGACCATCAGGCAGGGCAAAGGTGAGCGCGCCGGACGTGTGTCCGTCCGGCCGCGTGTGTTCGTGCTCGGCGTTTGCTGGCGCAGGTCCAGCGCACATCCAGTTCAAATGTCGACCCGCAGCCACGCGCCGCCGCACCACCGCACAAGACTGACCTCCACGCGGTGACAGTCGGGCGGGCGGACCGTCCCAGTTCAAACTGCGCGCCGCGCCAATCTCTGCCGGCGGACAGGGGGCCGGCGAGCAGTGCGCGGACGCCGCTGCCGCGCCGTACTGCGGCGCGGAGATCTAGTCGGCGGTACAGGAGCGACCCGTGGCGTGTCGCGAGATGTAGTCTGGCCGGCCCGGCGGGGCCGCCGGTGATATTAGGATGGGCTGCCCCGCGCGTGGCGGCGCCCGCTTGCCCAGGGAAGCAGGGTTCCATTTACGTAATCTGACGCGAGCGCTCCAGTTGTGTATTTTTGTACTTTTACACGTGACCTGTTTATGATTTTCTTCCGAGGACCGGCCGGACGGCCACGGCCCGTTTCACATGTTTCACATTCAAGACCTGGCCCATTTGCGGGCGTTCACTCCGGACTTCCGCCATCGTTTGCTGCGTTGTTTGTTTTATACAGCGCGGCCTCTTTATCCGGCGTTCTCATCGAAGACGTGGCATTTAATTGCTAACATAGCCAGCATGTCAGGGCGACCTCGCCGCGAGCGTCTCAGCTGAAAGATTCCAGAGCGACTGAACGCGGCACGTTTCGAGCAATAGGTGCTGGGCTGGTCTTTCTCCATAAGGTTGCTAATACTCGCTCCGCCGCGGTGCGGCGCAGTGTGCGGCAGCGCGGACAGTTCGCAGAGCTTGTGGGCCGCGCGTGGCCCTTTTTACACGCGCAGCCGCCGCGTCCGGCCGACGCCGGGTCGGCCGAGCCGTCGGTGGCGGTGGACACCGGTGTGTCGCCGTGACCGGGGCCCGATTGTTGCCACCGACCGAGAGCCGGACAGGTGCGCGGCGCACGGACACGCGTGACGCGCGTCCGCAGCGTCTGTATACATAGGGCACAGAGTGGCGCCGGCCAGAGTATGTATTTATATATGAGCGGACGGTCGCCGGGCGAGGCCGGCGGTCGGGCCGCGCGTGTGAGAGTGTCGCGTCAGGTCGTGCTTTACCGGAGACAAGCCTATTGTATGTTTAGTTAGTGAACTGTACTTACCACTTGGTTGCTGCGACGCAGGAACCGCCTGTTTTGTGCCAAAACCGGAGCTCTGACCCGGCAGCGGGCGGCGCGACCCGCCGCCTAGCCGGCAGACTGTGCGACCTCCGTTACGCCGGCGGGCCACGCCCGCTCTGCCCCATCAGCGGATCGCGCGCGGCCTCTGCCGGGACGCAGCTGTGCTATTGTCGTACGCTCAACGCCTGCCATGCATTTAGTTCATCGGACACGCTAATCACAACGTTGAACTGGTTTTGTATCCTGAAATCACTGCTGCCGAGTATATGTTCGACGCCACTAGCCGTGATGGCGCATAAAGTGCGTCGTAAACCGCCCAATATATGTTCGATGATGGTCGGGCGGTGGTTCGGCACGTGGCAGCTGCAGGCGGGGTGTTCGTGGTGCGGCACAGAGTGGGACAGATGACGCTGCTGTTCTGCAACCTGGGAGGACGTGCCGTTAGTTCTGGGACGTCCACAAAGACATTCTTCTCTGTTCCATTTTAGCATCTATCGGGGATAATTCGCGCTCGCAAACTGGTTGTGTGCGAGCACCTACTGCGAGTCGACATGCGACAGGCTGGTGGTGTACGATATCCTGTAGGTGACGGGTTGAATACTTTTCACCTCAGCTGTTTGCGATAAGGTGGTCAGTAAGTCCGGGGAGTGGGTGCTTTTACAAGATGCCACGATGGCTGGTTCTGCTGGCCGTGACACATCAAAATTAGTGTCTCCTGACAGATCGGCTTATCTCGCGACACCGCCTAATTATGGGGATTCTCCAGTGCCGGTGCACTGCCTCCCTCCCCTCCCCCCGGGTGGGGCGACTGCACCGTAAGCAGTCTCGATAACATATTTTGGGGGTCGGGCGACCCCTCCAGAAAGCCCCTGCTGCGCCACTGGTGGTGGGTATTTAAGGCACAGCGTTCGCATCGGCCATGGTATAGTATTCGATGGTGTGGGGATTTACGGGGATAAGTAGCGAAGGTAACGCTATTGCGGAGAACAGGCTTTTAAGCTTTTTCAAGATCCTACCCACACATTTCACTCACAAAACTAACACTCATCAGTGACGACAATGTTGAAACAGGCAGAGAATGCCTGCGTTTGAAGCCTGCCGATGTCTGTTTCGTCCGAACCCGAAAAAAGCGCGTGGTAGATGACTTCGGTAACGTCCCGCGTCGACATGGAATCACCTTGCGCGAAGCGGATGGAGACCTGTCTCCGAAACGAGCGCTGACAACGACCGTTTTCATATCTACCAAACAACCAGAGTCTCGTCCGTTGCAGTGAAACCACAACATAATCGCAATTGGTATATTCAATAATTACATTTTGATAGTTGGCTTCCCACGGCTGCACGGCAGTGTCCCCTGACGGACACCACGTGGGCGGGCGCGCGTCGCCCAGATACACGCGTCAGCTAGGCTACAGTACTCGGTGGGACACCCCAGATAACACGACGGAGATCAAATCAGCATGTCACGATACAGCGCGTCATACAAGGCACTCAACTGGAACTGTAATACTATCACAGCAGTCGGCGGCTGCCGAACACCTGAGTGAGCATTGCGCGGCGTTCGCCAATCATCCTCCCAATCGTCGTGCTAAATATCAAACACGGTGATGTACATGAACTTGAAGCGGGTACGTCAGGTGGGTATCACGATAAGCGAGCATATGGAATAACACAAGCTGCGTTCGAATCAGAGCTGTAGCTCTTACAGTGCCGCAGAATATCCTACCTCTCGCAGTGCCGGTGGAAGGGCGGGGGGGGGGGCGGTCAGCTTGACCTCTCCACCAAATGTTTTCCAAACTGGAAGAGATGCAGTAAACGGCATAATACAGCTCCGTGCTTGAGCTTCAGTTACTTTGGACATTTGGTGTTATCTATCTCATTGAATCCTGCAGATCAGCTCAATGTCGGAATGTGGTAATTCATCCCGTCTTTGGAATTGTGTTCACGAAAGCGCAATGAACATCACGAATGGAAAGCCCAATGTTTTTCTCTTCCTGAATATTTTCTGAAAAAAAATCAAAAATTGCGAAAAATGAATACAATTTCTTTTTCTTGAATTTGTGAAATCGAGCACACAAGCTCTGGTCACATCACAAACGGAGTCTGCGTGCAAACGTACCTTGGCTGGTCTGTTTTACTTCTCAATAGTCCGTATTTTAGCCTGCAGAGCGTCCGCGATGGATGCACTCTTGGAACGATTCAAGTCATATCCAGCGACCTGATCCGATATCGACTTCAAACTTTGATTTAATTAAACACTAACAAACAGTATTTGATTAAATAGGTTGTCCTTATCCTATTGTTTTCTTCTTCAAAAATTTTAGTCAAAATGATGTGCAAAAATGTAGTCTGACATTTTGACCCAGTCTGAGTCTGACCCCAGTCTGACCTAGTGGCCGTAGTTGCGGTTACTTTCTATCCGAGTTCTATTTCATTATTTGTCTGCATACCCATCTTTCATTTTTTTACTGTATCTTGCATGCTTTTTTCTTGAAAGACGTTCCAATGTACATCAAAGAGCCACACTGAAACGAGGTGGTGACCGAACTTTAATCTGCCCACGCGTCGGGATGGCAACAGACCAGGACTCACCGACACAATATGCGCCCGTCAGCTGTTGTAATGGTGACCGAACTTTAATCTGCCCACGCGTCGGGATGGCAACAGACCAGGACTCAGACACAATATGCGCCCGTCAGCTGTTGTAAGGTACGCCACATTTCACAGATATATCTGAACGGCTTAGAAACTATCTCAGAAAACATGGGGGTTCAGATTTTCCTCCACCACCCTCATGGGACGGCAAGGGTCCTGGAATGACTGAAACATAAAGGTCGCAAACATAACACCCAATTAATGAGTGGTTCATGTTAAAAGTGGACTAGTGCTCTTTGTGCGAATTGAAGGTGACTCAGAAATAACCATTTTACACAGTACCCCAAATCCGTCGATAAAAACCCATCCAGAACCAACAATAAATGTCAAGGGCGCCATCACACTCCATGCCCAAACATCAAAACCACGCAAGTTCACCTTTCGATCGTTTTCCTTTGATAATTGAGGTAGTCTAAAGCAAACATATACCAGTCCAGATAAGAGGTAATAATAATATTATAATAGCTCCGGTTAAAATCATGAAAATATTAATATGTGCAATACATGCAACAAACAAAAATCATGCTGCAGGTCAAGCATGAAGCACAAGGACATTCAATTTCGCACAAGCTGCAAATATCTATGGAAGACGGTGGCGCGATGCCGCAAGCTCCAGAAACCCTACACGGACTGCGTGACTGCCACTCCGACGATGGTCCTCTGTGGCTCATGGCCTGGGCTGGATATCACACCCAGGACTCCAAAACGTCCTTTGTTTCTCCACGGAAGGTCAGGTGGGACGACGTCAGGCCAGGTCAGGTTATGCTAGGTTGGGTCAGGTCAGGTCAGGTCAGCGCCAGCACCGAACCAGACCGTCTGTGTCCCGCACAGCCTGCAGCCATGTATCCGATGCAGCCGAAGCTGGATACACGCTTCCCGACCACCACCCCGATCAAGCTACCGTGCAGGACGACAGGACAGGACAGGAGATGAGAGGGCATGCCAATGATGCGGCACACCATCTACATCCGTGTGACGGTGGTGCCATCTGCCAAGTCGACCCCCAAGTTGTCGACACCATCTGCTGCCCCGAGCTTAGCTTTGGTCTTCTTCGCCGCCGCCTCCCCTGCGGCAGGGGGTGACCAGGTCAGTGACCGGCAGCGGCTGCCGTGTGCAGTCAGCACCAGGCGACGGAGAACGGCACTGAAGTCCGGGCCACTCTCAACATCCGCTCACCACATCTGGCGCCATAGGACGTGGTCGTACACGGCTACATCAACAACGACATGCATCCTGTCTTGTGCTGAGTCCGCGGGGGAGAGCGCTCTCGGACGCTTCGACTACTCACCAAAAACCAAAAACACCCTTGTCACGTTCCACTGAGCTTCAGGCATAATCATCACCGAACAACGCATTTTCAGTCTTCAAATAGCATCGTTAAATCCTGCAGCGAATAAGGGGAGCATAAATTTCCGGCGACGATACTGTTCTGGATGACAACATCCAGGAGCGAACGGTCTTTCCAGTCGAGCAGCGGGGTGTGGCGGCACGACATTCAGCACACACGCGGGGGCCGTACCTGACATCCGCCGGAGCCGACGCCTCCTGCTGCCGCTCGCTGTCGACCAGCCGCCGCCGGTCGTCGGCGCAGTCCAGCGCGCTGCAACACCCGGCACGTGGCACCACCGGCGTCTCCCCGCGCCACAACACCACGGCAAGCACGGACTGCCGCCGAGCGCGCGGCACAGCACGCCGCCCGCCGCAGCACGGCCCAGACAGACCACCGATACACGCATCCCGGCGCCGAGCCACGGCCCACGACAGGGACCGGCTCCACAGGTAGCGCGGCGGATCAGGGGTCGGTGGTGAAATGGAGACGACAGACGGCGTCTGTCGTCTAGCTAGGCTCGGAGTGTGTGTCACCGGCAGGCCAGGCTCGGTGTGTCACCGGCAGGCCAGGCTAGCTGTATGTCACCCGCAGGCCAGGTTTGGTGTGTGTGTCACCGGCAGGCCAGGCTCGGTGTATGTGTCACCGGTAGGTCAAGTTCGGTGTGTGTGTCACCGACAGGTCAGACTCGGTGTACGTGGCACCAGTATGCCAAGTCAGTCGGGTGGTGCGTTCATGCGTGGATCCTCTAGGAGGGAGTTGCGAGGACAAGCTCCCGGAATGCTTCTAAAATACGGAGTTGTCTCCACGTTCAAAAATAGAGCCACGGGCACGTTTTTCCATATTGTTACGCAATAACTCGAAGAGCGTGTGATCCCTGCAGAATAGATAAAACACTGACACTCAATTTAACAAGCAGCACCCGTAACGGTGAGTGTGCCCAGCCATCCCATGCCGTCGTCTCCTCGTGACGTTCGGTGGCAGTGTGAATGACACCCTGACACATCGGCCCATCCACTGTAGACCTCACTAAAATCCCCACTCACTGGCTACCAAATACAAACAACATGATGCATCTGCCCATCCACTGTAGACCTCACTAAAATCCCCACTCACTGGCTACCAAATACCAACAACATGATGCATCTGCCCATCCACTGTAGACCTCACTAAAATCCCCACTCACTGGCTACCAAATACCAACAACATGATGCATCTGCCCATCCACTGTAGACCTCCCTAAAATCCCCACTCACTGGCTGTCAAATAAAGAAGCCTATTCCGACCGAGGGGCCGGAAAAGGCAACGTTCTTTGTAGACCCCCCCCTGTTCTTTACATAACGAACAGCGGGCCCTGTTTTTTAACGTATCATACGGAAGAAACAGGTGGCTGAAGTAAAACGGCATGCACATCATACAGCTGACCTTGGTTCTCCTGAGCAGACCGATGGTCTACACGGCTGTAAGTAATTTGTCAATATATTCCCCCAGCAATGCAATCAATTAATTAATGCTTCAATCGCCCCATCGAATCCGGACGCCCACCCAATATATCAGCATCGGGCCCTACTCATAGCTCTGCTTCATCAGACGGAAGTGGGCACGCGGGGAGGCGAGGGAACAGCGGTCCAATGCCCCGGATGATCGAATGATAGGAAGAGATGTAGATGACCGCGATTGTCTTCAATTTTTGGCACAATTTATTCACACGATGGTTTTAAACCCCGTGCTAATTATCCGATCGCTCGAAATCTGAGCAGTTTTTGTTCAGTAATTAGGCACCATTTTGGTTTGACCCCAGTGCCTCGTTGCTCCACAATTTGACCCCCCCCCCCCCTCCCTCGGATGGTTCTGCCTTCAGAGCAGGTTTTCACGCACTTGATGAAAAAATCAAAAAGGAGCACGAAGACGCATCTGAGTTTTGTTCAAAATAGCCCACCACACATCGCAAGCCTGCGCGGAAGACCGTCGTGTTGGCATCACCACTGTCGGGGCGCCAGTGCTGGCACTGGCGCCCCGACAACCTGACCCGGTGTGTCGGGGCGCGGGGCGGGTCGCGCCACTGACCGTTTGGAGCAGGCGTCGAAGCGGCGCCGCTGGCCGGGCGTCATGTTGAGCGAGCCGCCGCGGACCCAGTCGTGCACCAAGATGACAACGGCCGCCATCAGTGTAGCTGTAGGACACGGACGCGCGTACACAAAGCTGGCTTGACACACGCGCACACACACGGCTCGGCACGGACAGACATACACAAATACGACCCGACACAGGCGGACGTTCCACAAACCCGGCCTGACAATCTTCACGAGCAGACGCGCACATATGGTTCAGCACAGACCCACAAACAGGCACCATCCTCGCCGGACGAGACAGATTCCGTTGGGAACAACTGACGTCATAAGCGCGGACAGGGGTGACGCCACCACCGGCTTACTGTCTCGGCACTGCTGCTCGATCTCGGTCTTGCGAGCGCGACTACCGTTCAGGTAGCCGTCGTGCTTGACGTCATCCATCAGCCAGATGACGACGCAGGCCACCAGCGAGACTGTGTCGCCAGTGCCGAGTGTGGTCAATGGTGCACGGCGACGTGGTAACTCCAGCTACGTGTGATGTGTGGCGACGTGGTAAGTCCAGCTACGTGTGATGTGTGGCGACGTGGTAACTCCAGCTACGTGTGATGTGTGGCGACGTGGTAACTCCAGCTACGTGTGATGTGTGGCGACGTGGTAACTCCAGCTACGTGTGATGTGTGGCGACGTGGTAACTCCAGCTACGTGTGATGTGTGGCGACGTGGTAACTCCAGCTACGTGTGATGTGTGGCGACGTGGTAACTCCAGCTACGTGTGATGTGTGGCGACGTGATAACTCCAGTGTGGCCAGGGATGTGCACTAGATCAGTGATGTGTAGTGGCGTCAATGATGTGTAATGACGACTGTGATGTGGTGGTGGTGGTGGTGGTGGTGGATTTGTGCTTTAGGGCGCGTCGACTGCATTGGTTATTTAGCGCCCATGACTGTGATGTGTAATGATACCAGTGGTGTGTGGTGACGTCAGTGGTATGTGGTGACGTCAGTGGTGTGTGGTGACGTCAGTGGTGTTTGGTGACGTCAGTGGCGTGTGGTGACGTCAGTGGCGTGTGGTGACGTCAGTGGCGTGTGGTGACGTCAGTGGTGTGTGGTGGCGTCAGTGGTGTGTGGTGACGTCAGTGGTATGTGGTGGCGTCAGTGGTGTGTGGTGACGTCAGTGGAGTGCAGTGATGTCAGATCAAAAAGCATGCTGTTGCACAACTCAGCAGCATGCATGACCAAAATCATCTTGCAACCACATGTCCAAACATTACCGGTACTGGCATGCAGTGCTTAGGGTCTTATCACAATATGCACAGCATGTACCATAATATACATGCCGTGAAATATCACGCTGAAGTCGATACCAGCCCAGCAACAATATATCCAACTAATTCAAACGGCGTCATAACAGCATTCCATAGACAACTTGCAGCATTTATCGACACAAAGACGCCACAGACATAATAAACTTCCGTTTCATGTGGCCCACTGTTCCGAACAGGTGACCTGACCGCGGTTTTCGGGCATTTCGCCGGGCGAGTATAGCGCACAACTCACCGCACAGGCAAGCGAGGAAGAACACTTCCAGCACCAGGTAGCCGCTGTTGTCCACGATGGTGCCGCCCAGCATGTTCACGAGAGCTAAGCCCAGGTTCTGCACGGACTGCATACTGCCGGAAACGGGAACAACGGTCGCGTGCTGATTATATCTCCGGTATCCGGGGGTTGTAATTTAGGGACGCATCGACTGCATAGGTCATATAGCGGTATCCGGGGTGATACTCCCAATTTTGTATACACTGATTACACATGACCAGATATTGGGGGGGCAACCCACACAGACACACGAGACACGTTGTTAGATTAATCAAGGACCGAAATTTCCGGCGAAATCGCTGCAAAATTGGGAATATGAGGCACCCAGACTTATCGACCATTCGCGGCATTCCTTCAAACATGCCCATTCACACCCCTTGTCGGAGCGATGCCTTGGATGTTTGGGACCACGGGTGCACCATTTCTTCATCATTTCCAGGGTAGCACAGCTGGGACATCACACAGGTGTCCGGACGATGCTGGGGTCACATACATATGACGCTAGGTGACACCAGTCTGGTATCCGGGCGGATAACGGAGTGAAATCCCGACCATGCTGACTTACATGCCGTACGCGGTGCCACACTGCCGCTCCGGTATGATCAGCGCCACCATTGGCCACAGCGCAGACGCCAGCATGGAGAAGGCGAGCCCCAGGATCGACTGTTGGTAACGAAACATCGGGTCACCACAGTCACCACGTCACCATGGAGAAGGCGAGCCCCAGGATCAACTGTTGGTAACGAAACATCGGGTCACCACAGCCACCACGTCACCATGGAGAAGGCGAGCCCCAGGATCAACTGCTGGTAACGAAACATCGGGTCACCACAGCCACCACGTCACCATGGAAAAGGCGAGCCCCAGGATCAACTGTTGGTAACGAAACATCGGGTCACCACAGCCACCACGTCACCATGGAAAAGGCGAGCCCCAGGATCAACTGTTGGTAACGAAACATCGGGTCACCACAGCCACCACGTCACCATGGAGAAGGCGAGCCCCAGGATTGACTGCGGGTAACAAAACATCAGGTCACCACAGCCACCACGTCACCATGGTGAAGGCGAGCCCCAGGGTCGAGTTCGGGTGACAAAACATCACGCCACCGTAGCCACCACGTCACCATGAAGGCGAGCCCCGCGATTGACTGCCGGTGGCAAAACATCGGGTCACCACAGTCACCATAGAGCAGGCACAGGCATGGCTCAGGAACGGCTGGCGACCGAACGTTAAGCCACCATAAATACCACGTCCTTCAGAGGAGACCACGTCCAGAACCGACTGGGGGTGTGAGAACACCAGCTGGCCGTTGGGAACGTCAGTGCCATCCAATCGCAAGCGGAACACATCAAACGCGGCCGATGCCGAGTGAGTGGTTGCGCACGGCACTCCAAGGCTGCATCACTCGGCCGAATCTAGTGAGTACGCGAATGCAATGCAAAGCATCACTGAAACGGGAATGTCATGCACCTGCAGCTCAAGGTCATCTCCACAACCAACTGCACGAATGACGTGAGCTGCAATGACACAATTTGATTGAATTGTGGCTTTGCGACGCACTCAGAGCTGAGGCCATATGGCGTCGCCTGCCTCTCGCCCTGGCAGGAAGGGCGGCCATCGCGGGGAATCGAACCCCGTGCCTCTGGTGCAATAACACGACGACGAAGTACCAATGGACACAGTGACAGCATCGTCACTTCCCACACTACCAATTGGCAGACGGCGCCGCCGCCGGCCGACGGAGGCTCACCATGGCCACCCACGGGTTGACGAAGCTGAAGGCCATGAGCGCGTGGCAGCCGACCGTCATCAGCACGGACATTATCACCCAGAGGATGTTGCGGCCCGTGAAGTCGATGGAGAGGCCGATGATCGGCGACGCCACCAGCGAGATGATGTAGATGATGCCCGTGCACGAGTTGGCCTCGGCCGGCGTCATCTCGAACTTGCGGATGAAGAACACCCTGGTGGCAGTATTGACGTGGATTCACTGTGTTCCAATGAGATCTGAGTGGGATCTTAGTTCACAGAACTCTATGCGCCATACATCACATCCTTTAAGTTAAAGGTACATAAGTAGCAATTGCAATGTAACAGTATATAATGGCGAGTCGTGACCCTTTGACCGGCCTCACTTTGGCATTCATACTGGCAACATACACGAAGATCTGATGGGATGTGCAACGACCGCGTCATAAACCCCACGGGTTTCGGTGTGTCACCGAAAAGCAGTTGCTAGACACAAACAACACATTGCACAAGATCGAGAAAAAGGGAATACAACTGCGCACAAAGAAGAACTACGCAAGATAAAGGAACAAAACAAGAAGCAGATGCAGTCGTACAAGCTACAGGGCTAACACCGCATATGGTAGATTAATGCATGGCTGCACCGCAACCCAGAACAAAACTGGCTTCATACGGACATCCCGCATCCACACCGCAGGCAACACTCACTGTCCGAACGAGACAAACGGGAAGATGGCCGAGTAGTAGAAGACGCAGATGGTGGTGAGCATCCAGAAGCTAATGGGGAAGTCCTTGACATCGGTGATGTGCACCTCCTCGCCCGTCTTGCCCTCGTCGCGGCGCAGGATCACCCCAGCGCGCCGGTCAAAGTACCACATGATGAGTGCGAGCAGCAGCGACAACAAGGTGGCCACGCCAGCTGCAACACAACACATTTTTGTCACTCACTGGTCATAATCCGCTATTTGGTCACTCACTGGTCATAATCCGCTATTTGGTCACTCACTAGCAGAGTGGGAAAGTTACTTTCCGGGTTGGGAGTCGGAGTGCATACCGACTTCTTCCGGAGTACACTTTCGTGGACATTATTTTTTATGCATGGAATCTGTTTACCAGTAACCAACCCGAAAACCCTATGTAATCAGTACCTACATAATATGCATAAGTAATATGCGTTCTCAATTTTGGTCAAATCAAATGTCAAAACATAGGAACAAAGAAGTGCACAATGGATGGCACCGCCCGGCAGTGACTCGTAATAATCAGCACTGTTTCGTCTCTCATAACTCACAGGAGCAATGTGCTTTCCTTACACTGTTGGTTTCAGTACAAGGCTAGCCATATGAAAAACAAACAAAAATACTTCACACTTTACCCTCAGCTCAGAGCGCATACCTACCTACGCAGCCAATTTCCTACGCAATACGAACGCAACTCCGCTACCGCACACGCCACAGGTGGATGTGATCAAAGCAAAGGATCAGTCAAGGTCTCGTGTTTGCAGTATGACACTGTTAACCATGTGTTAAAAGTTGCTAATGGTTATGACGTCATACAAAAAATACCTTGCATTGATTGGTTGACGGACAGAATTCAGAACAGAAAACGCTAACGCAGCCAATTCTGATCGGTGGCCTCCGGGACTCCGGAGGACGTCTCTTAAAACTGTCAAACTTTCCCACTATATGGGTGGCAAGAACAAAGGTTTTCCGAGACGTGGCTCCAGAGCCGGAGAACAGTGTACTCAGTGCGCATGCGCACCATCTTGCAAGTGCTGTTGGCGCGTTGTTATCGGCAATTCCGGTGGTTGAGATTGATGGAGTGTGCGAAGCTGTGGTACGGCTGCTGATTGCTACAAAAAGTGGTTAGTCTGAGTGGTGACTGTAAGTGGAATAACCAGGGGGGGCGTTCTTGTGTTTGTTTTTATCGATATCTTTGTTCCCACATTTGTGTCGGAGTACATGTGAAGCCCATCCTATCCAGTATGAACCCGGAGTGCAAAAATGTTTTCAGAGATAAAATCTCTTAAGAAGTGCCTCAATTCCCACCCTGCTCACTAGTCATAATCTGCTACTTTGGTCACTCACTGGTCATAATCTGCTATTTTGGGCACTTACTGCTTACGATCCGCTATTTTGGTCACTCACTGGCCATAACCCACTATTTTGGTCCTTTACCGTTCCCGGTCTGGTATTTTAGTCACTCATTAGTCACAGTGTTGGAAATATGGTCCTTTTTTGGAACTTTTGTCATCCAAAGAATTATACACTCCCAAAAAAATCCACTCCTTACATTACATGATATATCGTGAAGAGCCTTGCTTAAACAGCAATCTCAACCAGCTGTCGTAATCCAATAGTATTATTGGATTGTGATGAAGCAGAGGATGCAGCATGCTCCAAGGGCCTATAACATATGGTAATAAGTGGCTGACAATGAAAAACCCTTCTAGTTTTGGTGCTCTTCATCTTGTCTAGCCATGTTATGTCCTTGCCACAGCAACTTGGCAACATCATTGAAGATAATGCACATTTGTTATTTCAGGTGACCATGAGAGCTGCAGCAACATTCCAAGAGGATGCAGAAGTGGAACAGAAAATTAGATGCAAGCAAGACTAGACGAGTGCCAGCTTGCTAGCATGTGCAACAGATGACAGCAGATGCTTAAGGATCACTCTGCAATCTGTATACAACATTAATACCAATGTATTTGTTCCATGAAATGGTGCAGGTGGTATGCAATTGTCTGAAACATGTGAATTAATAAACAGCCATTCCTTCATGTGTACATTGTTCATTTGTGAAAATGCTGGAATCAGTAGTGTTCAGAAGAATGCAAGGCTAGACAGAACTAGAGAACTAGAGAAGTCCCTACACAACTTGCAAATCACAAAAGCAATCACATCCTCAAAATATTTGTGGACATATATTATGATTTGTCATGGCATAGGAATGTTCAGGAAGCTGCAGGGACAAAAAAGCCAAATAATGGAGTTTATTGGGGTATGAGGTGGGGTGCACTTCACAATTTCCTGAAACATTTAGTTAGAGCACAACAATGCTTGTGAGTTACTGTATCCGTGCACTGAAGGGGACCAATCCCTTATTCCTGAAAATATATTGTCTTACAAAAATGAAAGCTTTATTTCCAAAACAAAACAAAGCAAGCTGAAAGGTTCTTCTATCCAAATCCAACACATTAAGAACACACTTATGAAAATACTCTTTCCAGGTTATGGATGTTCATTTATGAAAATTATTGGGGGGGGGGGAATACCTGAAAGGCAATGGGCAGGGTGAAATAGATTGGGGGCACACTCCATAGAGTCCCATGTTAAAAGTTGAAGTCATTTGAGAAGCAAAGCAAACATTGAGGGTCCCCTGTCCTAGGTTGTGCCACTGCATGCATGGGCACCAACAGAGGGATACAGATGTGCACCACTGCAAAATATAAGGAATCACAATTTTGCTATGGCTACCCATACTTCTCAACATTAAGCTGGTTATGCATACATCATTCTAGCTAGGTAGGTATATTTCTGATTTGATACTGAAGTTTACACCAACAAGAATAATTAAATTTCAAGAAACCTCAATTGGGCCTCAGTTCCTACGTCGGCCGATACTACACGAGATCAACTAGTAGTCTCACTACCTGGTCCCTGAATTATCGGACTATATCCCATCATACAACTCACGAGGCTTATCCCAGCCAATAATTTCAATGGCGAAGATATTGATAATAGATACGTAGGTCGTTCCTACCAAGGTTGGCGATGCCTACAACGAGCCTCTTTCGTCTCTTTCCATCCAGTGGGCAACTCGGTGCATACAAGAAAAATTCCTCGCCAAGTGAAAGAAACCTCTATTCTCGGCTCGCCTAATGAAGGGAAACCACCATTCCCAGACTGGCCAGACCCGAACGGCGCTTCTTGGATTCGATGGATTCGCGGCTCTCCAGCTCCCACTCCGGTCGGAGCTTTTTTAAACTACGGCCAAGAAAGGCCATAAATAATGCATTCCTTTCTGTTTCCTTGAAGATTGAGATGTTCTACATAACTTGACATGAACAAAACTGATCGTTTTGCATCCTGGACCAGTCCAGAGCAATAAAACAAAAAAGATATCCGATGGATTTTACGCAAGAAAATGACCTAAATGGTACCAAAACGTTCTTCAAATCTGGTTATATTTTACAGTCAAATGGACCACGATATAACCAGAAATTTCAGTGTCCTTCCATTTCATGACCTACATTGTTTAAATACACCACAAACTGGTGGCAATAATAGTGTTTATGCCACTCCGACAACTAATTTCTCCCACTCCGGGAAAATGGAAATTTAGCCGTCATGTTCTTATACGCTGCTAAATGCGGGGTGGTTACGAGCCGCTTACTGGTCTTTCGTCAACTCCGGCTGACTGTACGGAGGCTGCTGATTGGCTTAATGGTTTGAACTCAGCCAATGGGATGAAATCTTTGTTGACAAAGGTAAAAGAGCAGCTTGTCTCGATTGCATTATTTTTGTGACAATGTAACACAAGTCGCAGCCAGCCCTGATGAAGGTTAAGGCCAGCCGGCCTTGGGCCAGCCCAAGGCCTATCGAGTCAGCCAAGGCAACAGCCAAGGTACGAAGCCGGGGAGGAGGCTATTGTTATTTTTTCTGTTTTCGTTCTCCTCAGGTGTGCGCCTCGGGGAAAAGAGTAGGTGCTGTGGGAATAGTAACTGGTAGGTGCTGCTTTATTATCTTCTGTGACTCCTATTGTCTGGCATACCCCTTGTAGGAATTCTGTTTTTTTCTGCCGATTCTATTGCGGCGAATATGGCTAATTGCTATTAATGCTGGCTTTCGATGGGTAACAGTTGGAGCATGCTAATCACAGGTGTAAATTTGTACACTTTTGTTGTTGCCAATGCGACATAATGATTTCCAAATTTAACATAATGCCTATGGTGGTGCATGGAATGAATGGATTCAAATTTCCTATTGGAAACATTTTTTTTGCAGTCCTGATACATTATGTTTTTAAATCCAACCATGCCATGGGCATTCTTCATCAGCACAGGGTTCAGGACCAATCATTTTCCATAAGGGATATTGAGGTTTTGTGGTTCCTGATGTGAAAGGCATAATTCTTGTTCATCATCACTTTGTTTCTATTTGTAAATTTGCAGTTTAGGGTAATTTTGGGTTATTTAAATTCCTTTTTCCAATGCCATGTTTAAAAATGTGGTTTACATGGTGTGACCACTCACTTCCACTGTAAATACATACTTTCCAGTTGGCAGGCAAAACAACACCAATAAATGGGCTTGGAGTTGGGTAATATAGTGTAAAAATTAATTTGGGAAATAAAAAATGTGGCATAATCTACCCTAACCTAGCCTAACCTTCAATGCAAAAAGAACAATTCTCTTGAAAAAGGAAAAATTTCAATCAGTATTTTTCTTTAAAAAAATGCAAATTAAAGAACATAACCTGACATAACCTAACCTTGCCTGGTTCATTGTTGAAAAACAAATTCTTGAAATATAAAAAAGCATTGGATATGAAAACTTGTCCAACTTAAGAGTAGAGCCCAACTTATCATAACCTAACGAAGCCTAACCAATTTGTTTGCTTCATGGAGGTAAACTGTGTAAGACGTGTCTTGTGGATACCCTAAGCTTGAATAATATATTTCTTCATAGTAATATACCTACATACCTGAAGTTGAAATATATTCAAACTCGCATGGAAAATCAATCACGATTAAATGCATCACTTCTTGCCAATGACAGTATATTTAACACTTTTCCAGCACCACAACACATATGACTGCTATGTGAAGTTTGTATTCTCAGTGAATACTATTTTTATGTGATCCAGCATCAGGCGGCATACTTAGGCTGTGTGGGATGAAACACCTGTAATGTATGCTTCTTGAATGGAAAAACAAGACTTTATTTCTTTGTCTCAGTAATTTGTATTCACCCCATGGTTACCAGGCATTATGCACTCCGTAATTGCATGAACTCAAAGATTATACACTCCGAATCCAAGAACGAGAAGTGAAAATCCAACACTGTTTTTTTTTTTTTTTTTCCCACGTTCCAGAATTACAGCACACCAGCTGATATGACCAGCATTGTGCCAATTTATCTAACACATTCATCCGACGTGTACTGCACTGCCTGTGGCATCCATGTTTTGTATTGTAGTTTAGGGGCGCATCGACTGCATAGGTCAGCTGTGGCATCGATGACATGCAAAACATCCAAGCATGCATAACATCCAAACTGTGAATCGATTACTCCACTCAGACCACTTGTAGAATATTCTTCCTAAATGCGCTTTGCCTCAGCGTCCCAAAGATGTGTCCTCCGGCGTTCGCGATGCGAGTTTACTACAGACAGACGTGTTGCTAGACCCCACGTGATTCTGAGACATCTCGGATGCTTGCCTAAACCGCTAAATCGATAAGCAATACCACAAAGATGAGCAAAGGCTAGCCTACCCTGACCCACCCACGTCTGTTTGACGCAGCCTGCTGCGATGGACATACGCACCCTGGGCCGATGGTGGACGGGGTCTCGCCTCTGATCCTCACCCGAACACGAAGCGGCCGGCCACCATCAGCCAGAACAGGTCCAAGATGCCTCCCGAGGCGAAGATCACTTGGCCCACGCACACGAACAGGGCGAACACTATAGCGCCAAGCCGAATACCGAACACCCTGCGAAGGAACTCAACTGTCACCATCACAAACCATGGTAGCACTGTTCAACACCATCTTCCACCATAAAACCAACACAGCAAAACACCCATCTGCCATTATCATAACTCATAATAACACGGGAAATCACCACCATTGCTCATAGTCGATTAGAAAAACATGGCAGCACACCATTGCTTACTGCCAGCCAAATGCTACCAGTCACAATTAAAAACGGTAATAACATGAGGAAACACAATGCTGTCATCACTATAGAGCACAGTGAAACTAACAACACTAACTGTCACCATGTTATCACCAACTGTCACCATGGGAAACCACACAGAACACCATCGTTCACTACAATAGGCCACACAAACAAGCAGAAATACCATCTGCCACCATGATGGACTGCAGAAACAGAGACACTATACGCAACCATGATAAACCACAGGAGCAAGCTGGAAAGCCATTTGTCATTATAATCAACATATGAAAGCAGCACAACACCACCTATCACAATGATAAACCACATTCACACTGTAGAACCTGCTATGATGAGCAAATACATTAACACAATGGAACACTAGGAACGAAACATAACTGTTGTGCCATTGTGCTATTGACAGAGAGCCATGCAACGTCATAAAATCATCGGTGCCAAGGCCAGACGAAAAAAAATAAGCAGCAGGCATTTCCACCTGTACGTTGCTAACATCGCCGGATAAAACGCCACGCCTGATGCAACACAGCTGGGACGACCCGTGCGTTGCACCTCACCTGTCAATGAGGAAGCCTCCGACCATGGAGAGCACTACGTTGGGCCAGGAGTACCAGGCGTACAGATTGGAGTACTGAGCCGTGGTCAGGTCCATGTCGCGCTTGATGTCATCCTGCAGCGCGCCCGGACCATCGTAGCAAAAGTAGGAGCCTGTCGGGTCACGGAGGGTCAGACAACCATGGGCGACCAGGTCAGCAAGGTCACATGCAGACAGGGTTGGATTTGTGCTTTGTAATCCTGGATATGGGGAGCAAAATTTGATTGGTTGGTTATTTGGGTTTAGGGGCACATCGACTGCATTGGTCATATAGCACCAAGAGGAAAAATTTGGTGGTTATCAAATGTGGAGACGGTATTCTTCTTCAAACCTTTAACATCAGAATCCCAGCTTGCACATTCCAGTAAATCTTGAGCAGAGAGCAAATTCATTGTATCACCAAGTATCACAGTATCACATATTAGAACAGCATCCTTAAGCCTCCAAACAAGAAATATGAGTTGGTATATTTTTGGAGAGGATAAAGTTCATGACCCAGGAACAGCTCGTTTTTCAACGCTACCAGCATGGGAGTGCTCTTCAAGACAGCAAGGCACACACCCAGCCATGTCGGCACAATAGCGTTTCCTAGATGGCAGGACGAGTCCACAGGAGCGGTGGTCAAGCTGCAACTCTCAAACATGCGCACAAAGGAGTGGTTCGTCAGTGGACGCACACGAAACGGTACCATGGTGGCGTCACGCTCAGCCAGTGTTCCGAAATTTATAAATATCCAGAAATCAACACCTAATAGAAACGTGCTTAGACCTGGAAACAACTTTTACTTCCTGAATTGGCTTTCGTGAAATTGCACAGCACTGAATGACAGCAGCAGTCACCAGTTCCACCACATCAAACTGATCGCCTTTCTAGCATTAAAAAGTTTCCTGCAACTTCTGTCAGTCGCATTTATACGCAACGTCACTCTTGTCATATTGCCGGTGTCTTTTGACGCCGGTGCGGATTTTAACACACTTGCTTAACCCAATTCCACGAAAATCTTAGTTAATGCACCCGAATTCAACGGTACATCTAAGCGTGACTGGTACCAGCAGAAAAAAACCATTAATCACATGTCGAGAATCATGGATGGGGAAATCCGATCACCGTGATTGGACTTAATTGCGGATGAAGAATGGACGCGCCATCAACAGGCCAGAAGCCATGACTGGTACGGAACTGTCGGCAGGACGTACCGGCCAGCCTCAGCGGTTCTCACCAAACCCGATGAAGCAGATGATGGGCAGCACGACAAAGCGGTGCACGGGGCGGCGCGGGTCGCAGCAGAGCGACGCCCCGCAGCCGGTCAGCTCCACCTCGTCTCTCCGCTCCGGCTCCGGCTCCGGTGCCGACCCGACGGCTCCCTCGTCCACCATGTTGTCAGTTGGTCCGGTATGGTACCGTCAGTACACTACGGCAGTCCTGTCCGGTACAACACCGTCAGTACACCACGATCCTGTCCGGTACAGCACCATCAGTACACCACGGTCCTGTCCGGCACAGCACCATCAGTACACTGCGGTCCTGTCCGGCACAGCACCATCAGTACACTACGGTCCTGTCCGGTACAGCACCATCAGTACACTATGTTCCTGTCCGGTACAGCACCATCAGTACACTGCGGTCTTTTCCGGTACAGCACCTTCAGTACACTACGGTCCTGTCCGGTACATTCTATATAAGCTAACTTGAAATACTAAAAACAATCGATGGGATATCTACCCTACTCAACCTTAGACCATGTCTCATCACTTGATAACTAAATTTTTGGAGCCATGTATATATATACATATACATATGCCATTATGTATATGAATATGTATATGTATATGAATATGTATAAAATATACCTAAACATATATATATATATACATATATGTATATATATATAAATATATATATAATATATATATATATATAAATATATATATATGATATATATATACAAATATATATAAATATATATATGCATACATATATATATGCATACATAAATATATACATATATATATATATATATATATATATATATATATATATATATATATATATATATATATATATATATATATATATATATATATATATATATATATATATATATATATATATATATATATATATATATATATACCACTTTCTAGCACATTCATTGTTCAGTATGTGTTCATTTCATGCAACTGTTTACTGTGCTTGGGTATTGGTGTCAGCATTGTTTGCATTACCTGTCTATTTAGTCAGAAAATAATACATTTTTAATCTTAATTGATGTTGCCCTTGGCTTGACACAAAATATAGGGGAGAGTAATACATTGGGTGTGTAAATGAATGGTTATTTGTGGCCACATAGATAAAGCTGTACAATATTCTTATCCAATTCCAAAAATTAGTCAAATCTTGCACACTGAGTGGCTATAACTATTCCTATACATATACATATACACAAATATATATATATATATATATATATATATATATATATATATATATATACTTCATTGAGAATTAAGATTCACTACTTGCTAACAATGCTACCACGCACTTGGAATCCAGTTCATCAAAGCTTAGCCAGCTTTGTGCAATAAAACCTCAGCATTGCAGGGGATAACATGGTAGTAGACCCAGGATCCTCTAAAGGTGTGCATATTGCCACAATAATATAAACTGTACAGCTGCATGAGTATATATATATACATGTATGTATGTATGCATGCATGTATGTATGTATGTATGTATGTATGTATGTATGTATGTATGTATGTATATATATATATATTTTTTTTTTAATGTAGTTATTTAACAGCTCAGCCACTTTTGATCAACCAAGCTACCTGGCAAGAAATGATGGCAAACTTGCATTTAACCATAGGGAGTCTTGATAACCTGAGAGTTATACTGTGGATGGTGGGGCAAGCATCACATCATGCCAAATTATTAGGGGATTTCAAGCTGTCTAGAATTAAAATACCACCAATCACTTCCAGTATGTTAATTTATGCCAGTGTTACAATAATTGTTTTTTTTTGTTAGGTGTGAGATGTCAAAGCAACCACAGTAGGATGTATAAATTAGCCTAGAAAATCATGTCATTTAATTACTATGTATACTAGGGGCAGTGATGTCCAAGCCGTTAGGATGTTGAACTCTGGGTAACGAAGGTCCTGGGTTCAACATTTACACCACTCAGGACATTTCCCAATCCCACAGCCCACCAGCAAACAGTGTGGGTGGTGCCATTAGCAGTGAATGTGTATAAAGTGTGTCATGAATCACCCAATAAGCATACCATGCATACTATATAAGTCCTTTCAGCTCAGTGTTTGATGAGAATCATAATTTTTCTACATATTTCATACTTTGCTGTATTGTTTCATTTGTTTTGAAAGGTACACAATATTGGGATGCATACATTCATGATAATGATGCAGATACCCATACTATAAACAGATGTCGTACAACACATCAGACCATAGGCAAACTTCTATCTGGAATTATGCTGCAAGATGTTTATGAATCACAATCTGTTGTGGCAGGCATAAACACACCACAAAGGAGATACAGTTAGAAATGGGACATGAAGACTCCATCAACACAAAAAGAAGAACAATGTCAATGCTTCTTTGGGAAATATGTTGATTCAGTGTTCAGAAAGTGGTATATTCCACCCTATTTCACCAATCATTTATCATTGACTTATACTTATATAAGATTGCCACAAGACATGGACATAGGATATTTGGTAAATTTTTCTTAAAAGGTGTTTTGGGAATTTTGGATTTTTTTTGGAATACCATGTTTATGAACATGATTCGGAAAATGCGATCATTTGTTTTCTCCGTAAATGCTTACGTCTCGGTTAATCTTAGCGATATTATCTATAATGCGCCATATATGCCACACTGCTGCTCTTTGTTGCATAATTTACCCATCCTTCACCTGGCACTTCTCAGATGTGATTAAGACATAAAGACATAAAGACATAAAAGATCAGTGCAACTATGAGCCACAAGGGCCCTTCTTGGTTGCACTTGGTACACTGAACCAGTTGCCCACCAAATCTGTCAATCAACCCACCCTGGAATACAGAGAAACAAGCCCCCTATTCTTATAATGATTGTCTATGCCGTTTTTAAAGATGTTCAGTGTGTTGCTACTGACAATTGTTCCTGGAAGCTGGTTCCAGTGTTCTACTACCCTGTTGGTGAAGAAAGACTGTCTTAACCTTGTCCTGCTGTGATTAACTTTAATTTTGAATTGATGACCTCTAATTGCATCATTTCTGTTAAATTCAAACATTTCCCTTAGATATCCCTGTGCCTGACCATGAACAAATTTAAAAACCTCGATGAGATCTCCTCTCAGCCTTCTATATCTAAGTGAAAACATTCAATTTCTTCAATATTTCCTCATATGCCAGGTTGCCTATACCATTAACCATTTGTGTTGCCCTCTTTTGTACTCTCTCTAAAAGCCAACAATCTTTCTCATAACTAGGGGACCAAGCTTGGACACAGTATTCCAAATGTGGCCTGACATATGCACAGTAAAGCTTCCTGATGACCTCCTCACTTTTGTATGACACATTCCTCTGTATCGCCCCAAGCATTCTTAGTGCCTTCTTCCTGGCTTCTGTGGTCTGTTCTGATGCCCCCAATTTTGTGTTGTGATTAAAGGGACATTCAACACTTCACGCAGTTGATTCAACACTTTTCCACGTCAAAAATGCTTAGTTTCCACCTCTTTGCCACATAGATGACACACCACTACTATTCCACCACAACACCGAAAAAACTAAACATACAGCATGGCTCAGAGAGCAGCCAGCTTCTGCTCGGTCTCGTCTTGCCTCACGACTTCCAACAAATAGTATGATAATTCATAATTAAATAGGAAAACCTAACCTAACCTAACCTAATACAATCTACTCTTATCTAAACTAATATAAACTCATATATTATAATTTAAAAACACAAGCGTAATATTTATCGTGACGTCATCCGTACACATGGCCTCAAGCTGTGCTCTGCTTAGTTTTTGGGTAAATTTACAGAACTAGGTAAAATGCGATTTTTCGGAATTTTTTTTTTTAATGTGGGGTATCTTAACGTAAAAATCATGATGCGACCACTCATTTTCTCCGCAAATGATTACTTTTCAGTTGGCAAACAAATACAAGACCATAATCTTCACTCTGCAAACATAGCACATCGCGTATAATTATCCGTACCTGGTGTGTCACAGACGTGATAAAGAAGACATTCAACACTTCAGGCACTCGATTTGATACTCTTTGACATCGAAAACCTTATGTTTCTGCCTTAATTCGACATTATCTCCGAGAATGCATATACTCGCAACACGCCGCGCCAGCCGCCGTCGATAAGCGTGGCGTCAACATTCCTTGCGATGCTGTATTATTTTATTTAAATATATTTGATGACGTCATGGCGAAAAATTTGTTTCGGATAATTCTGGTTTTCCGGTTAGGTTAGGTTAGGTTAGGTTAGATTATATTATTATATAATTATATTATATAATTAAATATGAATATATAAATAATACAACAAAATAAAATAACCTAACCTAACCTAACCTAGACTAAGATAACGTAGCATAATATATAAAATATATTATATCATAATATAATCTAACCTAACCTAACCTAACCTAACCGGAAAACCAGAATTATCCGAAACAAATTTTTCGGCCATGACGTCATCAAATATATTTAAATAAAATAATACAGCATCGCAAGGAATGTTGACGCCACCATTATCGACGGTGGCTGGCGCGGCGTGTTGCGAGTATATGCATTCTCGGAGATAATGTCGAATTAAGGCAGAAACATAAGGTTTTCGATGTCAAAGAGTATCAAATCGAGTGCCTGAAGTGTTGAATGTCTTCTTTATCACGTTTGTGACACCAGGTACGGATAATTATACGCGATGTGCTATGTTTGCAGAGTGAAGATTATGGTCGTGTATTTGTTTGCCAACTGAAAAGTAATCATTTGCGGAGAAAATGAGTGGTCGCATCATGATTTTTACGCTAAGATATCCCATATTAAAAAAAAAATTCCGAAAAATCGCATTTTACCTAGTTCTGTAAATTTACCAGTTTTTGGGGGTTCTTGTGGAGTAGTAGCGGTGTCATCTATGTGGCAAAGAGGCAGAAATCAAGCATTTCCAACGTGAAAAAGTGTTGAATCAACTGTGTGAAGTGTTGAATGTCCCTTTAATCACATCTGAGAAGTGCCAGGTGAGGGATGGATAAATTATGCAACAAATAACAGCGGTGTGGCATATATGGCACATTATAGATATATCGCTAAGATTAACCGAGACGTAAGCATTTACGGCGAAAACGAATGATCGCATCTTCCGAATCACGTTCATACATATTCCGCAAAAAAATCCAGCGGTTCCAAAAACACCTTTTAAGAAAAAAATACAGGATATTTAAAGTAGAACTCAAAAATTACCTTACACTGTGAATTTACGCAGGTTGCCAGGCAAACTTCAACAAGTCCAGTCCATACATATTTTCCAAATTTGTGTTCACAGGCTCCTTCTATATACATACCCAAACTTAGCCAAGCCAAACCTAGCCTAACCTGACCTAACATAACCCAGCCTGATCTCTTTGTTTCCTTGATGGAGGCAAAATTTATGTTAAACTTGTCCTGTAAATACCATAAATCACAATAATACCATTAACTATTTTATGGAATACCCATATAGGGTATTCCATACCCTACTTACCCAATAGTTAATAGTCAGTGTTCCATCAGCTATGAAACACAAAATAATAGCAGAACACCTAACACTTCACATCTATTGATAACTTCTATCCATAGATCCATTGATCTCTTGGAAAATATCCCTGCGCCCCTCCCAATGCATTCCCTTGCCCATGCTACAAACCTTTTGATATTTCGAAGTGCAGTTTAATGGATGAAGTCAAAGTATGAAATGCTTAGCTGAAGTGAAATGCAACAAACCCTGGAACACAATTTGGTAACTCATCAATTTCTGATGGCAAATGGCTATCTGCTATGCATTACTCAGCACATTCTGAGACTGAAGTACACAAGCAAGAATCACTGCAAGATATCATATCTATCAAGGCCCTTTACATTATCTATTGGCATTCCCATGTAGACATTGTATCAAAGGTTTTAATTTTATCATCTTTAACATTATCAGCCGTCAGCTGATGATGACGTCACTCAAACGTACCGAGAGAGCACAAGGAATTTCCTGCTTGGGGATGTGTGCAGATTCAGATGCCACTTCAGGGACTCTATCAATAATCTTCCATCCGGATTGGTGCTTCAGGTCGACTTCAGGACGACGGAAATTTCATTCGTGTCGTGAAAAAGCCAATTCAGGGGCGTCACCAAGTATCGATCTCCGAGGGTGCTGCTTCAGATGGAATCTCAAAGGCGTAACCACGACATCGCTTCACTTATAGCCTCCGGTTGTGGGGTGCCAATTCAGAGGCGTCACCAGCGAATTTGTATTCCGAGGATGTGCCTCAGGTAGCAATTCAAAAGCGTCCCCAGGTATCTGTCTGCGGGATGCGATTGCGGAGGTGCCAATTCAGGGATGTAATCATGGATTTGTATCCAGGGTACAGGTAGTTTCATCACAGGAGACGTCAATAGCGGACATACTTGGCCCTGGTTCACTCGGTAGATTCGTCCGTAAAGTTGTCACACGTATTCATATTCGTATTCAGCACACACAACCGAATGCACCCAAATTATCGTCCATGGTCAAACCGACCTTGCTGTTTACGAATATGAACTTCGTTTTGCGCTAACTGCAACCGTTTGACCTCGACATAATAAAATGTAAAGGTCAACCAGCGGGACAGCTATAACTTACAATTGAAGGCGAGAACATACATGCAGTCGTTATTTCCAGATAGTCCATTACAACGCGCAACTTTTAATCATAACTTTACTTCGATCCGGGTCAAATGTCAAGGGCAAAAATCACTTAGAATGACGGGGACAGCTATAGCTCATGCACGATGACATGCACACTACCAAATTGTTCCTAGCAGAAGAGGTGATCACCGTGCACAACTTTCAGTTGCATACTTCATTGGGTCACGGTCAATTACAAAGGTCAGAATGGATTAAAAACTACGAGAACGGTTAAGCCTCCTGACATATGCGACCGATGCGCACAAAAAGGGCATTCACGGACAGCACCTGGCGGTGTGCATCATTTCATCGCACATTGCGACAGGTCAAGGTCAATCATGAAGGTCAAAAATGTCCTAGAATGATGGGGACAGTCATAGCTCCCCAGCTAAGGAATATATATCCTTGTAATCGGCATGGTCATGGAGCTGACCACTGTGCACAACTTTTAGTCATATTTCTGAGACCGCTCAAGGTCAAGTTGAAGGTCATAGTTCACTTGAAATGACAGGGACAGCTCTAGCTCATGAGCGAGAGTATGCACACTACCAAATTGTTACTTGCAGAATAGGTTATCACCGTGCACAACTTTTAGTTGCATACTTCATGAGGTCAAGGTCAAGTACAAAGGTCAGAATGCACTAAATCCTACGGGAACGGTTGTGCCTCCTGACATATGGGATCGACGCCCAAAAAAAGGGAATTAACGGACAGCACCTGGCGGTGTGCATCTTTTCATCGTACATTGCGGCAGGTCAAGATCAATCATCAAGGTAAAAAATATTCTAGAATGATGGGGACAGTCATAGCTCCCCAGCTAAGGCACATAAATCCTTGTAATTGTCATTATCAGGGAGCTGACCACAGTGCGCAACTTTTAGTCATGTTTTTAGACCAATCGAGGTCAAGGTCATAGTGCACTTGAAATGAACGGGACAGATCTAGCTCACGACCGATAGTATGCACACTACCAAATTGCTACTAGCAGAAGAGATGATCACCGTACACAACTTTCAGTTGCATTCTTCATTAGATCAAGGTCAATTACAAAGGTCAGAATGCATTAAAGGTTACGGGATCGGTTGCGCCTCCTGACATATGGGACCGATGCACACAAAAATGGTATTTAGGGACAGCACCTCGCATTGTGCATCTTTTCGTCGCACGTTGTAGCAGGTCAAGGTCAATCATGAAGGTCAAAATTGTCCTAGAATGATGGGGACAGTCATAGCTCCCTAACTAAGGCACATCAATCCTTTTAATCGTCATTGTCATGGAGCTGACCACTGTGCCCAACTTTCAGTCATATTTTTACACTGCTCAAGGTCAAGTTGAAGGTCATCGTGCACTTGAAATGACCGGGACAGCTCTAGCTCATGAGCGATAGCATGCACACTACCAAATTTCTACTTGCAGAATAGGTGATCACCGTGCACAACTTTGGGTTGCATACTTCATTAGGTAAAGGTCAATTACAAAGGTCAGAATGCATTAAAACCTACAGGAACGGTTGTACTTCCTGACATATGGGACCGATGCGCACAAAAAAATGGTATTGACGGACAGCACCTGGCGATGCGCATCTTTTCATTGCACATTGCGGCAGGTCAAGGTCAATCATGAAGGTCAAAAATATCCTAAAATGATGGGGACAGTCATAGCTCCCCAGCTAAGGCACATCAATCCTTGCAATCGTCATTGTCAGGGAGCTGACCACTGTGCCCAACTTTCAGTCATATTTTTACACTGCTCAAGGTCAAGTTGAAGGTCAGAGTGCACTTGAAATGACCGGGGCAGCTCTAGCTAATGAGCGATAGCATGCACACTACCCGATTGTTACTTGCAGAATAGGTGATCACCGTGCACAACTTTCAGTTGCATACTTCATTAGGTCAAGGTCAATTACAAAGGTCAGAATGCATTAAAACCTACGGGAACGGTTGCGCCTCCGGATATATGGGATCGACGCACACAAAATTGGTATTGACCGACACGTCCGTAAAGTTGGCACACGTATTCGTATTCGTATTCAGCACACGCAACCGATTGCACCCAAATTATCGTCCATGGTCAAACCGACCTCGCTGTTTACGAATCTGAACTTCGTTTTGCGTTAACTGCAACCGTTTGACCTCGACATAATAAATTGTGAAGGTCAACCAGCGGGACAGCTCTAACTTAGAAATGAATGCGAGAACATACATGCCGTCGCTATTTCCAGATAGCGCATTACTACGCGCAACCTTTAATCATAACTTTACTTCGATCCGGGTCAAATGTCAAGGTAAAAAATCACTTAGAATGACGGGGACAGCTATAGCTCATGCACGATGACATGCACACTACCAAATTGTTACTAGCAGAAGAGGTGATAACCGTGCACAACTTTCAGTTGCATACTTCATTGGGTCACGGTCAATTACAAAGGTCAGAATGCATTAACAACTACGAGAACGGTTAAGCCTCCTGACATATGCGACCGATGCGCACAAAAGGGGCATTGACGGACAGGACCTGGCGGTGTGCATCATTTCGTCGCACATTGCGGTAGGTCAAGGTCAATCATAAAGGTCAAAAATGTCATAGAATGATGGGGACAGTCATAGCTCCCCAGCTAAGAAATATATTTCCTTGTAATCATCATTGTCATGGAGCTGACCACTGTGCACAACTTTTAGTCATATTTTTTAGACCGCTCAAGGTCAAGTTGAAGGTCATATTTCACTTGAAATGACAGGGACAGCTCTAGCTCATGAGCGAGAGTATGCACACCACCAAATTGTTACTTGCAGAATAGGTTATCACCGTGCACAACTTTCAGTTGCATACTTCATTAGGTCAAGGTCAAGTACAAAGGTCAGGATGCACTAAAACCTACGGGAACGGTTGTGCCTCCTGACATATGTGACCGATGCGCACAAAAAAGGGTATTGACGGACAGCAACTGGCGGTGCGCATTATTTCATCGCACATTGCGGCAGGTCAAGGTCAATCATGAAGGTCAAAATGTCCTAGAATGATGGGGACAGTCATAGCTCCCCAGCTAAGGCACATCAATCCTTGTAATCGTCATTCTCAAGAGGCTGACCATCGTGCACAGCTTTTAGTCGTATTTTTAGACCGCTCCAGGTCAAGGTTAAGGTCACAGTGCACTTCAAATTACCGGGACAGCTCTAGCTCATAAGCGATAGTATGCACACTACCAAATTGTTACTAGCAGAATAGGTTATCACCGTGCACAACTTTCAGTTGCATACTTCATTAGGTCAAGGTCAAGTGCAAAGGTCAGAATGCACTAAAACCTACGGGAACGGTTGTGCCTCCTGACATATGGGACCGATGCGCACAAAAAGGGTATTGACGGACGGCACCTGGCGGTGCGCATCATTTCATCGCACATTACGGCAGGTCAAGGTCAATCATGAAGGTCAAAATGTCCTAGAATGATGGGGACAGTCATAGCTCCCCAGCTAAGGCACATCAATCCTTGTAATCGTCATTCTCAGGGGGCTGACCTTCGTGCGCAGCTTTTAGTCGTATTTTTAGACCGTTCCAGGTCAAGGTTAAGGTCACAGTGCACTTCAAATGATCGGGACAGCTCTAGCTCATAAGTGATAGTATGCACACTACCAAATTGTTACTTACAGAATAGGTGATCACCGTGCACAACTTTCAGTTGCATACTTCTTTAGGTCAAGGTCAAATACAAAGGTCAGAATGCATTAAAACCTACGGGAACGGTTGTGCCTCCTGACATATGGGACCGATGCGCACAAAAATGGTATTGACGGACAGCACCTGGCGGTGTGCATCTTTTCATCGCACATTGTGGCAGGTCAAGGTGAATGATGAAGGTAAGAAATATCCTAAAATGATGGGGACAGTCATAGCTCCCCAGCTAAGGCACATCAATCCTTGTAATCGTCATTGTCATGGAGCTGACTGCTGTGCCCAACTTTCAGTCATATATTTAGACCGCTGAAGGTCAAGTTGAAGGTCAGAGTGCACTTGAAATGACCGGACGCCTGATCAAAATCATGCCTGTTTACTCTAGAACAAGAGCGTCTGTATAATCCAGAACAGTGTATTCGTAGCTCTCAACTTCAGTGTAATCCCGTAGACACAGATCAATTAGTGCATGAACATGCTGATCGGACCGCTTTTAGGTCGCACGGACAAGCCGCGATCCTGTAGGCTTGACAGCTGTCACATCTCGTTGCCAGGATCGTACATGGCGCAGTTTTTACGTTGTATGTGCTCGGTACATTTGTTGTGATATTTGTAGGAAACTGTTTCATCACCGTGTCCAGGAAGGAAAGGCACAGTGATACAAGAAACGGCATCGTTCTTCGGATTGTGATGTTTGTAATGTGTTCGAACAGAATATATGCTTTTCGATGTCGTAGCTGGAGTTTTGTTTTCAAATAAATGAATGAAATGAATGGAAGATTTATTTTTATGAATATTTCTTTTCCAATTTATTTCACTGGGAACATCCTTGAGTAACAATTATGTTCATCTTCTCATAATACATTGATGAAAGCATCTAGTAAATCAAGGAAAGGCAACACACCGTGTTTTATTAAATCTAACCCTGTTCCTATTCCTAACAGCAAACGTTTCATCAATCTGTCTTTCATACAGAAATCGCGGCTTCAAAATTGCAGCACCAACATACCAGCCGGCACGTATAATATGCTTCCCCACGACAGCACCATGACTCACAAAATCATTCCTGTGCAAACCCAATAAAACCTCCTTTATTCCAAACATTAAGTCACCAACTGCAGCTAAGAATATCAACTATTCATCTGAGTGAAAAGTTAACCAGAAAGAGTGAAAAGTTAACCAGAAAGAGTGAAAAGTGAACCAGAAAAAAGAAAAAGTGAAATAAGAAGTGGAATATGGCACCAAAACCAGCGAACTTATGCGCGAAGTGACTGGACTGAGTCATGGACATTTTCGCTGGTTATTCCTGTCGGTAATTGCACAGCACAATGAATGGACGCCTGCAAAAAAAACGAGTGAGTCAAAAAGTGACAGGACCTTTATCGGTAGTGACTTCCCTTGCATCAAGCATTAGCTACTGCTCGTGGTTTATATTCTGTCCGACACTGCAGCGGAGAAGGCAATGAGTTGACTGGCTCCTTGATGCCGCTCGCAACTCCTGTGTATCGAGCAATAGTGCTCTGCCTCGTCTATCTACAGCTCTATCAATTTTCATCATGCATACCAACATCATCAGGCTGCTGCTATCCATCGCCCTGGTTCAAATATTTACCGCCATCACGTTCCCCCGGTTATCCGGGCTCGCAACGCGTAAGCAGCCGTCTCGTCCGTGACGTCATCACCGCCGAGGCCTTCGTCCCCACCAGTTAGTACCAGCTTCACCACTCCCGAGCGGCCAGATCGACCGAAGGGAGCGTCGCCGTTACAAAAACAGCGCCTAGGAAAACACGTCGGAGCTGGCGCGGCACCAGGGCCGGCAGAAGACGCGGATCGAGGGGCGGAACTAACCACGTGGCGGCTCAACAGCACAAAGGGCAGCTTCACCTGGGACTTATCATTGTTCAGTCTATCAAACCTAAACTACTTGAGCTACAACACGACCTTCGTTCTTACTGTTTAGACCTAACTGTGGTGACTGAGACCTGGCTGCGACCTAGCACCCCCACGCGTCTCATTAACTTCCCCGGTTACCAGGTAAAACGCGCGGACCGACCCGACTCTTGTGGTTACGGTGGGGTGGCGATTATCGCCAAGTCAGCACTGACTATTACCGTTTTGCAAATTTATATGCCTCGAAACTCGAGGTCAAAACTAGAATCACTGGGTCAAAGTAAAATGGAAAAGCGGAGTTTCATTCTATCGGCATTCTATCGGCCTCCTCGCAACACTCTTCCTGCCTTAAATGATGACTTCGCTGAGCTCGAAAGACATGTTCAATTAGCGACACTGAACTTTACCGGCACTTTCTACCTTGCAGTGATCAACATTGCAACCTCCTCGACACGGCTAATAGCCTAATAGCAAAACACATCCGCCTGAGTTCATTAGCAACTATTCACTTACCGCGACAGTGAAGCGCCCTACATTCTCCACAGGCTCTTTATTGGATGTCATAATAGCAAACTCGCCCGTCTCTGTCGGCAAAACAAGAGTGAGTTTCTGTCACTATAGTCCCCACGAATTTATTTTATGTTTGATTAAGGTAAACAGGCCAGCCTCAGTTAACACCGTGATAAAGCCACGTTCTTTCGGACGAGTGATACCTTGGAACTGACCCTTGACCTTGGTAAGATCGACTGAGCCCAGGTCACTGGTCGCATCTCAGTAACTGACAAATGGGTGTAGGGAATCCCTGCTGAGATTCCCTACACCTATTCTCGACGAGCACCTGCCACTCAGAATCATCACAATTCGGAACCCAACAGCACCACATGTTAGCGAAGCTACCAAACAGCTTATGCATCGGCGAAGTGTATCTTTCGCTTGCACGAGTTATACTTCCAAGATAGAAAGACATACACAGTACTTAGCAGACGAGTTCGCTCAGCTATTACAGCTGACTGTGGGGACGAGATCAGCGGAAAGATAGCTCAGAAAGGCGCATCAGCGGCGTGGCGTGCTATGAAGCCCATTATCGACAACAAAAAGGCTCTTACACACTTCAAACCCAGGTCCTACCTGAGCAGCTAAATCCGTACCAGCAATTTGGTAGTGTGCATACCATCGCTCATGAGCTAGGGCTGTCCCGGTCATTTCAAGTGCACTATGACCTTAACCTAGACCTTGAGTAGTCTAAAAATATGACTAAAAGCTGCGCACGATGGTCAGCCTCCTGAGAATGACGATTACAAGGATTGATGTGCCTTACCTGGGGAGCTATGACTTTCCCCATCATTCTAGGACATTTTGATCTTCATGATTGACCTTGACCTGCCGCAATGTGCGATGAAATGATGCGCACCGCCAGGTGCTGTCCGTCAATACCATTTTTGTGCGCATCGGTCCCTTATGTCAGGAGGCACAACCGTTCCCGTAGGTTTTAATGCATTCTGACCTTTGTAATTGACCTTGACCTAATTAAATATGCAACTGAAAGTTGTGCACGGTGATCACCCATTCTGCAAGGAACAATTTGGTAGTGTGCATACTATCGCCTATGAGCTAGAGCTGTCCCGGTCATTTGAAGTGCATTGTGACCTTAACCTTGACCTGGAGCGGTCTAAAATTATGACTAAAAGCTGCGCACGATGGTCAGCCTCCTGAGAATGACGATTAGAAGGATTGATGTGCCTTAGCTGGGGAGCTATGACTGTCCCCATCATTCTATGACATTTTTTACCTTCATGATTGACCTTGACCTGCCGCAATGTGCGATGAAAAGATGCGCACCGCCAGGTGCTGTCCGTCAATACCCCTTGTCTGCGCATCGGTCGCATATGTCAGAAGGCACAGCCGTTCCCGTATATTTTAATGCATTCTGACCTTTGTAATTGACCTTGACCTAATGAAGTGTGCAACTGAAAGTTGTGCACGGTGATCACCTATTCTGCAAGTAACAATTTGGTAGTGTGCATACTATCGCTCATGAGCTTGAGCTGTCCCGGTCATTTCAAGTGCACGATGACTTTCTACTTGACCTTGAGCGTTGTACAAATATGACTGAAAGTTGTGCACAGTGGTCAGCTCCATGACAATGACGATTAAAAGGATTGATGTGCCTTAGTTAGGGAGCTATGACTGTCCCCATCATTCTAGGACAATTTTGACCTTCATGATTGACCTTGACCTGATGCAACGTGCGACGAAAAGATGCACAATGCCAGGTGCTGTCCGTAAATACCATTTGTGTGTGCATCGGTCCCATATGTCAGGAGGCGCAACCGATCCCGGAACTTTTAATGCATCTGACCTTTGTAATTGACCTTGACCTAATGAAGAATGCAACTGAAAGTTGTGTACGGTGATAACCTCTTCTGCTAGTAGCAATTTGGTACTGTGCATACTATCGCTAATGAGCTAGATCTGTCCCGTTCATTTCAAGTGCACTATTACCTTCACCTTGACTTCGATTGGTCTAAAAATATGACTAAAGGTTGCGCACAGTGGTCAGCTTCCTGACAATGACAATTATATGGTTTGATGTGCCTTAGCTGGAGATCTATGACGGTCCCCATCATTCTAGGCTAATTTTGACCTTCATGATTGACCTTGACCTACTGCAACGTGCGACGGAAAGATGCGCAATGCCAGGTGCTGTCCGTCAATACCCCTTTTGTGCGCATCGATCCCATATGTCAGAAGGCACAGCCGTTCCCGAAGATTTTAATGCATTCTGACCTTTGTAATTGACCTTGACCTAATGAAATATACAACTGAAAGATGTGCACGGTGATCACCTATGCTGCAAGTAACAATTTGGTAGTGTGCATGCAATCGCCCATGAGCTAGGGCTGTCCCGGTCATTTCAAGTGCACTGTGACCTTCACTTTGACCTCGATTGGTCTAAAAATATGACTAAAAGTTGCGCACAGTGGTCAGCTTCCTGACAATGACAATTATATGGATTGATGTGCTTTAGCTGGATATCTATGACTGTCCCCATCATTCTATAACATTTTTGACCTTGATGATTGACCTTGACCTGCCGCAATATACGATGAAAAGATGCACAACGACAGGTGCTGTCGGTTAATACCCATTTCGTGTGCGTCGATCCCATATGTCGGGAGGCGCAACCGTTCCCGTAGGTTTTAATGCATTCTGACCTTCGTAATTGACCTTGACCTAATGAAGTATACAACTGAAAGTTGTGCACGGTGATCACCTATGCTGGAAGTAACAATTCAGTAGTGTGCATGCAATCGCTCATGAGCCAGGGCTGTCCCGATCATTCCAAGTGCACTGTGACCTTCACTTTGACCTCGATTGGTCTAAAAATATGACTAAAATTTGCGCACAGTGGTCAGCTTCCTGACAATGACAATTATATGGATTGATGTGCCTTAGCTGGAGATCTATGACTGTCTCCATCATTCTATAACATTTTTGACCTTGATGATTGACCTTGACCTGCCGCAATGTACGATGCAAAGATGCACACCGGTAGGTGCTGTCGGCCAATACCCATTTTGTGTGCGTCGATCCCATATGTCGGGAGGAGCAATCGTTCCCGTAGGTATTAATGCATTCTGACCTTTGTAATTGACCTTGATCTAATGAAGAATGCAACTGAAAGTTGTGTACGGTTATCATCTCTTCTGCTAGTAGCAATTTGGTAATGTGCATACTATCGCTCATGAGCTAGATCTGTCCCGTTCATTTCAAGTGCACTATGGCCTTCACTTTGACCTCGATTGGTCTAAAAATGACTAAAAGTTGCGCATAGTGGTCAGCTCCATGACGATGACGATTACAAGGATTGCTGTGCCTTAGCTGGGGAGCTATGACTTTCCCCATCATTCTATGATATTTTTTAACCTTCATGATTGACCGTGACCTGCCGCAATGTGCGATGAAAAGATGCACACCGCCAGGTGCTGTCCGTCAATACCATTTTTGTGCGCATCGGTCCCATATGTCAGGAGGCACAACCGTTCCCGTAGGTTTTAATGCATTCTGACCTTTGTAATTGACCTTTACCAAATGAAGTATGCAACTGAAAGTTGTACACGGTGATCACCTATTCTGCAAGTAACAATTCAGTAGTGTGCATGCTATCGCTCATGAGCTAGAGCTGTCCCGGTCATTTCAAGTGCACTCTGACCTTCAACTTGACATTGAGCAGTGTAAAAAATATGACTGAAAGTTGGGCACAGTGGTCAGCTCCCTGACAATGACGATTGCAAGGATTGATGTGCCTTAGCTGGGGAGCTATGACTGTCCCCATCATTTTAGGATATTTTTTACCTTCATCATTGACCTTGACCTGCCACAATGTGCGATGAAACGATGCACACCGCCAGGTGCTGTCCGTCAATACCATTTTTGTGCGCATCGGTCCCTTATGTCAGGAGGCACAACCGTTCCCGTAGGTTTTAATGCATTCTGACCTTTGTAATTGACCTTGACCTAATTAAGTATGCAACTAAAAGTTGTGCACGGTGATCACCTATTCTGCAAGTAACAATTTGGTAGTGTGCATACTATCGCTCATGAGCTAGGGCTGTCCCGGTCATTTGAAGTGCATTGTGACCTTAACCTTGACCTAGAGCTGTCTAAAAATATAACTAAAAGCTGCGCACGATGGTCAGCCTCCTGATAATGACGATTACCAGGATTGATGTGCCATAGCTGGGGAGCTATGACTGTCCCCATCATTCTATGACATTTTTTACCTTCATGATTGACCTTGACCTGCCGCAATGTCATCATTCTATGACATTTTTGACCTTTATGATTGACCTTGACCTACCGCAATGTGCGACGAAATGATGCACACCGCCAGGTGCTGTCCGTCAATGCCCCTTTTGTGCGCATTGGTCGCATATGTCAGGAGGCTTAACCGTTCTCATAGTTTTTAATGCATTCTGACCTTTGTAATTGACCGTGACCCAATGAAGTATGCAACTGAAAGTTGTGCACGGTTATCACCTCTTCTGCTAGTAACAATTTGGTAGTGTGCATATCATCGTGCATGAGCTATAGCTGTCCCCGTCATTCTAAGTGATTTTTGACCTTGATATTTGACCCGGATCGAAGTAAAGTTATGATTAAAAGTTGCGCGTTGTAATGGGCTATCTGGAAATAGCGACTGCATGCATGTTCTCGCATTCATTTGTAAGTTAGAGCTGTCCCGCTGGTTGACCTTGACATTCTATTATGTCGAGGTCAAACAGTTGCAGTTAACGCAAAACGAAGTTCAGATTCGTAAACAGCGAGGTCGGTTTGACCATGGACGATAATTTGGGTGCAATCGGTTGTGTGTGCTGAATACGAATATGAATACGTGTGCCAACTTTACGGACGTGTCGGTCAATACCAATTTTGTGTGCGTCGATCCCATATTTCCGGAGGCGCAACCGTTCCCGTAGGTTTTAATGCATTCTGACCTTTGTAATTGACCTTGACCTAATGAAGTATGCAACTGAAAGTTGTGCACGGTGATCACCTATTCTGCAAGTAACAATCGGGTAGTGTGCATGCTATCGCTCATTAGCTAGAGCTGTCCCGGTCATTTCAAGTGCACTCTGACCTTCATCTTGACCTTGAGCAGTGTAAAAATATGACTGAAAGTTGGGCACAGTGGTCAGCTCCCTGACAATAACGATTGCAATGATTGATGTGCCTTAGCTGGGGAGCTATGACTGTCCCCATCATTTTAGGATATTTTTGACCTTCATGATTGACCTTGACCTGCCGCAATGTGCGATGGAAAGATGCGCATCGCCAGGTGCTGTCCGTCAATACCATTTTTGTGCGCATCGGTCCCATATGTCAGGAGGCACAACCGTTCCTGTAGGTTTTAATGCATTCTGACCTTTGTAATTGACCTTTACCTAATAAAGTATGCAACCGAAAGTTGTGCACGGTGATCACCTATTCTGCAAGTAGCAATTTGGTAGTGTGCATGCCATCGCTCATGAGCTAGAGCTGTCCCGGTCATTTCAAGTGCACGATGACCTTCAACTTGACCTTGAGCAGTGTAAAAATATGACTGAAAGTTGGGCACAGTGGTCAGCTCCATGACAACGACGATTAAAAGGATTGATGTGCCTTAGTTAGTGAGCTATGACTGTTCCCATCATTCTAGGACAATTTTGACCTTCATGATTGACCTTGACCTGCTACAATGTGCGACGAAAAGATGCACAATGCGAGGTGCTGTCCCTAAATACCATTTTTGTGTGCATCGGTCCCATATGTCAGGAGGCGCAACCGATCCCGTAACCTTTAATGCATTCTGACCTTTGTAATTGACCTTGATCTAATGAAGAATGCAACTGAAAGTTGTGTACGGTGATCATCTCTTCTGCTAGTAGCAATTTGGTAGTGTGCATACTATCGCTCCCGAGTTAGATCTGTCCCGTTCATTTCAAGTGCACTATGACCTTGACCTTGACCTCGATTGGTCTAAAAACATGACTAAAAGTTGCGCACTGTGGTCAGCTCCCTGATAATGACAATTACAAGGATTGATGTGCCTTAGCTGGGGAGCTATGACTGTCCCCATCATTCTAGAACATTTTTGACCTTGATGATTGACCTTGACCTGCCGCAATGTACGATGAAAAGATGCACACCGCCAGGTGCTGTCCGTCAATTCCCTTTTTGTGCGCGTCGGTCCCATATGTCAGGAGGCACAACCGTTCCCGTAGGTTTTAGTGCATTCTGACCTTTGTACTTGACCTTGACCTAATGAAGTATGCAACTAAAAGTTGTGCACGGTGATAACCTATTCTGCAAGTAACAATTTGGTAGTGTGCATACTCTCGCTCATGAGCTAGAGCTGTCCCTGTCATTTCAAGTGAACTATGACCTTCAACTTGACCTTGAGCGGTCTCAGAAATATGACTAAAAGTTGTGCACAGTGGTCAGCTCCATGACAATGACGATTACAAGGATAGATATTCCTTAGCTGGGGAGCTATGACTGTCCCCATCATTCTAGGACATTTTTTACCTTCATGATTGACCTTGACCTGTCGCAATGTGCGATGAAATGATGCACACCGCCAGGTGCTGTCCGTCAATGCCCTTTTTGTGCGCATCGGTCGCATATGTCAGGAGGCTTAACCGTTCTCGTAGTTTTTAATGCATTCTGACCTTTGTAATTGACCGTGACCCAATGAAGTATGCAACTGAAAGTTGTGCACGGTGATCACCTCTTCTGCTAGGAACAATTTGGTAGTGTGCATGTCATCGTGCATGAGCTATAGCTGTCCCCGTCATTCTAAGTGATTTTTGACCTTGACATTTGACCCGGATCGAAGTAAAGTTATGATTAAAAGTTGCGCGTTGTAATGGACTATCTGGAAATAACGACTGCATGTATGTTCTCGCCTTCATTTGTAAGTTAGAGCTGTCCCGCTGGTTGACCTTGACATTGTATTATGTCGAGGTCAAACGGTTGCAGTTAACGCAAAACGAAGTTCATATTCGTAAACAGCGAGGTCGGTTTGACCATGGACGATAATTTGGGTGCATTCGGTTGTGTGTGCTGAATACGAATATGAATACGTGTGCCAACTTTACGGACGACAAAACCATTTTAAGACTTTTTACCACGCCCATACTCCGAAACTACTGAACGGAAATTCATGAAACCTTCACCAATCGACGTCACGTGGTCGATATACTTTGGACTTTTCAATATGGTGACCTTGGTTTGAGGTCAAGGTGATCAAAAATGCATACAACTCTTTCTATGGCTTGTTGTACGCCACCCATACTCCGAAAGTACTGAACCGAATTTCATGAAACCTTCACCAATCGACGTGACGTCGTCGATATACTTGGGACGTTTCAATATAGTGACCCTGGCCTTAGGTCAAGATCATCAAAATGCATAAAACTCTTTTTGAGGGTTGTTGCGCCACCCATGCTCAGAAAGTACTCAACCGAATTTCGGATCAAAGGTCACCATATTGAAAAGTCCGAAGTGTATCGACCACGTCACGTCGATTGGTGAAGGTTTCCATGAAATTCGGGTCCGTACTTTCGGAGCATGGGTGGCGCAACAAGCTCTAAACAGAGTTTTATGATTTTTTGTCACCTTGACTTGAGGCCAAGGTCACCGTATTGAAAAGTCCGGAGTATATCGACCACGTCACGTCGATTGGTGAACGTTTCATGAAACTTCGGTTCAGTACTTTCGGAGCATGGACGCCGCAACAACCATTAAAATGGGTTTCAAGAATTTTTAAATGACCTTGACTTAAGGCCCAGATCACCATATTGAAAAGTCCCAAGTATATCGACCACGTCACGTCGATTGGTGAAGGTTTTAAGAAATTTAGTTCAGTACTTTCGGAGCATGGGCGCCGCAACAACCCTTAAAATGAGTTTTATGCATTTTTTAAGACCTTGATCTAAAGCCAAGGTCTCCATATTTAAACGTCCCGAGTATATCGGCCATTCCACGTCGATTGGTGAATGTTTCATCAAATTCGATTCAGTATTTTCGGAGTATGGGCGTGGCAAATAGCCTCAAAAACGATTTTGTGTATTTTGGTGACCTTGACCTAAAGCCAAGGTCACCATATTCAAAGCCCCACGTATATCGACCACGTCAGCCTAGTGAAAAAATCACATGGGATTGACCCATCAAATTGCATGGGATTGTCCTTGTCAGGATATGAAACATTCCCCATGAGACAATGGTGTGGGAATCCCATGCGGTTCCCTATTGGAATCCACCATGGGATTCCTACAGAATCTCCAAGGGATTTTATACTATTTCCAGTGTGAATTCTCCCGAGATTTCCACTGAGAAATCCCAGTGGGGAAGCCCAGACCCTGATGGGATTTATGACCCAGCATAAACCCCACTGGTCTTCCCAGAGCATGTTCAAGCAAACAGGATGAAACGATGTACGACACGCATATTTTGAAAGACAAACAAACGATATTTGACCTATATTTATCAGGTGTTTTTGCAAGGTCAGCCAACATGTTGCATCTCAGCCACTCCCGGCGCTCATATACTCCTTACTTTTCAGTTGGCAAGCAAAATAATAGCAGAAAGTTGGCCTTCAAGTGGGGTAATATATAATGAAGAATAAAGCTAAGCTTCAGAAAAACAAAGTTAACCTAGTCTAAGCTCTTGCTTAAAAAAACCCAAATCAAAACGGTATTATTGCTGCTTATAAGGTATCTACAAGATAAGTTTTGCACACATTTTACCTCCATGAGGCAAACAAAGGGTTAGGTTTGGTTAGATTAGGTAGGGTTAGACTTTTTCCTTTAGACCAGACATAGCATTTCAGGGAAAAAATGTACAAACACGTCTCTGAACACGATGAAGATGATGGAACCATTCACTCTAGTGGAAATTTGTCACAATTTTGATATTATTCATGCTTTTCTATTCCTTTTTTGGAAAAAAATGAAGTGTCTTTTGTTGATTAAAACGAACTTGTGTATTTGCATATTGCCAAGAAAAACAGAAAAATTTGTGATATTTTTCATTTATAAAAACTTGTTTTTCTTCAAAAGCAGTTTGTGGTAGTTTAGGTTAGCTTAAGTCAGGCTTTAAAAAAAATCTTCAAAAACAGCTAGGTTAGGTTCAGTTAACTTAGCTTAAGTGTTTTTTATTTAAAAAAAAATTCGACAAAACAAATGTTCAAAAACTTTGGATTAAAAACGTTTTCCTGCATGGAAGGTTAGGCTAGGTTACCTATTGCCATAGGCTAGGCTAGGTACTTATCTGCCTATCACAATCATGATCAACTCTCCAAATCACCAGTTCCAGCGTGCAGTAGCATTTCATTTAGACAACTACCGAACCAGATCGTGGCAGCACTACTAATAATCCTGCAATATGTCGCTATAAGCCTATCACATCACCCCACAACAGTTTGTCACAATTTTGTGTACTTAATGATTGTCCACTTGCCTTTTCAGGTTCTTGCCTTGCTCTCAAACGCACAACCGTTACCATCGTCAATAGTTCGTAAGATAGAAGGCTAGCCCGTGTGGACCTGACACAAAAAGATTCAAACAGGCCGGCCGCCGTCCAACTGCCAATCACACAGCGATGCCATCGAAGTAGCGTCAGCTGACGATTGGTCTGATGACTGATCCTCCAATGTGAAAATTGTCAATGCCGTTCGAGCCATTGTTCTGGCTGTTTCAGAACCACGTATTTTAAATCTTAAAATCTTAAAAATGGTTTTGTGCTTTTTGGTGTCCTTGACCTGAAGCCAAGGTCACCATATTTAAAAGTCCTAAGTATATCGATCATGTCACGTCGATTGGTGAAGATTTCATGAAAATCGGGTGTTGTAGCTTAGGAGCACGGGCACCACAACCATTGAAAATAAAGATGTACTTATTTTGCGACCTTAGGTCAAGGTCAAGGTCACTGTATTGTAAAGTACAAAGTAAATCGACTATGCTGCATCGATTCCTGAAGGTTTCATGAAATTCAGTCAAGCCGTTTAGGAGCATGGGCACAGCAACATTTTTAAAATGGCCGCTCCTAATTTAATGGGTAATTTCATAGCTTTAGTTAACGGCAAGAGTCACCATATTCAAAAGTTCCAAGTAAATCGGCCCCAATGCATCGATTGGTGAAAGTTTGGTGAAATTATGTTCGGTGGTTTCGGAGCATGGGCACGGAAACAACATAGGGCAACAGAGTAGACCCGCCCTTTTTAGACAACCTGTGTACGTAATAACCAGGGCGATTGTGGCGCCGTGCGACCTCCCGTCGTTGAGTGTGTGATTGCAAATAGAAACTTTTTATTTGTGTCTGAGAGGGCCGTCGACGCTGTTTTAATGAATGAATGAGTGTGACAATATCATTGTTATTCCCTCGTGTGCTTAGAGAAGCAATTGGTAAGTAAAACCTTGGTACCTACATAGTTACACACTACATCACTGGTTAGGTGTGATCAATCTGGTCCTAGCCTAGGTGGGTAGGTGGGTAGGTACCTACCTACCAAAGTACCTCAGGTACCTACTTTGAAAGACTGAGATAAGTAGGTAGGAAGGTACAACCTACATTCCCATCCACCTAGGTAGCTGGAAGTCCAGACAGCATTCCATAGAGATAGAAGGTCAAGACTAATTAAGTAGATCCTCAATTTCAGGATCTACCCATACTGTAATTGTATGTACTTACTTTTTTTTTTACCTACCTGAGCAGTTTGGGCATTCACCTCATCAATAATTAATAATTCCCAATATGTTATCTTATGTGTATGTAGGGTAAACAGATTTAATTCATTGACACCCAAATTGGCATTGTTATCAAAATCTCAGCTTTATGCTGCTATTCCCATGTTTCAAGTGGTTCCTTGGGCTCATTCCTGGGTAAATTTGCATTTTAGAGCATTAATCAGTTTTTGGAAAAACCAATGTTTAAAAATGATGTTTATCATCATGCTTAAGGTGATGTAACTGCTCATTTCCACCACAAGTCCATACCTTTCAGTCGGCAAGCAAATAATGTGAAAAGAGGGATTAAATTTGTACCTTAAGGTAGTTTTTGAATTCTTGGACTTACTTTTCCCATTGTAATGTTTAAGAAGGTGGTTCTCTCACCTGGTTGGCTCCCCAAATCCTTGAGCATCACTCACTCAAAGATAAGTTATGTGGCTGATTGAGGGGAGCCAGTATCTGCAGGTATGCCAGTCCCCTAGATTAAATAAAAATGTGGTCATCAGATAGACAGGGCAAGTCACACAAACTGGAAAGTGTACCTTTCCACTTTCCAGTTCCAGTTCCAGTCAAGTCAAATGACTAAGTTATGGGCACTATGTGACCATTATGATCAGCAATGGTGGTTCCAAGGGGGCATGACCCTTGCACCCTGAGAAGCCAATTTTCCATAAATTTTTCACTACAATAGCATTTTCTCAAAATATAAGAACATTTCATTACATACCATTGTAAACAGACAGACAAATGTTGGCTGTTGAAGTCTGAGGAATTCTTTGAAATCAGATTATTATTTTTTTAAATGTCCCCCCAGGCCGGGCTTTTGGATCCACCCCTGATGGTTGGCTTGGCCTAAAGTTCAATTAACAAACAAACAAACAAAAAACCAACACAAACAACCTCCTTAAATTGATATAAATAAGGGTGATCAACTCACATATAATGTACATACTTCATATGTGAGTCGATCATCCTTATTTATATAAATTTTTAAGGAGGTTGATTCAACTTTGTGAAGCTTATAAGAGGTGAACCTTCACTTAGTAGTCAAGGAGCTGTACATGATGCTCCTAACAACACTGACTTTTATCCGTGGCTTTTACTGGATAGCAGAGTGGGAAACTTACTTTCCGGGTTGGGAGTCGGAGTGCATATCGATTTCTTCCGGAGTACATTTTCATGGACATTATTTTTGTATGCATGGAATCTGTTTACCAGTAACTGACCAGAAAAACCTAAATCAGTACCTACATAATATGCATAAGTAATATCATTCTCATTTTTGGGTCAAATGAAATGTCAAAGCATAGAAACAAAGAAGTGAACAATGGATGGCACCGCCCGGCAGTGACCCGTAATAATCAAATACTGTTTCGTTTCTCTATAACTCACAGGATAAATGCGCTTTCCTTTCACTGTTGGTCTCAGTACAAGGCTAGCCATATGAAAAACAAACAAAAATACTTCACACTTCACCCTCAGCTCAGAGCGCATACCTACCTACGCAGCCAATTTCCCATGTAATACGAACGCAACTCCGCTACCGCACACGCCACAGTTGGATGTGATCAAAGCAAAGGATCAGTCAAGGTCTTGTGTTTACTGTTAACTTGTGTGGACACTGTTAACCACGTGTTCAAAGTTGCTAATGGTTATGACGTCATATACAAAATACCTTGCATTGATTGGTTCACAGACAGATTTCAGAACAGAAAACGCTAACGCAGCCAATTCTGATCAGTGGCCTCCGGGAGAACGTCTCTTAAAACTGTCAAAGTTTCCCACTATAGGGTGGGAGGAACAGCAATTTTCCGAGACACAGCTCCAGAGCCGGAGAACAGTGTACTCAGTGCGCATGCACATCATCCTGCAAGTTGCTGTTGGCGCGTTGTTGTCGGCAATTCCGGTGGTTGAGATTTAAGGAGATTGAGGTTCAGCAATCGGTAGTTGAGATGCTGACTGCTACAAAAAAGTGATTAGTTTGAGTGGTGACCGTAAGTGGAATAACCAGCGTTTTTTTGGGTGTATTTCTGTGTTTGTTTTTATTCATATCTTTGTTCCCACATTTCAATTTGTGTCGGAGTACATGTAAAGCCCATCCTATCCAGTATGAACCCGGAGTGAAAAAATGTTTTCAGAGATAAAATGTCTTAAGAAGTGCTCCCCCGACCCCTTCCCCCCGAAAAAACCAATTTTCCATTAATTTTTCACTACAATAGCATTTTCTCAAAATATAAGAACCTTTCATTACATACCATTGTAAACAGACAGACAATGTTGGCTTTGAAGTCTCTTTAAATCAGATTATTATTTTTTAAATGTCCCCCAGGCCAGGCTTTGCCCCCTGGATAGTGATCAACTCACATAAATGTAATACTTTTTTTTTTTTTTTTTTTTCTAAATGTACATTCACATAATCCTGGTCTGTGATATCACTCGGTGACGTATGGACGACTCCCTTTGCATCTGTACAGCCGCCGATGGCGTCGCTCGGAAGAACTTGGGCTCAGCCGCATCTGGAGAGGCATACGCGACAACATGTCGGCCAGTCCACACAATATTTTCGTATATCACGCCGGAAGGCGTTTGCATGGAGGCAATGGACCGAAAACGCCCGATGCCGCTTACCGCAAACGCGTTAATTGGCAAACGCAAACCGTGCAACCATTAGTTAGCAAACGCAAATGCGTAAACACAACCGTGTCAGCGCGTGTGCTGCTCTGCTGATGCCCGAGACGCCGCTGCTGTGCTTCTCAGATGCTGGAGAATGTGTCGCGGCGGGCGTTCGGCGGCTCGAGCGGCACGTACAACGTGCGCGACATCGAGCTGGCCGGCCAGCGCCATGTGCGCTCCATTCCGTACACCGTCTGCTTCCTGGACAAGTCGCAGCACGTCTTCCACCTAGAGGTTTGGTTCCTTCCACCTGCCACTTTGCACGAGTTCAAGCAGCCTGAAGCTGAACTCTCGAAACTGTTCACCACCGTGAGAGGTTTTCTGATGTGTTGTTGACTTCAGCTTCAGCTTGTTCAGCTTTCAGCTTGACTTCAGCTTGTGAAGGCACCCTGTCCTGGAATGAGAAGCCATGAACGTATATAATTTGGTCTCAAATCAAGCACGGAAGTCACTGTGGGAAAAATAGTGCAGGTGTATGAAAGGACTTGGTTGGCCGAAATTTACAGAACACTCAGCTTCTGGAAGAAAACGGATCACCATCATCGTCATGGGTGGCCCCTGCTTGGACGAATTGCTAGTCTTTTTATATCATAGGTCTAGGTGTATGAGTTGATTCGTCGTTTGTACTCTGAAGAGCACAGCAGTACATTTATTTAGATAGCTATATGACCTTTGCAGTCGATGCTCCCCTAAACTACAATAACTACAATTTATTTAGATAGAATGCTCGAATTGTAAAGGCGAGTTTTCTTACATGAGCAATGTCTACCTGTAAAGCATTCATACTTTGCAAGCTCTGAATCACTTCAAGAGCAGAATTTCTACTAGAAGTGCTGATGCATTGTGCATGTGAAATCTATATTTTTATCAATTGTGCTGCTATAATATTTTCACCGCTTTTGTTTTACTCCTTCCAATTAGGTGCTGCTAATTATAAACAAAAAGTCTTGTTATATATAACAGCAGAGTACTGATTATATGCTTAACATTTGTTAAAGTTTTTTTTTGCAGGAAACCAGGGTATTTGAGTATTTCTGGGCAGAGACATACATACTACCTCGTGTGGCCCCATCCATGTTGAATCAAAGTATAATAGGCCAGCAATGTCTGAGCATCGTGATACAAAGCATCAGCAACATCAAACAAGTTATACGTCCACATTCATGGTTAGAGACATTGATTGAAACAAAAATATCGGTGGTGCCATAATTGAGCATTGTGGAATACTGCAACCTTCATTTGTTCGGATCAAAGAAGATGCCATTAAATTTAATAGTGTGAGTTATGTGATAGAATTAGGATGTGCCTAAGCTTAAAAGATGCTCTGTGCTACCATGTTGTAATAGTTTTGCATACCCATTTGCAAAGTTAGCTCTGAAAGGCACAAGCTGACACAATGCTGTTATCAGCTTCCATGTGTTTTTCAGCCATGTTGACAGCGTGATATTCATATCACAGGGAAGCGGTCGTATGTGTTATACATTATGTCACGTGGTGTGTGTGTGTGTGTGTGGTCGAGTGGTCAAGACCTGACTCGCCCTGGAACGGGAGAGATTCTGGAGTCTCGGGCATGGATGTATGTGTCTTTGGGTATATTAGCGGTGGCCGCACATCGTAACTACAACAAGCAGTGTTTCGTTGAAGCATACTTGATTATCAATTTCGAACTTTTGCACTGGTGAGGTGCAAAATTTAGCCTTGAAATATTATGGATCATGCGATCAGCATCGAATTCTTCGTTATGCATTATCAGTTGATTTAAAATAGACCATTGGGTGAATTTCTGTATGAAGGACGTATTAGTAGCGAAGATGTTTCAGACCACCATGGAAGCAGGCTGATCAAAATGTTGCCGATGTTTCCCAGTCCATGATTTGTATGGTACAAACTTACCATCAGACTCATCAACTGAGAACGAATCAGAAAAAACAAACAAACGTGGAATCATCGACTGAGATATAATAATCGCAAACTAGTGATAGTATGGGAAAGCTGTCAACTATCCCAAGAGTCGGGTGATACCTAACTGTCACTCAAGTTAAACAATATTTCTGACAGTCTGCACCATTGCTTAATTTTATGCACCGATTGATCAAGTTTATGTAAGTCTATGTATGACCAGAAAAAAACACGACATGTTGTAAGTTGTTGCCTCTGACTATGGCAGAAGAAGAGTCGCGGCCAGGCGCTTCTAGACCGGGTGTACCAGCACCTGGAGCTGGTCGAGCGCGACTACTTCAGCCTCCAGTTCAGCCACACCGACGATGAAGCGTCGGGCATGGTGAGCAGACCGTCTCCGTCTCCCCTTCCCAGCCCCGTCATCAGGAGTGCACCTGGAAGCTTTGCAAGGGGCATGAGCATGACAGAACTGAAGATGTAGCATGGTTGATGGCCTGTTGAAGGTCCGGATAATTATCACCGGGCGGGACGAATTGTTCATCGTTTTCTGAGAAACCATTGGCTTGTTCCCCTTCCTGAAGAGAGCACGAGGGCAGCAAGCGAGAGTTCGGATTTCGATTGTCCGCCATTCGCTGATATGTTTCGGCAGGCCATGCGCATTTCAGTGTTGTTAGAATGATCATATCGGTGACGCCATGGGTCGAAGTTGACGTCATGGGTCGAAGTTTAATTTAGCGGGAGTTTAGTTCACTGTTGTTTGGGCCAGCATTGTGAAAGTTTTTCATTTCCTGAGCTTAGTTGCCTGCAGGCATGTCTAATGGTGACATACGCACTTCAACGTCTTTGCTATTACTACTGCACTTGATATTATGGAAGATCTGTGTTTATAGAAATGCGTGGATGAAATGCATATGGAGTGCGCCTCCCCTGTAAAATATTCTCAGTCAGGGGCCCATCTGGGGAAATGCCCCCCCTGAAAATAGTCCCCCACTTCTGTATTTCGCTCCTACACCCCTGGCCACTTCAACACTTAACACATTGTAGAACTTATGTATGCTATGATGCGGTGTTTAGAGTGTTGGAAAGTAGTAGCAGAAGGTCGACATGTGTATGGCAAGAGCTGACCTTTTCCCGGTCGTGGCGTGCCGTCAGCGGTGGCTGGAGCCGAGGAAGCCACTGCGCCGCCAGGTGGCCGGCAAGGCGCAGCCCTCCTGCTACCACTTCCGCGTCAAGTTCTACGTCAACGACCCGAGCAAGCTGCACGACGAGTACACGCGCTACCAGTTCTGTCTGCAGCTGCGGCGAGACGTGGCGCAGGGCGTGCTGCCCGTGCTGTCCACCACCGCCTGCCTGCTGGCCAGTCTGGTGGTACAAGGTCAGGCTGGTGGCACGGTGATGCGCTGCCCCGCCCAGTCGTGCCCACTCGGCTGTCACCCCAGCAGTTAGTATTTGTATGCGGCTGTTCTTGCATTAGTAGATGCGTGAACATATTTGTGTGCTGAACCTTTCGAGCGCTATGGCAAAACCCACTTCCGGTTTGCCACTGGCTTTGCAAGTTCGATCTAGTACCTTAAAGTTCGCTTTCGGTTGATATGTAGGTGTCATTGTTATGGGCGCTGTATGACCAACGCAGTCGATGCGCCCGTAAGCCCAAATAACCAACTAATATGTAGGTGTCAACACGTGGACTCCATTTTGGCCAGTACTCACTGCCAAATCTTTGCAATTACCACAAAAGTGCGAATATGCTTCTTGTCATTCGCGACGCTCTGTTTAATTTGTGTGCGTGTGTGTGTGTGTGTATTTGTGTTTGTGTGCGCGATTCGGACTGTGTCCTGGTTTGCTGGCCGCTGTCCACCACCCAGCTGTCATTTTCGGGCCCACAATTGAAAAGCGGAAAGAGACAAGGGATAATTAAGAAAATACCAGAAATGTATTTCTGGCGTGGACGAAGAAAGGTGGAACGAAAAATGAAACCCATTGGACGACAAAACAGCCCAAAATAAAACACAACAATTGATTGTATTGGATACCTTCGTGCTCGGTGTATATATTTATGCTTCCACGTGCACGTTTTCTGGGGGACGAGTGGTCTAGGGGTAAGATGCTCGTCTCACAATCGGAAAGGTTGTGGGTTCGAGTCTCACCTGTCGCTACTCTTCGCCCGCGACCAATCGGCGTGAGAGACTGGCGACGCTACATTACTCAATGGTCGACGTGTCGTAAAACCAATAACCAACCAACCACGTTTTCTGCATGGTTGTTCATTTCCATATCTTGCTTCGCGATTGAAGTGCCTTCGAACTACTCTCCCACGAGCAATCGGCGACCACCCGGCGGATCCCGAATGTCACCACTGTTTGTGAGACACTAACCAAGTTTCACATCTCACCGAGATAGAGTGTCTTATCCTCAACCAATATCATTGTTAATAAGCGAATTCTGTCGTAAATCGTGACAGTTCCAAGGATAATTAGTATATTATGGGGGAGGGTTGGTTGGTTATTGGTTTTACGACACGTCGACCGTTGAGTCATGTAGCGTCGCCAATCTCTCACGCCGATTGGTCGCGGGCGAAGAATAGCGACAGGTGAGAATCGAACCCACGACCTTTCGATTGTGAGACGAGCATCTTACCCCTAGACCACTCGTCCCCTTATGGGGGAGGGGAGAGAGAAGTTTGTGTCGGCCCATGTTGTCAATTGTTCATTGCCTCATGTTCTTCCTGCTCTAAGACTAAGCTTTCATCATCAAACTTGTCCATACTTTCGCCACCGATCTCTGCGCTATTGTACATTGTATCAGTTGCTTTGTGCCAGCTATCTTGTTTATTGCATTCCTTGTATCCGGGTGTATCTGTATCCTGGTGTATCATGGTGCTGCAACTCGGGGCTACAGTAAGCGCACGATTTATTGATGCACCACGCTGTAAAATATGCGCATTGTAGTGTCTAGTCTAGTCGGCTAGCAGTTTCCGTTATACTGGGCCCCTATCCTTCGGTAGCTGTTTTTATCATCAGAGATTTTAGGTTTGGTTTCTGTCCACGCAGCGCTCACAGACGTGATACTAAGATCGAGAAGACTTGCGTGTTAATTATCTTCCCTTCGCCTCGCCTCCACCGCCCATGGCTGTTGAATGGACGCCGTGCTTGGCGCCATTGTTCGCCGTGCTTGGCGCCATTGTTCGCCGTGCTTGGCGCCATTGTTCGGCGGGCTTGGCGCCGGTGTTCGGCGGGCTGTGTGGGCTGCGCGACGTCGGTTTTGGTACCGGGGCCAGCCACCGCGACGATGTCCGTGTCCGTGACGTCCGTGTCAATATGGTGTCTGTGGGGTCATCATGTCAGCTGTCAAGTCGACAAGGTTTACTAAGGTGTAGCTGGTCGGGTAATATGTGGCGGGACGTCACCGAAGGTTGAACTCAACCTGTTGCATGGGCCTTAGCTGTGTGCCTTTTTGTGATATGTCTACATACACGAACGCCGACATACGGCAGGACCAGTCTCAAATGCTCCGTTGCGTCAAGTTGGCAGCGGCAACACTGGCGCACGCGTACATAGAGGGATTGTGCCGATTTAGCTGCCGCTACGAACAACTTTTGCTACATGACCAATGCAGTCGTTGCGCCCTAAAGCCCAAATAACTAACTAGCGTAACTTTTCCAGCGACGTGAAGCAGGGTTGTGCCGTTGTAGGACGGGTTCGGTTTCGGGACAGATCATGCCCCAGAGCCTGACGTCACTGGCTTGTCGGTGTTAGCCGATTGGCGCGGCAGAGTCCCCTCAGTTGATGTCGCGTCCCGGACGTGATTCGGTCGAGACAGCTCCTGCCCAGGTCGGACTGCCCCACCTCCCACACTCGAAACCAACGCGATGGGCGCAAATTGACCCTGGCAGTCGATGCGCCCCCAAACTCCAATTCATCATCATCGAAATCAACGCAGTGGACCACGCCTGCGAGTCTGCCACACCGTTGTCGACGCTGTCGGCGCCGGGGTCGCGGACCGTCGCCGTCGGCTCTGTGCCTGACGTGGCGCGCGTGGCGGTGTTGCAGCCGAGCTGGGCGACTTCTGTCCGGAGGAGCACCCGGCCGGCTATCTGTCGCGCCTGCAGCTGATGCCCGCCATGACTGACGAGCTGGAGAAGAAGGTGGTGGACCTGCATTCCCGACACAGGTGCGGCGCGTCGCGTTCCTGGGCGGAGGCTCATTTTGGCTCGCTGAATGTTCATGTTGCAATGCTATGTTCATAGCCGATTGGATATTCTCGCAAGGTTTGTTTTGATGCGTGACGTTGGTTGGTGTGAGTTGTGACGCAATCCCATCAGGTGGAGCTTCCTCGAGCTCGAGCATCTTCACGGTGCTCAAGCTCCTCTAATATTTTAATGAGCCCCTTATACAATTACAGAGTTTATCATGGTACCCTATTGACAAGACCTCGAATAGATGTGTTTTTCGCCACTTTAAGCACATTGTTCGACCCTTCCAATATATTATTTGACAATTGGCCCCTGATGATGCCGTGTTTGCTTTAGCAGCGGTGTTACGCTGTCAAATGCTGGTAGTGGTGACGTAATATTGTGCTCGTTCTGCAGGGGTCTGACGCCTGCTGACGCTGAATTCTACTACTTGGAGCACGCCAAGCGGCTGGAGATGTACGGCCTGGACCTTCACAACGCCAAGGTGCGCCCAGTCGGATTGTTTTTGCTGGTCAGGGGATGTCAACATCAGGATTAACATTAAGTCGTGTGAATATTCTACACTGAACGAGGTTATTGTTAGTCTGAGTTTACACACACAAAACAAGATTACTGAGAATCCCACTTGTTTGCAAACACTTGTTTGCAAACACTTGTTTGCAATTCGTCTGTTGTATTGCTGCCGAAAGCTCGCCTGTTCATGTGAGGCGACTAATAGGAGATACATATTTTCACATGCAGTGCTTCAACTTTGCTCTTGGGCATTGAATGTTCCTGTCGCAGCTGTCGAGGGATGTCAACATCAGGATTAACATTAAGTCGTGTGAATATTCTACACTGAACGAGGTTATTGTTAGTCTGAGTTTACACACACAAAACAAGATTACTGAGAATCCCACTTGTTTGCAAACACTTGTTTGCAATTCGTCTGTTGTATTGCTGCCGAAAGCTCGCCTGTTCATGTGAGGCGACTAATAGGAGATACATATTTTCACATGCAGTGCTTCAACTTTGCTCTTAGGCATTGAATGTTCCTGTCGCAGCTGTGGGGGCACTGAGCACTTCCGGCCCTGTATATCGGCTGGCTGATTTCCTGGACTTTAGATGGCGTCAAATGGTTGCACATGTCTTGCAACAACCGCTCTTATTATCACACCAATCCAGTGCGTTTTTATTCTACACCTTTTGTCGGTCGATATGACTTACTGTTTGCAGCACTGTTGCGCTCACCAGCAGTTTGTGGAGTAGACAATAGGTGGCAGCACTGTTGCGCTGGCCAGCGGTGTCTGGAGCTGCCGGTGAGTGGCGTCGGCCGGTGACTGGTGCGCTGTGCGGCCAGGACTCGAGCGGACGCGATATCCAGCTGGGCGTGGCCGCCGTCGGACTCGTGGTGTTCCAGAACAAAAAGAAAATCAACACATTCTCCTGGGCGAAAATTGTGAAGATCGCATTCAAGCGGAAAGAGTTCTTCATACAGCTCAGGAGAGAATTGGTATGCGGTCGTGAACGTGAACTCGTGACCCGAAACTAACGTGTAGACAGTGTTGGACTTTATGTCCCGTGTTTCCCACTGCGATGCCATTCATCTCTCTCATTCTCTCCGCTCTCCCCGCTTACAAAAATGTGCCCGTGGAAACAAAATGTCTGGCTCTCCTTCCAGTTGCATTGTCAGCACCACTCGTCAGTCATACGCCAGCGGTCTGGTGACTCATTCAGCGTGCTTGGCGACCGCTCGCCGCACCAGCTTTGATCGGTCACTTGTGTCCGAGTGCGCTGCAGTTGGAGGATTCTGTCTGCATTGCAAGCGTTTTTTTTTTGCATTGGGACCGCTAATCAAGTACCAATGTTTGACGTTGCGTGCGTTTGTCCGATGACCAGAATACTACCGGTTGTGTTGTTTTGTATGCGAGGGCCACTCGGATAGTTGTGCCTCCCAAGTTTTGGACAATGAAAAAGCGACCCCATCGCCACATGTATTCGGTGGTTGCATCTATGGTAGAATCGGCGTCTATGACGCTTCAAATTGAATGGCAATCCTGACACCGAGGCAGATCCGTGCAATATTAGGATTGTTTCTGAGGAATGTTGGCATGTACGTTTCAGTCGGAGGACTACGACAGTCTGCTGGGGTTCAGTCTGCCGTCGTACCGCGCCTCCAAGACGCTGTGGAAGACAGCCGTCGAGCACCACACCTTCTTCCGGCTGAACGCTCCGCAGACGCCCGTGCGCCGGCTGATGGGACTCGGCAGTCGGTTCCGCTTTTCGGGCCGCACCGAGTACCAGACGCTGCAGGAGGGTCGCCACCGTGCCAGCCCCGACCGGCCGTTTGTCAGGTGAGGCTCACGGCCGTGCGGTGTCCCTGTCAGCGTCGGGTGGAAGTCACGGCAGTGTTGTGTCCCTGTCAGGGTCGGGTGAGGGTCACAGCAGTGCGGTGTCCCTGTCAGCGTCGGGTGGGAGTCACGGCAGTGTTGTGTCCCTGTCAGCGTCGGGTGGGAGTCACGGCAGTGCTGTGTCCCTGTCAGGGTCGGGTGAGGGTCATGGCAGTGCTGTGGCCCTGTCGGGGTCGGGTGAGGGTCATGGCAGTGCTGTGTTCTTGTTAGCGTCGGGTGAGGGTCACGGCAGTGCTGTGTCTCTGTCAGCGTCGGATGAGGGTCACGGCAGTGTTGTGTCCCTGTTAGCGTCGGGTGGGGGTCACGGCAGTGGTGTGTCCCTGTCAGCGTCGGGTGGGGGTCACGGCAGTGTTGTGTCCCTGTCAGCGTCGGGTGGGGTCACGGCAGTGTTGTGTCCCCTGTCAGCGTCGGGTGGGGGTCACGGCAGCGTCGTGTCCCTGTTAGCGTCGGGTGAGGGTCACGGCAGTGTTGTGTCTCTGTCAGCGTCGGATGAGGGTCACGGCAGTGCTGTGGCCCTGTCGGGGTCGGGTGAGGGTCATGGCAGTGCTGTGTTCTTGTTAGCGTCGGGTGAGGGTCACGGCAGTGCTGTGTCTCTGTCACCGTCGGGTGAGGGTTACGGCAGTGCTGTGTCCCTGTCACCGTCGGGTGAGGTTCACGGCAGTGTTGTGTCTCTGTCAGCGTCGGATGAGGGTCACGGCAGTGTTGTGTCCCTGTCAGGGTCGGGTGAGGGTCGCGGCAGTGCTGTGTTATTGTCAGGGTCGGGTGGGGGTCACGGCAGTGTTGTGTCCCTGTTAGCGTCGGGTGAGGGTCACGGCAGTGCTGTGTTATTGTCAGGGTCGAGTGGGGTCACGGCAGTGTTGTGTCCCTGTTAGCGTCGGGTGGGAGTCACGGCAGTGCTGTGTCCCTGTTAGCGTCGGGTGAGGGTCACGGCAGTGCTGTGTCTCTGTCACCGTCGGGTGAGGGTTACGGCAGTGCTGTGTTATTGTCAGGATCGGGTGGGGGTCACGGCAGTGCAGTGATAAATTATTCGCGGAATAGGGTGGAATATACCACTTACTGAACACTGAATCAATGGGGACGAGTGGTCTAGGGGTAAGATGCTCGTCTCACAATCGAAAGGTTGTGGGTTCGAGTCTCACCTGTCGCTACTCTTCGCCCGCGACCAATCGGCGTGAGAGATTGGCGACGCTAGATGACTCAACGGTCGACGTGTCGTAAAACCAATAACCAACGAACCGACATCCTTCCCAAAGAAGTGTCGACATCGTGCTTCTTGTTGCGTGTTTGTGAAGACTCCGTGTCTCGTTTCTAACTATCCAGTTTATACATATCATACTTGTGCTCACCATAACGGATCCGGGATCGTGATAAGGAACATCCTGTAGCACAATTCCAGGTGAAGGAATTACCTATGATGTGCTATGTTATACAATAACAGTTTACAGTATAGGTGCTTATCGTTTTCGTTGATATTGGTATCCCCAAATTAGGTACCTTTCAAAACACGCACAACAGGAACAGTCGTATGTGCGCAATTGTCTCAAAACTGGGTTTGCAGGACTTAGCGAGATTGTATATGACATTACGTCCATGGCGATTTCGACATCCCGCTGTACTCGTTTCGACATCTCACACCTAGCGAGAAATCACTATTTTAACACTGCCGCAGTGTTGTGTCCCTGTCAGCGTCGGGTGAGGGTCACACGGTCCGAATGGCAACGAACCTGGAATTCCAAACCAATTAAGTTGAGGGTTATAAAGTCGGCACTAGGTATGTGGCACTCCTCACACCGGACCTCACGACGGGAGGAAGTAACGCTCTGCCGATTGAGGATTGGCCATACATTCGCGACACATAGCTTTCTTCTGACCGGTGATGACCAACCTTTATGCCCACGCTGTTCGGACCCGCTTACCGTGTATCATGTTTTAGTAGATTGTGTACTGCTGGACCCTCTCCGACGCCAGATTTTAGGACGGGTAAACATTGACACTTTACGAATGCTACTAAACAATGACTCTGGGGTTGTATCGTCTGGAAACATTTTTACTTTCATTCAACAAGCACGTTTTGAAGTTATATCCCCTAAAGACTATTCACTACTGACTACTATGGGAGCATAGTAGATTAACTATAAACGCAGTTATGGGCGCAAAATGACCATTGCAGTCGACGCGCCCCTAAGCACCAATTCATCATCATCATCATCGGGTGAGGGTCACAGCAGTGTTGCGGCCCTGTCAGGGTCGGGTGATGGTTATTGCCGTGCTGTGTCCCTGTCAACGTCGGATGAGGGTCACGGCAGTGCGGTGTTCTTGTGAGCGTGAGGTTAGGGTCACGACCGTGCTATGTCCCTGTCAGCGTCGGATGAGGACCCGAATCCTGCTGTCGCCGTGAGGTGCACCAGGCCACCGACTTGGCGACCTCCAGTCACGATGGCCGCCACACCCTCATCGCAATCGGTTGTGAACCTGAATTGACCCGAATTTCTTTGACCTGTCATCCAATGACTGGATGTATCTTTGATGCTTTGCTGTCTAGGGCGGGTGCTCGGTTGGTAGAGCGTCGGACTTTATCGAAAGATTGTGGGTTCGAATCTCAAAACGGCTTTACCGGCCCGCGACCAATCAGCGTGTGTTATACCTGGTTGAACGGCTAAAAACAGTCCAATGACTGATATGGGGCTTTTTGGGAGAGTTTTTTTTTTTTTTGGCTTCGGCGACAGTGTGTTGACCAGTATGTTCGTTAAGGCGCCTTCAGGGGGCGCTGTGAGCGGGGGCAAAGTGCAGGCTGTGAGATCCCCTTGCTGCAGGCATAGGACCCAGCACCACACCATTGTGACGAGAGAACTTCCGGACCGGCCGCGACGGCCCTCTCCTGGCGAGCCATGGAGACTGGAGTGCCGGGGTGCTGTTGAGATTATAGACGCCGCGCGGTGCTCCCCACAGGACGGGAAGTCTCTCCTTGCAACCTGTTTTTCCTTAAGTAGACAATACAAGTGCGTGAAAAATGTTGTGATCGAAGCTGATAAAAAGAGTCAATTCAAAATCAGTTAAGCAGCGGATTTAATTCTGGGTGTAGGAAGTGGGACTTCAATTGATGTAAACAAGGATGCGCTGAGGTAACTGGGCTTTGTCGATAGATTCGCTTACAATAAATATACGATACGTTTTTCAAATGGTCACGTCGATGCCATTTATGGAATTGCTCGTACAGTTGCTTATGATATTGGTACAACACATTGCTCATGATATATAGATATATATATATATATATATATTCTAGGGTTTTGGCATGATCCAATCGATACATGTACCATTTATGGAATTGCTCTTGATGTTGCTTACGATATTGGTACGATAAATGTAAATCAAGGACGAATGTATTAATAATAAACGAATTAATTAATTACCATTAATATGTTACAGGTTTGTTAATGGTCCAGTCGATAAAAAAGCTATGTCCGCTCTTCCTGCTAGGGTGAGGGGCAGGTGACGCCATATGGTCTCCGCTGTTGAGTGCGTCGTAAAGCCACAACCAACCCAATCCCCGGTCGATAGATATACCATATATGGAACTGTTAATCCCGAACGGTGTGGGGAGACGTTAGAGACTGGACCTTCTTATTAAGCGGGTGGCGTAGGTTGGCGGTATCGTCATGGTGTGTATTCGAAAGAGGTGAACTATTATATGAATTGTGTTGTGTTCAGTGTTGTGTTGTGTTCGTTGTGGAATAAGTATAGTGTTCAGTAACAATACCCTCGGTGTTTCGACACGTGCAAGAGTGTTATCATCGCGCGGTGACCTGACGTGACTCGCTGCCGGTCAGGTCGGGACCTCAGCGGGGCGGCATTCACCAGACGCTGCCGACCCTCACGGCTGAGGAGCGGCAGCGGCTGCTGGGACACCGGCTGGGCACGCCCACCCAGCACCGCGTCACCGCCGCCCGGCCGAGCCAGCCGGAGCCGCGCCGCGCCTGGACCGAGGACTCGCCTCCGAGCAGGTCAGTCGGGTCTGGCGCTCCGCCCACCGGGTCAGTCGGGGACCACGCCCACCAGGTCAGTCGGAGTTGCACACCACGCGCACCAGGTCAGTCAGGGTTGCACACTACGCCCACCAGGTCAGTCAGGGTTGCACAACACCCACTGTGTCGGTCGGGTCTCGCACCACGCCCAACATGTCAGTCGGGGTCTCACATCACCCACTGGATTGGTCAGGTCTCTATCTCACTCCGCCCACGAGAGGCGAGTTTCTTTTTTTAAATCCCCTCCCCTGACGGTTTTTCCAATTCTACTCTATCGCGTTTCATAAAGCCAATCGCAAAAAAAATTTCCGTGAGGGAAAAAAACTCCGCATATTCAATGCACCGGACGACCTTTTTGTTCCATAATGCCCAGATGCGGCGAAAACGGTGAGCATATTGCGGCACTAATGGTCGAAAAGTGTGAAGAATACGGCAAAAAAATAAACACCGGCTGCATTTTTTTTGGTCGTAAATGAGGAGTTGCAGGTTGAACAACATCGCGTTTGGATAGCATTTTCGGTCGAATGTATTCTATGGCCGTGCAAATAACATGGATGGGATTTTACTCAACGGAGGACCATTGGGAGTTGCAGTTGATTATGAACGTGGACTGAAAGTCACGACTGTGTCCAAGAGTGTTCCGTCAGTGACAGACCATGGAAGTGGTCCTGGGCTGGCTCATTTAGGTTGGTAGGTACCTTCCTGGGACACTTGGCAACCTTGATGTGGCTGCGTGTCACAGGCCACACCTGCCACATGACATTTGCCACCCGTGTCTATCCCTAAGCCAGATAGGTATTTATGTTGGTATCTAAATACCTGTCTATCTCAACACACATGATAAGGAGTCAACATTGGGTAGGTTTGCATGCAGGATTGGCAGCTTTGCAAAAGTAAACATCACAAAAGGTTTGTCTTCATGGGTGGAATCTTTCCAGATGTTGGATGGTGTGAAACAAATGGTAAACTACAGTAAATTAGCATAACCAACTCCATGCATTTTTCATGAAATTTGTAATGGCATGAAACTGACACTTGTGGATGTTTGGTGGCCGGCGACATGGCCCTCAGCAGAACGAAAAGTAGCTGCAACTTCTGGCGCAATCTCAGATATTGCAAGTAAAATAAACCATCGCATACATCTGCATGTACTCAAGGTAACAATTAATATTAAGCACATGGCGAAGAAAGGCAACTAAAAAGTGTGTAAATATAATTATTTTAAAAAACCGAGTTCTTGCTAGAGTGGCTTTATGAACCAGGGTCCAATTGCTAAGCAGAGCTTGTTGCGTGAACCCTGGCCCCACCACTCGATCCATGAATTCCAGTTCTACGGCATAATTTTGACCGAAAGTATAACGTGCCGTCAATGCACCGACACGACCGCCCGGTAGCTCGCCCCCGGCCTTATCGGGCCAGCTGCCAACTGACTCTCCCAGCCGGGGGCTAAATGCGAGCGCGTGAAGCGACTCGAACCTTGCGTTGCCAGGACAGGGGAGACCAATGCAGGCCAGCGCTCCAACCAACTGAGCTACCGGGGCGACTAATATATGTATCAGCTAATAATGTAACTTTCATGTACCCAACGGTTTTCTTCCTGGGTATGACGTCATCCATTCTGTCGTATTTGTCGTCCGAAAAAAAAACGGTCGTACACCAGAAAAAAAATCGCACGATTTTCCGTCCGCCCCGAATGTTTATGAAATCCGAAATACGATACCGCGTGTTTTTCATGGAAGGGATTTTATTTGCCGTTAGTGACGGTTGTTTCTGTGAAACTCACCTCAGGTCAGTCGGGGTCTCACACCACGCCCCCAGATCAGTCAGGGTCTCACATCACGCCCACTAGGTCAGTCAGGGCCCTCATGCCATGCATCAGGTCAATCATTGCCTCGCACGACTCATCAAGTCAGTCAGGATCTCACACCACCCACGAGGTCGCTCTGGGACCCCCGCACCATGCGTCGGGTCAGCCGGGGTCTCCAGCACGCCATTCAGTCTCCTCAACACCAACATATGCTAGCCAGGGTCTCCGCACGCCCACAGGCATGGTTTTCACACCCCCAGCACGTTTGTCCGAGAGCTCCCACACTCCCAGTGTGAGTCAGTCAGAACCTCCAGCAGGTCATTGGCACTCTTCCTGCCGGATCGGTTGGAAATTTGGGTCAGTGAGCCGGTTGCAATCACCCACTCCGCCCCCCCCTCCACAGCTGATGGTGGTCGCAAGATGAGATACGGGGACTTTCGCTTCCGCCGTTTCGCCACAGGACTCGAGCCGGTTGGCGCTCAATTAATGAATCTAATCAGGTGGTGTCGCTGCACGTCAACCCGGCCGTTTTATCCGACGAGCTGCGCTTGGCGAGTGTTTTTCGCCGGCAGAACGGTGCAGCGTCTGGCAGCTGGTGCACGTCTGGCAGCTGACGCGGTGCCGGGTTCTCGCGGCCGACTTGTCGCCTCGCACGACTGGTCGCCGCAGTTGGACAGATGATGGCCGGATGAGGACCGAGTCGGTCACGTTTTCTCCCAGGCCGTTTTTGTGTTGCCGCGGGACGCAGACGAATTCGCGCCACGCCGATCCGAAATGGGCGATATATGACCGATGAAGTCTGGTGGTTATTGGTTTTACAACACGTCGACCGTTGAGTCATGTAGCGTCGCTAATCTCTCGCCGATTGGTCGCGGGCGAAGAGTAGCGGCAGGTGAGACTCGAACCCACGATTTTTCGATTGTGAGACGGGCAACTTACACCTAGACTACTCGTCCCCGACCGATGAAGTCTATGCGCCCTGAAGCCCAAATAACTAGCTAACTGGCGCCGACTCGAAAGGTGGCTGTGGTGGTCCAGCTGGGCAGCATGAGGCCGCAGCGGCCTCATGCCGTCCAAACCGGATCAAACAACAACACTCTGAGCGTGGCTTCGAGTGCGAGGATGGAGGTCACCTGACCATGTCAGTGGTGGTTTGGCTGAGAGCTTGTTCGGTCGGCTTCGCTGCTGCGCGGGAGGCGTGCAAGTTGAAACTTCGGCCCATCTTTGTTTGTGTGTCCAATGAAGCTGCGCCAATGGACAGTTGTCTTACCAGGTCTACCAGACCAGATGCTCAGCTATTACTGGTTTGAGTTGTCGCTTTTGAGTGGGATGGGCGCATTTTACTTGATATGCGTGTACCTGACGTACCATGTATTCCATAACTTCAGAAGGTCGCCGAGATACTCGATAACAAATGACCATGAACACAGACGATCAGCACACTGTGGTCTGGAAACGCTCGGATGTCATCCGGTGTGCTCTGGGCGCGGCAATTGTTCCTATGATGACGTCAAATTCCAGTGGTTGGCCGTGCCAGTGGCGGCCCCCTGACGACGTCATACTCCGTCGAGTCGTGGCGGGCGTGTCAGCTGGCGACGCGGCATTCCAGCGTCCGGCAGCGACGGTGGCGCCACGATTCTGGTGTGTGGTGGTGCGTCACGTCTGCTGATGACGTCATTTGTCGGCTTCATGCTGTCGCGGCAGGTTGGTGGGATTGGCTTCCGGAGATCGGCTCCTGAATGCGGATGAGTTGTTGGGTGCCTGGCGCTGACACCATTAGTGCCTGGCGCGTTGGATGGACGCGTTTGCTTCACGACTCTCCCATCCGCCGGATGCAGGTCCCGTGGACCAGTCCGTGGCCACCTAGTGGGGACAAACAAAAATGTCTGGCAACGATCGGAGAATCACCTGGCAGGAGCACTGCGTACCATCCGGAACTCCTGACGACGGTCGGAGCACCACGCGCGGCCGACTGGCGCGAGGCCGTCTCGGCCGTGGACCAGTGACGTCACAGGCTCGGCAGCCAGCCGACCGCCGTGTGGTGGGGTGCGCAGCCGGGCGCTCGGTTGTCCGTCGTCTGGCTGGCCGGGCGTGGGTCCGGTCTGACGTCATGTTGTCACGGTCGTGTCCGGTGTCGTGCGTTGCTTCACGACACATGCTTGACGTCATCTTTGCCGTCACACACCCCGGCTTGACGTCATGCTAGTACGTCATTGATGGTTGTAAATGTCTTCGTTAATTGACTTCGTTTATGGAAATGCCATGGTGAGCCTTGCAAATAGTCGGCACTGTACAGCGTTCAAACTCGTGCGACAAGTTGATCGGGTAGGTGTGGGATCATCAGCGTCAAGCGTGAACATCAAACAACAGGCAAGGCAAAACAAATGATCAATGAAAATGAAAAAAAATGAAAAATTATGATCATATCTTTCTTTGGTGATATTAAAGTCACCCGGATATACACCGCCCTGTAGTTGGATATGGTTGAGTGACGCACTAGTCCATAGAAGAGCTTCTAAATATTAAACCACTTCGTCTTAATACATCTCTATAGGGTTTTAGTCAATAATGTAGTTGTTACTCACCCCACTATGACGTTTGTTATGTACTTCTATTCTATATTTGAAAATGTTAGCCAGACTAAGATAGCTGATAAATTATTATGTAACCGCATCCATCAAAATAGTGCCTTAATTTGTCCATATTTACAACAAATCTGAAAAAGCTGTAGCTATAGAACCCTAACGCAATCCTACATCATATGTATTATCTGAAGGAGCGATGTGAATATTGTATCTACTTGGTTATGGTGACCATTCACGGGGGAGAGGTGCTAGGTCAAAGATAGCTAATGAAGCTACTCAGTCTGCCCCCCCCCCCCCCCCCCCCTTCCCCCCCCCCCCCCCCCCCCCCCCCCCCTTCCCCCCCCCCCCCCCCCCCCCCCGGGGGGGGGTTCCCCCCCTTCCCCCCCCCCCCCCCCCCCCCCCCCCCCCCCCCCCCTCCCCCCCCCCCGGTTCCCTCCCCCCCCCCTCACCCCCCCCCCCGCGGGGGGCCCCCCCCCCCCCGGGGTTGCCCCCCCCCCCCAACCGTGGCCGGGGTTGGGGCCGCCCCCTTGTGTTGCCCGCCCCTTTGGGGCCCGGGCCCGGTTTTTTCCCGGGCCCCGGCCCCCGGCCGGGGCGGGGGGCTGTGGCTGCGCATCCGGCACCCCCCCCCCGGCCCATCCCCCCCGGCGGGGGGTGTGAACAATTACCTCCTTGTTCGCACGGTAAAGATCCCTCGGTGCTCTTCGATAAGAGTAGGCTAAAGCCGGCACCCTGGCAAAATCAACTTCTCGCCACTCTCAAAACACCCCCACCCCCACCCAAACTACGAATTATTTTGTGGAGGAGTAAAGTAAAACTAAACCATTTAGACATCAGGGAGCTGTCCCCAACCCAGACCCTCGCCTTCAGCACCTAAAATATCACGCAAACTAACTTAAAATTCCTTAACGTAAATGTGCACTTGCCTGCACCTTGATCACAAACGCTCGCTTTATAGACAGACATGTAACGTACTCGCTTTAAAGGCGGCGCAAATGACCTTCATGGTCCGGCACGCCTGAAAAAAATCACTCTCCCCCCCGCGCTGCCGATCAGATGGCGACGGTTTTCCGGCCGCCGAAGGTTTGCTGCAGCCGCCGCCGGCCCGGCGCACCGCCCGGAGGGGCGGGGCCGTCCGGCGTTGCCGCGGTCTGCCCGTACCACGACCTCGTTAGTTAGTTATTTGGGCTTTAGGGCGCATCGACCATGTCGATCATATAGCGCCCATAACAGTGTTTTTGCCCAGGTTTCAGTTTCCGGCCAGGTTCACATCCAAGTGTCGGGAGTATTCACTACGCCAAAACCAATGCAATGTTTTTATCTCCCTGGGTAAACGAAGTCGACGCGCCCTAAAGCACAAATCCACCACCACCTGGGTAAACGACAGCAAACCGTATTTGCGAGAGAAACTCGAATAGTCGTCCAGTCGGAACCACACGTGACCCATCACCTAGAAGACTTGCCATCGTCAGCGTGGAAACCTGTCTTCCAAAGTATCGTCTTCGTTGGGCTGAGAAACGAGGGCACACCAGAAGAACGTGTCTCACTGTCAGTTGGATATCACAATGAATACACACAAAGGAACGTCGGAACGGGATTGATACTGGGAAGGGAATAGAGGGCGGGACGATGGAGACTGCGTGAGCCCCCGGAATACCTCCGTGCTTCTAAGCTCCTCATCGGGGCGGCTGCGGTAACCCGAGGGAGCGCCACTTCCCTACACAGCCGAGTAACGAGGCTGACCCCACTGCGGGGCCGTGTCATGACCTCGTGGGGCCTCGCCGCTCCCGCCGGCCCGCATTGGCCGGCTCACTCGGACCTGAACCGGACGGGCCCGCGCCGGCCGGCGGTGGTCACTGGTGTTCGGCGCGATCACAAAACGGCTCCGGGGCACATTTTCGGCACAGAAACTACGGCGATGGCATAAGGTCGTCAGGCTCCAGGCGCGGACCCAGAAGCCTGACTGGGGGAGGGGAGGTTTTGACAAAAATGCCCAAGTAAAAAACTATCAGATTTCAGCGGCATTCGTCGGGTCTGTTCAATACAATATTTATCCCATAAAATGTTCGCAGAATTCGAGAAAATGACATTTCAATGCAAAACGTCAGCAAAGATCGGCCTTTGCGAGGGGGGGGGGCATGGCCCGTTGCCTTTTCCCCTGGAACCGCCACTGCCACGCTCTGGAGACGGTTGCCGAGTGCCGGCAGCTGTAGGCTAGACTTAAGGGTCGGGTGTCAGTGAAATGATTCACAAAGCCATACAAAAGTGTAGGGCTGTATTTCATATTGTGTGACGAATGTTGCCTGCAAGAAGTCAGGGATACTGCCCGTAGAATGTAATCTGCTCGAAATATGCAAGGAATATTGTCGGAATATATCCCTACCCTTTACCTGGAAAATCCGCAGCCACATCAAGCTTGAAATAGCACCGTTGGCATATGCAGTATACACTATATATATACCAGCCTCCTCGTACTTGCAGGCGTTGCATGAGTGAAATTTGCGTTTTTGCCACGTTGCTGTGGCCGCGGTTGACTTCAGCAGTGAGGGATTGGTGAGAAACACCGAGCCATTTGAGGCCCGATACCCCGCTGTTGAGCCAGCTTATAGCCACGTATTGTAAGCAGCCATCTTCTGCACTGTTGTCGCACACCGAACGCATCCTTAGGCCACGGTGGGGTGGGGTGATAGCCGCTCTGATCGCTCAGAAACACTACACGGTGGGCTGTCTAGCAATTATTCAGGGTCGAGCGTCCTCGGACATCAATTCGCCCCCCCCCTGTGGTACCTCAATGAGGCTGCGACTGGAAATGGATGCACAGAGGGAATGTACTAACCATGCCCATCACGCACTCAATTGAACTTTAGGAAATTTTCATGGATAAAAAATACGCGATGGCTGCGTTGATGTGTTCCTTTCAGACAAACGATCAGCAGAATTTCAGGAAATTCCTTGATTTCTTCGGATCTCATTGCTCCCCTTGGGAACTGTTCCAGGCTCCCATCAGCGGCACAAATATGGGCCGGCTCATTCCCCCGATTTGTTTGACCTAGTAATACTAGTAAATGCTTCACCAGGCTTGCGATGGGATATCAATCCATCGATCGGTTTTTCTCATTGTTTGGCGCTGTCAATTGTGCATCGGCTGTAGTTTCCTGAGTGCGCCTCTGCCTGACCTCGACGGACGGCGGCGACGGCGACGTCGGCGTACGTCGTGCACTGTGTTCCGAACGGCGACCGTGCTGATATCAACGGCGGGGCGGCCGCACTTTGGCCGCTCTGTTGACCACCCCGTCCGCGCCGTTATCGGCTTCGACAGCCCCCCGCCCCCCGTCTCCACCACCTGAACTGTGCACTGTGGCCAGCTGACACCTGTACTGCCTATCAATGGTATTGGGCGCGCGCGCGGCCTTCTGTTCGGCTGGCACCTGTACTGTCCGTCCATGGTATTGGGCGCGCGCGTGACCTGTTCGGCTGGCATCTGTACTGTCCGTCAATGGTATTGGGCGCACGGACTTCTGTTCGGCTGGCACCTGCTCTGTCCGTCAATGGTATTGGGCGCACGCGCGGCCTTCTGTCCGGCTGCCGGCCGGAATTGCAGGGCCGTTCGCACCGACAGCCGGGGCCAGTATGGAGCCCCATTGTCCAGCCCGCAAACTGAACGGTGGTGGGCCGCTGTCCGGCCGCATCGGGAAACGTGCGCCTGCCGTTGTTGCTTCCTCGGCTGGCTATGAGCTCGCCACTGGTCGATGTGAATTCGATTCGAAGCCCCAAGCATGGGTAGCGGGGTGGGGGGGGGAGTTAAAGTGGCTTTCAGCGGTTAGAGGGCGGTGAAGTGATCATTCAAAGATCGCCAAGTGTCACACCGCGACGACCGCTTCCAAGAGTTGCTTCCAGGAGCCCAGAGGCTGCCGGAGGGCTTATGGAAAGATGGAAATCTGTGGAATGGACGGTCACGAGCCTCGTCAGGCGGGGTCTCGTGGATAACGTTCGGTCAACCTGACCTGATCTCGAGACCTGCTTTATGATCTTCCGGGAGCCCAAACACAGTTGAGGTTACCTGAAGGTATTTCGGTTTGCATTAATCGAATGCCTGTTCAAAGGTGACCCTCCCCCAGGGAAGATGATGATCCGGTTAAGGCTGTTTCTGTCCTGGCTGAGGAAAAAAATGTTTGATATCCCTAAGAAGCAAAGGAGTTGAGTCTTCCTCTGTCTGCTCCAGTACGTATCGAACATCGTGCAGCGTTGTGAAGGATGGTTGAATTCCTGGACCTCGGAAAACAGGGAAACTATTGGTTGTGCATCTATTGCGGTTCTCAAAACCACCAACCCCGACATTATAGCCGATTTTATGATGGTGCTTCCAGGTTCAACAAATTTGAACTATTTAAAATCCGTAAAGTTTGAACTTAATCAGACAAAATGCAAACAATTTACAACAAATTCACAACAAACCACTTTTTACCTCTTGCTATATCGAAAACAGGGCCGTGAAAATGTCACTTCCATTCGCGACCATGGCACTTGGCTGGATTGCAAACTCACTTTCGGGGAACATGTCAACTTCATTGTCAACAAAGCGAACGGCGATGTGTGTCACGATCCGTCCGCTTCAGTCAGGCCGAGTGGCGAGCAACTGGAACCGGAACCTATTTCGGCTGCTTATTTCGCCAACACTCGGTATATTCTAAAGTATGGTTGCGTGATTAGAGGCGGGCCAGAAAAATATCAAATTATGAGGCTTGATTGGATGCAACATAAGTTCATCATGTCGCCAGCCTCCCGAGCTAACACACCTCGCCAATCTCAACATTCGGCCTATCGTGATGTTTTAGCCTTTCAAAATGACCAGTGTTTCGAACAGGGTATATCAGTTTAGATGTTTAGTGTTGTCATGACATTATTTCAAATAGGATAGACTTACGTGTGATAAATGTCCAGTTCGTGTCTCAGCCCGACGCACAAGACCCATGGCAGCCATTATTTTAGATGTCCCGTACGCGAGAGTGAAAACAGTTCAGTGATGTGTGCTGCCGTGCCGCGAGTATTTGTACCCAATACTTCTCGGCATGCTCATGTCATTCCCCCTTTCCTACACTTACGGCAGTTCCATAGCTGGCGGCAGGGAGTATGTGAAGAGGATGCCACACTAGTCATCGCGTTACATCCTCATCAATTTAGACAGTGCGCTACATCCTCTTCATCAGTTTAGTCAGCGTGCAACATCCTCTTCATCAATTTCACAATGTACTTGCATGGTTTTGAATGCGACGTGTGTACCTATGCGTACGTTCTTGTGTGCGAATGTGTGGGTATGGGTCTGTTTGCATGTGTAGCCGTAGTGTTTAAGCCCTACTTGATTTGAACGGTAACTGGGAGTATGTTTGTTGCCCATATGAAGATAATAAATAAATAAACAAAGTTGTTGTGGAGCGTTTTTCGGAGGGTAGGCAAAAGCCGGCAGGAAATTTGAATTGTAGAATCGTCCATACCTAAGAAAGGATAAGTAAAAATAGCAGATATGTATGGAAATGTCAGGGATAGTGTCTTACATACTTTGCTTTTGATACTGTTTGTGGTATATGCCTTGACCTCTATATATAACTATACAGACAACTCCACCTTTCAAAACGGTCCCGACGGCGGCGCCGCATATGGGCAAAACGGCGGCGCTGGTTGGCACTACGCAGTGTGTTGTGGATGTAAAATGGTGATGCTCGGGCGTTTCAGGTGGCGAAAATGACTATCATTTTCAAGTGATATAGTCATATATGAAGCAAAAACTTGTTTGATATATATTTATATATATATATATATATATATTTACCAAGCAAAAACCACATCATCTATTCCCCATTATGCCTATGCTCTGACCTGCCGCGTCCCCACCGTTCATCCCCTTGCAGAGACAGATACAGAGGGCACAGGGGACATGTGTCCGCTCATGGCAAGGTGGCGCCCATCTTACCAGGAAAAGTGGTCCTACAGTGAGGCTCCAGTGCAACCCTTTCTAATTGTTCAGCTAAAGGCGCCCACACAGATGAAAATGTGCCCCTTAGAATCATTGAGTGCACCCCCTTAAAATTTCAACCGAAGTCTCCCTTCCAAGACCCTCGAGTGCGCCTCTCTCGAAATTTTCAGCTGAATGCACCCCTGGTGACTCATCCAGTGGCTCAAGACATGCCCCTTCCATGAAAAATCCTGGATCTGCGCCTACCCTCTTGGCTACACCCTTGGAAGAGGTCCCGGGCTGATAGAAAGAACTACAATTAAAGAGGAAGTCCTGAGCGCCCGGATGTTATTTCTGAAAATTATTCGGGCGGGGAGGGGCAAAATACATGAAGGCAATGGGCAGGTCCAAATTGATTGGGGGATCACACTCCATAGGGTCCCATATTAAAGCTTGACATTATTGGCGGGGGGGGGCAAAGCCAAAATTGATGGGGCACTTGCCCCCTCGAAAGTATATAAAGCAACATCATGCCTGAGCGTCAATCCGTGCCCTGCATGATGGTCGTGCGGATTCAGGGATGGTGGGCGGATTCATGGACATGTCCCCATGCAATTTGGAACTCGCGCCCCTCCGGGATGGCTCGAGTGCTCCCCCTCATGCTTTTCAGCTAGAAGCACCTCTCCAGTGTGCTCAAGTGCGCGCCCCCTCACCCGCTAAACGGATTTTCAGCCGAAGGCGCCCCTTCAGGTATTTCGCAGAGTGCACCTCCTAATAAATGGCGCCCCAAGACAAATACCCCTCCCCCATGACAATTCCTGGATCCGCCCTTGATTAGTAGATTAGATAACTACAAACATCCCCAGCGTCACTTCGCAGGTGTTTGTCGGGTATCTGGGATTTTAATTCCATGGGGTACACATGCCGAATACCGCGCAAAGTTAGCAAAACGATGGTTAGACCTCAACAGCACAATTACCATATTTTACAAGATGTTTCTCCAGTACTATCTGCTCATCATGAAACCAGCATCATTTTGCGCTACTTTAAAAAAAAAAATATATCCCCAACTTTTCATGTTACAACATTTCATTCCAGGGCCAAAATCCATGGGAGCGGGCGGCGCGCTCGATCTTTTGCCCATATGCCGCTGCTCCAGCCGGGACCGGCTGGAATAGGACGCGGAGCGTGCGGCGGGCGGAATAAGCGGGGCGGCGAGTCTGCCGTCTAGTTATATATACAGGTCAATGCTATATGCATCGTGCTACTTTTGGCGCAACAGAAATTTGATACGGCGCGGATATTTTCGCGGCAACCGCTCTGCCAGCTGATCGATGTGGCTGGCCTATTGTAGTCGGCACCTCCACTGCGAAACAGCCGCTTCTTACCCGTCTCATTTAGGATGTGGAGCCGCGCGAAGCCATGCTTTCCTCGCACTACGCCGTTTTGTTCTGCTGATGGCTCGATTGTCTGCGTGCCACTGGCAGTCGTGTGCGCTGTTGAAGTGTGGTGGCCTCGCCGGTTCCGGTCGGCGGCTCCCTTTTGTCATACATTATTCACCTGTACTTTACGGGGGAGTAAACGGCTTCTCTTGAAGCTTGCTGGTGAAATAGTGTGTGTTCTCCAGGCCAGTCGAAATCACGACATGAAAGTCATTCTACTGAATCAGTCGTCACTGGGTAAATGTCGGCTTGGAAGTAAGTCCCCAGAAATACAACTGTACCACATAACTTTAAGGGTGGCAATGAACACATGGCAACTTCAATGATTATTCCAACGCAGGAAAATAAAAAAATATCAATGATCCTTTTGATAACGATGGAGGCCTTTGCGGTGATCTGCATAATTTGCTTTTGTTTGCTGTTCCTTCGTCTGAAAATATTACATAAATGCGAAGGACTTTCTGTGGCGAGATACAAATATTTTCCTTACCTCGTTCTTTTGGTTTGCATTGAAAGGTAGTAAGTTGTCATTGTTTGCGTAGGAGCCAATATCAGTGCTGGGCATAGTATTATGCTGCTCAAAGTAAGCAGCGTTTTTCGTTACCTCTCAATATTGTTATTTTAAATTACACTCCTTTTACTTGCCGATCTTGAGAAGATCCCTTTTCTAGTTCGCTACACAAAACAAACAAAAAAGTTAATTTCCTTTGAGGATGGGCGATTCGCCCTGGAGGTGCTTCAATGGTGGCTGTCCGGGGTGCAGTCCTATCTAGCGTGGTTCGTTGTGGCAGCTGCACAGAAATGCAGACAGTTGTGCCACCAGTGTATTCCTCCGCTGGTGTGATCTGTTACCTGTCTGCCATTAATATTCCTTGAGATCTGGCTGTGTTTTCCTGCCTGCACTAAATTACCAGTCAATGTCCGTATCGATTCGGCGTTAATGGCATCGTTTTTCTTCTCTACGCGCTTCTTTGTGATGGCTACTTTCTGTTTTCCACTTATATGGCACTGGTAATCAGATTGTGGTCGCGGTAACTCAGTCGGTTCGGCGTTCGACTCTTGATGGTAAGACTGGGGGTTCGAACCCCACAGCCGGAGGGTTTTACCGAGTCCATCCGGGACCAGTCGGCGCGAGAGGTCGGCGACGCCGTGCTACCCAGCAGCCGGATCGTCGTAAAAGAGCCCAGGGGTATCGGCGTTCTGCGCGTTAACATGCGCACCAGTGGTGTCGCATATGTTGCCGCCACAGCGGCCCTTGATGCGACCAATTTACAATGCACGCAATTGAAGCAATTTTCCCCACGCACAGCACCAAATGTATCGCGGCTTACGCAATGTTGTGTACTTCCCAAATACTAAACACATCTTTGTGTCCATCACCCAACGCAATTTGCGACACAGACTGTGTTGATACCAGCATGCCAGTGCGTCCGTCACCTACCAACTACACCGGCGACAACACCGGGCGTGCCATTTACACGAGCGTCGACGGCCGTGTGCGGTCATGTCAGCTCGCGCGGCCGCCGCTCTGTTGGTGCGTCTCTAGGTTACCGCGGCGCCGCGGCGACCCTGGGCGTGCCGTGCCAATCGACGGCCGACGGCGGCCGCGCCGAGCCGCCGCCGCCGCAATGGTGCTGAAGGCCGTCTTCCGACTGATCGTCTGTGACCAACAGGTCTCGGCCAAAGTCAGGTCAGTCGGACGCCCCCCCCCCCCCACCCCTCTGAGCTCACCCAGGTCGGATCGGGTGCTGTTGGCGGCGAGCTGGACTGCGAGTTTGGTGCTGCCAAGCAGCAATAATAATGCGCAATTTTCCAGGATATGTAGGAAAGTGCACGTTATTTGTCTCGATCGGTAGTAACCGAACCGGTGTTTCATTGAGCTTATGTCGATCTCCGATGGTATCACTACCTCTTGTAATCCTTGATCTGTGACACGAGACGAAATGGGTGGTGCTATCTTTTTAATTTCCGCCAGACTGTGACAATTTCGCCGCACGGTTTCCGGTCTGAGACGACCAACCGCTGCGCTGGGTGCCAGCAACACGATACAAACCCGCCGATCCCATTGCACCATTCAGCGCGTGATGTGGAGACCGAGGCGTCCATGGACGCACAATGGCATTCCGTCCAGCGGTGGCTGTCTTCCCGTGTGCTGTAGTGCGCGACGGGCCCCGCGCACGGCTCTCCAAACAAACGTGGGAAAGCCGGGAGCGCTGGAAGAAGTGCAGTTTTGTATCGGCCTCGCGGACGTGACTGTCGTTGTGGGCGGACGTGTTGGGCGCGTGACGGCGCCGGGAACGCCGCGGGCCGTCCGCAGGCCAGCCGTGCACCGGGCGCTGCCGGGCGGGCGGTGGTGGTCGATCTCGCGCCGTCCAGATGGTGGGTCCTCAGCGGAGCGATTCTTCTGCAGGGTTTCCGGGGGGGGGGCGGGATTACGGGAGGTACTTGCTGTACGTGGTGGGGTTTGCTATCCCTCTGGTGGCTCGAGCCCCACCAATGTGCATCCTGTCCTGTGTATTCGTGTGCATTCGGAGCCATGAGTAGCGGAAGATAGTTCGATGGGGAGTGCAGGAGACGTTATGCGATTTATTTAATGATCTCATGAGCACAAAGGGTATACAAGAATGAGAGCGGTTTTGGCGTCCCTCTCCTTTCTAACGCAAAAGTATTGCGCATGATATACCGCCGTCTCTGAGGACCAGTATCTGGCTACCTGACATCAGTGTAGATTGTCTGTAAGCACAGTTCTGGGCGCAAAATGATCCTGGTAGTCGACTTGCCCCAGGCTCATTCACCATCATCATCCCGTGTATAAGGTAGAAAAGTTCATCGGAGCTGCTCGGCAGGTCCGAGCGGCACGCTTTAACCCTCGGCAGGGTTGATATGCCCCCCTGATAAGGTTTTCCACGGATAGGGAAAGAACGGCGCGCGGTAGCGCGCTAAAATTTGGCATACCTTTTCCCACATCGATTTGGCATGTTGTGTGAAAATTTTTAGGTCGGGTCATCTAGTGTCAACGAGTTAGTCAAGGTCAAGTGAGGTCACCTCCAAAAAAGTTAAACCAGTCGTCACGCTTTAACGGATAAAGATATTTTAATGAAACTTTCAGCGTTTGCTGATCTTTAGGGATGAAACAAAACGCACCAGAGGAATTGTTTATTTTTTTCCGTTTTTGATTACTTATTAGCTTTGCATATTTACCCATTAGTGTTAAAATCAAAGATTCTGGCTAAAGTAAGCATTTTTTATGAGAGAAAGTTGACTTCGAACAACTTTTTTCGGTCCGCTCTCCCATTAGAAAAAGAAAAATTGAAAAAATTGAAAACTCAATTTTGAAAGTAAAAAAAATCAAAAATTGTACTTTTGTTTTGGCAAACGTTTTAGGGCCATGTTCGATTTCGCCTTCCTTTTCTGATTCCAAATAATTTTTGTTTGCCAAATCTCTCCCAAAATGAACTCCCCAGAGCCAAAAACATGATGCAAATCGTGAAAACCTAGGCCCCCTAGTGACGTCACGGCAGAATTTTGACCGAAAGTTTAACGTGCCGTCAATGCACCGACACGGCCGCCCGGTAGCTCGTCCCCGGCCTTATCGAGCCAGCTGCCAACTGACCCTCCCAGCCGGGGGCTAAATGCGGGCGCGCGAAGCCACTCGAATCCTGTGCTGCCAGGACAGGGGAGACCAGTGCAGGCCAGCGCTCTAGCCACCTGAGCTACCGTGGTATATACGCCCCATTAATACGATGACATGTATGTGGTATGACCAGGATCGTTGTGATGGACGTCATGACAATATATTTCATAATGTGTCGTATTTAGTAGCTTCAATCAGTTTCGCCTCTAAAAACTTATATTTAATATATAATTGACGATATATAATGGGCGCTGCATGACCTCTGCAGTCGATGCGCCCCTAAACCGCAATAACCAACCAACCAACCAACTGAGCTACCAGGAGGGTTAAAACCGTAATAACTTTTTAGTAGAGCCAGATGTATGGTTTTTATTTTTATTTGTAAGGTTTTTATCCGAATAGTCTTCATGAAGTGTGTTCAATTTCTATTCACAGAAAGATGTTTGAGGCCGCTTTCCCGCTGGCGGTTAACTTTGAAGAACGTCCAACAGATGCTGCAGCATTTCAAGTTATAATTTTCCCACTCAGGGCCAGATTAGCCCTTTTCATTTTATAATTTACCAGCTGTCATGGCAATGTTTCTTCTGAAGTACTCTAACTTTTTGGTCAAAGGACGGGCTTGCAGCCAGGGGTGTAGGAGCGGCAGGAAAAGTAGGGGACGATTTTCAGAGGGTGCCATTTCCCCGGAGAAATGCCACTAACTGATAAAGCGTTAAAGGGGTGGTGCAGTCGAGTGCCCCTGGGTGGGCTCCTTTTTACTCATTTTTTTCCAGCCTTCGGCTGGAAAATTCAAGGGTGGAGGCCGTGCCCTCGGACAAGGGCGACTTTTTGCAGTCACCCTGTCCAGTCAGAGGAGCGCCTCTCCAGCGAGAGGGGCGCCGCCGAGAAGTAGGGGCCAGCCACCCCTGTCCCCCCGCAGACTACGCCCATGCTTGCAGCGGCATTCCTTCGCGCGGGCAGCTCACAAAGTACAATCGATCGCAGCGAATAGCCGCCGTTCTTCTCGGCCGCTGTCGGTTGACCTTGTGGCGTCATGCACCACGTGTTCTGCACCCATCAGAGCCTGGCAGTCTCGGATCTGGGCCGTCCCTTGTGTGGAAAGGTTGTTTGCGGCATGAACTGAACGGGGCGCCAGCGAGACATGTGGACCGTGACGCAGCGTGGTACCAATTCTCATCCGACAATTCTTCATGGTGCATTAAGTTGGATGTACGATGCATGCCTTCACGTGCTACCAAGGAAGTGCATTTGCGGTCGATCCACCAATTGCCTTCGCGCTCCGGCGTCCGATCTCAGGCCAGCAACAGCGGAGTCTCACAACCCGAGGTCGTAGAATTAATGCTGATGGTGGCGGCGGCGATGATGATGATTGCGATGGTGATGGTGATGATATGGAACCGAACAATTCCAAACATATTGGACGGCTTGCATGCAGTGGACGAGCCAGACGGAACATGGGAAGACATCCAGCCCCTTCAAACAGGAAACCCCACGAATGTGCCCTGTGTGATTACAGTACAAGTATGCAAGCATACAGTACAGGATCATGATACAAGTATCATGATCAAACTGTTCCTGCTAACGTATTTTGATATCGTTTGTGGGAACAACATTACGGAGCCAAATGTGATGAGTACCTCACGTCACATATGTTGACCTCAATGGCCCACTTTATTCGCTACCGATTTTGAGGTAATCTGAGTCGAACATTTGAAAGAAATCGATCATGTTGCCGTTTTCTCCCACTATTCCAACGTGTGATCTCGCTCGATATAATGGTGTCTCATCTCGAGCGCCTGCTATCGCTCACTCGTATCACTTACCACGAAGTAATGAAAGTCTTAAACCGGACATTGGTTGTCGGATTTCGGTGACGTGCCGTGGTACCGCTTGATGTGGCCGGCGTGATCTTGTGATGGAGCGTAATCTCACGACCCAACATAGCGTATGTGAACTGATGGAATATTTAGCCTTGCCCGGTAGCATTATATGCTCATTTTGGCGGAGGACAACTGCATTGCTGCCAAAAGGTCGCAACAGTGCGCCGCTACTTCACGTTTAACCTTTTATGACCCGGAATTACCTGACCTGTGCACTATGTTGATGACATACTTCATAAGTGTTGAATACCCTGAGCGATGAGACTTATTGAAACAATATGCATCGGGGGACGAGTGGTCTAGGGGTAAGATGCTCGTCTCGCAATCGAAAGATTGTGGGTTCGAATCTCACCTGTCGCTACTCTTCGCCCGCGACCAATCGGCGTGAGAGATTGGCGACGCTATATGACTCAACGGTCGACGTGTCGTAAAAAAAACAATAACTAACCAAACAATATGCATCGCCTTATATGCTTTTTTGGCTTTTTGCACAAAATCACTGATATGAACACGGCAAAAGGGGCGTACGTCACGAACACTCACGGTAATTAGCTGAACATTTTCACATTGTTCTTCAAATAGATGCTACTGTTTTGAGTTCAAAGCCAAGGTACTGAACATGTCAGTTGCCTACCATATGCTAAGTAAAGGTTACTTGACAAAACTGTTGGGGGGGGGGGGACATTTTAGTCCCCCTCCCGTCCCATGCTGTAGAGCTAATGTGAACCTCAAATGGCCAAAAATAAATTGGAAGCAAAAAAGCATGGCCGTGGAGGCAAATACACGGCAACTATTTGTGGTAGTGTCGTCAGCACAGCAGTATGACCCACTAGGAGCGCTGCTGTGTTGAGATTTATAAATGCCGCCGGCTTATTGAATGAGAGAGAAAATGAGTGATCTGCTCATTTATATAGTTCATAGTTCATAGATGCTGTTGGTTGTTGATGGCGCCAAAACAAAGTTAACAGACGAAATGAATCCCGTAGTTTTTATACGGATTATATGTATGTCAAAACCGTATTAACATTGACGGGATTAGCCCGCCGGACTCACTGTTGGCGCCACAATATACGCTACGCCGTACTGCACGTCTATGAACATGAGCCATGAATTATTTTTGCGATGCCCATAAGAGACCTTGCACTTGGAAGTGCAGATAACCTGGCACTTGGAAGTGCAGTTATCGTAAGTTATAAATTCAGACCATGGTACGTTTCACACCACTACCACTGTCCGTACTATACACGAGACCAGAAGATCTGAGATTGTACAGGTCAGGGGAAACAGGAAGCGGGGGAAGGCCTAGGGGGCAGGATAGGGAAGATAGATGAAGAAAATCAGGCACATGGCAGAGCAATGACGAATGGAGGATAAGACAGGGTAAGACAGATGGCAGAGTTGATCTGAGGTCGCGAAAAAGATAGCGGAACAGGTTGGTATGAAGCAGTTAGCGAGAGGCCAAGGCAATGCGAGACAGTGAAGTGGTATAGGGGAGTGCAGGCCAAGGTGGGCCAAGGCAGGGCAAGGCGCCGTAGGGGAAGGTGAATACAAAATGTAGGGAAAAGCCGAGGACAGGACGAGGCAAAACGTTGGGGAATGGACAGGGGAATGCAGAACAGACTGCGCGACAAAATATTATAAGGCGGAGCGGAGCGTACAGCGAGGCAGGAACAGAGGACATATAAAGACGAAGGGTACGGTGGTGGGCAGACCATGGAAAAGCAGGCCGCAGAAACTAGCGTATATTAATTGGTGGGTGAGAACGTTACTGGTTGTTCGGTCGAAGGGGCAATATTCCGCTGTCGCAACGCCAGGATACTAGAACGACTTCCTGGTGTGGATTGGGTAGTTCCACCCTCTCCCCACCCCCAGACAGTCTGCGGATCTGGAGGGCGGCGGGGCACAAGTTCCTCGCACTTGTTGCATGCACATTTCCTGTAGGAATGGCTTGGCTAGGAGTTGACGGTCCTGGCCAGTGTCCATGTCCGTCGCCATGCCGAGCCGCTGAGCTGGTGTTGAACCACCCGAACCCACCACCCCGGCGCGGTGGTAACCGGAGCCTCGCGATCGGTCGCTGAGCTGGTGTTGAACCACCCGAACCCACCACCCCGGCGCGGTGGTAACCGGAGCCTCGCGATCGGTCGCTGAGCTGGTGTTGAACCACCCGAACCCACCACCCCGGCGCGGTGGTAACCTTGTTCCCGGCCTTGCCGCCCCGTTCCCGTTTGTTGTTTGATGGTTTTGAACCCCCGAACCAACCCCGGCGCGGTGGTAACCGGAGCCTCGCGGTCGGTCGCTGAGCTGGTGTTGAACCACCCGAACCCACCACCCCGGCGCGGTGGTAACCGGAGCCTCGCGATCGCATCACCCGGCGTCGGCCGCCGCTGGCCGCACGACTGCGCCGATGAGCTGAGCTGGTGTTGAACCACCCGAACCCACCACCCCGGCGCGGTGGTAACCGGAGCCTCGCGATCGCATCACCCGGCGTCGGCCGCCGCTGGCCGCACGACTGTGCCGATGAGCTGAGCTGGTGTTGAACCACCCGAACCCACCACCCCGGCGCGGTGGTAACCGGAGCCTCGCGATCGGATCACCCGGCGTCGGCCGCCACTGGCCGCACGACTGTGCCGATGACGCACGGCCGCGGCCGACGAACGGAAGCGTGACGAGGCCTCCGTCTGGTCTGCGGAACGACCGCGTCGGACGACAAATGGGAGATGCGTCGAACCTGCCGCACGGCGGCGACGGCCCGTCTGATGTGCGTGACGCTGGGAGGAACTGCGCTCACTGTCCCGGAACGTGGAGAGGGCTCTGTTTAGTCCACGACGGTGGAGAGACCTGGGTGTAATCTGCGGGCCGCTGGGAAGGCTCAGTTTGAATTGCAGGGCAGTTCGTCGGACGCTCGTGCCGGAGAAGGGAGTTCTGTCCGACTCCAAAGACCGAATGGAAGGTGTCCCGTCCCGTCTCTGAAAAAGTCCCGCACTCGACCTCGTCAATGGCATCAGATGTGATTTCCCAGCACGACCGATATTGGTTCGATAGCAATTACGCCACGAAGTCGGCCATCGCTGCCATCTCGGTTGTCAGCCTTGTCGCGGAATATCGCACGCGGATTAGCCCGCACAGTGCGGGGGCGCACAGGGCTGGCGGCGTTCGTCCTCGACCGTATCCGGGCACGTTTTCTGGTAAGCCCGTCGCGGCCACGGGAGGAGGTTTTCACCCGCAGCATTTGCGCATGAGAGGATGTGTGGTTGGTATGTGTCGAATCACCTTGAAGAACATTGGTCAGGTTCTTATGGCCGGACTTTCAGATTTCAGACCACTCGTCCCACGCGCGGATGCAGACAAATATTTCAGGATTTTGACAAGTTGTTACTGGACCAAAAGCTGGTCGTTTTTGGTAAGTGGGCATTCTCCGTGTATTTATTTATAGCTTAACGTCGTCGCTTGCGTAATTTAAGAGTCATCAGATTAACGCAGTTGTTATCGCCTGACTCCGCCATTGGGATGTCGTGAAGATTACATCCCGCCAGTGCCCGTCGTGAAACTGGCTATTGTCCGTCGAACAGATGTCACACGTGAGAGGAGGGTGTTCGCGCCTTTGTTTGGCGCGCGGCACCACATGGGTTTTAATGTGGAGCGGGTCATGGCGAGGTCACGTGATCTGCGGTGTGGTTCTGTGTCGGTGCCAGCAGCGGATGAGATCGGTGATGATTGGAAATCGGTTCGTCTGTCAGGACGTGATTTTCTCGGCGGAAAACGTTGCATTCACGTTCCGGGCTTAATTTATGTAACGGTTGGAGTGTGTGCCTTATTTGTATCGCAACGCACATCATAGTGGAAGCCTGGTGCTCAATATGCTCAATGGAGGCAATATATTGTACCCTTGTAGGGGAAGCCGGGGTAGGCCCAACCCCCTAGGCCTTTTAGGGTTTTTCTAGAACACTTCGAGTTGTTGATATGTTGATGTGTACCGTGGACTTTTGAGTTTGTTTTCCAACAAGAGCTATTGGGATAAAAATATGTTACGCTATATAAGTTTTTGCAAGATAGTATGTTTTACGTGGTAGGCCTGCCAACTTGGTAATACCAGCCATGCACTTACCGAAGTTGTTCTTATTATCTACAGACGTACGATCTTTCCTTGGAGGCTCATTTGATACCAACGAAGTCTTGGATGACTATTTAAAAATTACCAGTCGTCCTAGATAAAATATGGCATATTTAGCGGCATGAAGCACTGGATGGCTCATGAAATTCGTAGGGGATAACAATTAACTTTTAGAGGAAGCGTACAAAGTCATTATATTTAGCTTTTACTTGCACCCACAATGGAATAATGGTAATATGCTATTGCATTAGCTCTCGCCAGAGCCGGGGAGGAGGGCTCCCAGAGCCTCACCTCCTCAGGGTTGTCCGGGATAGCGGCCGAATGAGTAGACTCAGGGACACCAAACATTGGTACGTTCTCGTGCATCTGTTTTGCATATCTTGAACACATGTCAGGTCAAGATCGTCGAAGGTTATTGACCTGTGACGGTCAAACAGAGTAATGTTCCAAAGTCCAAAAGTATTATCATTCGTAGTAGTTGCGATATATTAATATCGAACTCAGACCATGATGTTTTTCATCAAGGCGAATAACTGCTCTCTAAACGTTTTAATCAAGGTCAATACTACCGACCTCAAGGTCGGGTCAATTTCTGCGTTTTTGTACCATATTGAAGGAGGAAAAAATGAAGTTGGGGTAATTGTTAACACCGAAATGATAATGAGCATGTAATAATTGCCTGGAGGGCACCATTTCCTCGGATTTGCGCCACTGTGCGAGTCCCTGGAGGAGCGCTTTCGGCCCAAAATTCGTTTGGCTGGGGAGGGTGGGTGGGTGAACTGGTGCATACTAGGGATGTCGATCCCGGGATCGGGATCCCGGGATACCGGGATTGTATCAGTCCCGAATCTCGGGATTGGGATGGCCGGGATCCCGAAATCCCGACTGACAAAAATAACAAATTGTACAGCTAAATGCTGCTATAATTCAGAGGTGAAATAACAACGCTGTCTCAGAAGTGGTGTTTTCACTAGGTTGACCAAATATTAGTCTGGATTTAATCAATTTCCAGCCTGAGTTCTTGCGGCAGAAGAAGTCCGGCTGGTTTCGTTATTCATCCATTAGTTTGTTTTTCGGTCACAGAAGTCGCGCGACGTTTGACCGCATCAAAACGCCAGTTCCATGTCACACGATTCCGTCTGGGAGACCCCAGTCTCAGGTTCCGAGATTGAACAAGACGTGGACTGCTTACTCCGCGTGGGGGCGGGGGGATGTCTGCGCATAGCACTGACACATGATACCAGCGCGGCGCAACAAGACACCGGACGATGTGAGCGTGAGGCTTGGTGGAGAAGCTCAGTGTCCTAGCAGTCGTGTAAGCGGCGAGATGTCGGACTTCGTCATGTTTAAGGGGTGCTGTTTGGGAGAATTTTCTGCGTGAGACAACCGGCCAAAGTGCCAAATGCCGTTACTGTAGAAAGGTGCTGAAGATTTCGGGTGGATCCACAAAAGGCCTTCACACCCACGTAAAGAGCCAGCATCCAGATCGGTACGCCGGTTCATCGAAGGATGGAGCGTCTCAAGACGATTCGAACCCAGACCAGCCACAGCCTGCTGCAAAAAGGACCAGGCCCCTGGACAGATACTTTTCATCCAACGCTGATGATGATCTGGACTCCATGCTGGCAAGATTGTGCGGCAGGGACGGGATTCCGTTCAGTGTTTTTTGCACTTCACCGGACTTGCGCAACCTTATGGCTGCCAAAAGGTTTACAAATCTACCAACCGGTCACGAGGCAATCCGAAATCGTGTCATGAGGCACTGTGCCAGGATCAAATGTCAGGTAAAACAAAAGCTGACAGATGAAATAACGCAAGGCACGAGGTTCTCTCTCACAATCGACGAATATACGTCTCTCAGGAATCGAAGATATATGAGCGTGAACGTGCACTCTGGTGCAAAGGTGTGGGGCCTCGGTGTGGTTCGGTGTCATGGCTCTATGCCAGCGGAGAAATGCATGGAACTGCTGAAGGTCAAACTAACTGAGTTTGACCTCGACCTCAACCTGCACGTGACATGTGTCACCACCGACGGCGCATCCGTCATGGTGAAGTTCGGAAGAAGTTTGCCGTGCGAGCACCAGCTGTGCTTTGCACATGGCGTGCATCTTGCGGTAATTAATGTTTTATACACGAGTGACGGCGGAGCTAAGACAACCAGTGAGGCTCGTGACGCCTGTGCGTCACCAGATACGGAGTCACCTACGGATGGATCGGATGAAGATGACATCGGGGAGGATGACGTCGTTGGGGTCGAGGATTACAATGAGCTGCAGGGCTCACGAGCCGAAGCGGTTCGAAGCGTCCGGAGAATTGTGCGATGGTTTCGAAAATCGCCCGTGCGAAACGAAGTGCTTCAAAAGTACGTGACGGAAGAACAAGGTAAGCAGGTGATGCTAATTCTTGATTGCAAAACGAGGTGGAACAGTTTGTTTGCAATGCTGGAACGATTTATTACACTAAAAAGCGCAGTGCACAAAGCAATTATTGACAAAGGTGACAAGAAAGTGCAGATGACCAGTGATCGGGAGCTCGACATGGTGCGGGAGATTGTTCGGTGCCTCAACATCGTAAAGTTGGGGGAAGAGGCCCTGTGCCGCAGAGACAGTGGACTGTTAGAAGCCGAAGCTGCTCTGAAGTTTGTGCTCAGCTCTCTGGAAAATGAAGGCGGCCAGCCGGCAAAGAGTTTCTACGATGCTTTGACGCTGAGGATTCGTCAGCGTCGCTCTAAGGCGGCTGCAGTCTTGCAGGCGCTGCATAACGACTTGCTGCCTCAAGACGAGGCAGAAAGGGAGATATTCCCGCAGGCCACTCGGAGAAAGTAGATGAGTACATAACTCGTATGATACAACGGATGAGTGGGGAAAGGATCGGTGATGCTGTGTCTGACAGTGAGAGTGAGGGTGTCGAGCAGTCCGCGCCGGAGCCGACTCTGCAGCAGCAGCTGCAACGCGCGCTGGAAACGGCGGCGAAAAGTCGTGTGCCTGGCGCACCGGGACAGCTTGGAAGACCCCAGCTTTCAAAGGCAGTGAAAAAAGAACTGGAAAATCTTCCAGTTTCTGGGAAAGGGCCGCTCGCCAGCATGGCCTATAAGTGGCTCAAAGGCATTGTCGCCACGAGCGTCGAATCTGAGCGAGTGTTCTCAACTGTAGGTAACATAGTGACAAAGGAACGTTCCCGTCTGAATGACGATACAGTTGATGCCCTGTGCTTCTTAAAATGTCACTATAGGTAAAAGATTGGCAACATGCTTATCCGATTCCGCTTAGCAGTCGAGTATACTTATTGTTGTGCGAGTGCATCGCATGGAACAGTCTTATGTTAATCGAGTAATACATGTACATCATTTGATCCTGTGAGTATCCCTTTTTCTGAAGGCGAGGAAAAATGATCGAGATCGCCTGTTTGAATACCCGACGCTGGGTAGGCAATTATCAAACAACAAACGGCGTAGAACATCCAGTCTATTGATGGAGTATTGTTACTCCACTGAAGGTGTGGTTTTCGCGATGCATTTCAGGTGCTTCAGGGAGTTACTCCGCGCATATCGTAACTAAATGTGAATGTGTGAATGATCACTCGATTGTCAAATGGATAAAAGGCGTTTGCATGGCGCATCTGGACGTCATGAGTCGAAATTCTGATCGGAATACCTTGGATTATTAGAGAGAATATATGAATCCCGGGATCCCGGGAAATCCCGGGATTTTTTTCCGGAAAATCCCGAAATCCCGGGATTGGGAAAACGGCCCGGGATCGACATCCCTAGTGCATACTGAAGGGGCGAATTTTCCTCTCAGAAGGCGCATGCATTCATTTGAAGACGGTAATTATTCCTTCCAGAGGTGCGTCTTTGGCTGAACAAAAAAAAATCAACTAAGCAGGTGGGGGAGGTGATGCATTAGAGCCTCCCGGAGGGACGCCTTTTCCCGGTGGGGGAGCACATGCCCAAGTGTTCCTCCCTCTATTTGGATCCCCTGGTGCGGTGTAACCCCGTCAAGGTGGACGACGTCGCCTCGATCGCTCTAATAGCCGTTGACAATGGACCGATTATGCAGGGGGCATATTGGTGCCAAAACTGTATTTGCTATTTATTATAGACACTATAATGTTGCTGATAACCACGTTACACTTAGTATTCAGGCTCTATTGAAGCCCACAGACATCGATAGATATGGTGTGTTCTTATAACAGCATACTCAAAAATGGATAATGCATGTATTACTCATAGTATTCATATAAAATCAGTTCAATCCAGAAGTGTACCTTTTCTGTGCGTCTCGCGTGCGACCTCGAGCGGAAAAGACAGCTAAGCTTCATGCTCGGGAGAGAAATGGGCGCTGTCGCCCACAGGGTAGTGCTACCCAGGAGGGCGGCGCTGCCCCGGCTTCACCTACACTTTCCAGTACATCATAAGTAATTAGTACTGCGTAATATAGATGAGCATTGGATGGCGTGCTGTGGATGTGAAGGAATACCGGAATTCGAACGCGATCATATTTTTACTTTGTGATAGTAAGTGGAATTGTATGGGTTCCTATCGTCCATTTCTGTGTTTCGCAAAATGAAAAGGCATTTGTTTATGGGGTACATTTCTGCCAGTACGCGTGCACATACATGAACATTGTCTTCGTCTTTTGACGTTCTCTATGGGTGCACAGCTGCTGACCGGTAAACAAATAAACATGCCAACAATGTATGTCAGAACCGTATAAACCGCACACAAACCATGCCAACGTTTTTCATTGGTCTGATTGCCGCACAAGTCGAGAGTTAACACGTGGTATATGTGGCTGGATGGTCGAGAGTTAACGCGTGGTATATGTGGCCGGATGGTCGAGAGTTAACACGTGGTGTATGTGGCTGGATGGTTGAGAGTTAACACGTGGTATATGTGGCTGGATGGTCGAGAGTTAACACGTGGTGTATGTGGCTGGATGGTCGGATGGTTTGACCTAGCCAAGTGTGCTGGTGATGTGGAGTCTCGGGTTGAATCCCAATAGTCGCAACCCTCACGAGCGTTCGGTCCAAGGAGGTGCGTTTTTAGGAATGCAACCAATTCAAGCATATTGTTTTAAAGTGATTTTAAAAGTCTAAATCACAAACGCAGTTGTCTGCATGACTGCGGATGTTACTTAAACAGGACAGCTTTAACCAATGGGAACCACCGAACATGCTATCAGTCTAGACGTATGACGCAGTAGACTCGCCGTATCCACAGATTGTTGGATGGCTAACCGGCAGACCATTATCGTTTCCGCAGTGTGAGAAAGCAGCTGCCAACAGCCGAGTTCGGCAAGTCTCCTGCATAGAACTGAGCCGCTGCTTTATAAGTCAGAAGTCGGAAATAAAGGGGGCAGCTTGGGGCCTAGCGCAAATCAACCTTTCGCAGTGACGTTATATATATATATATATATATATATATATATATATATATATATATATATATATATGTATATATATGGCTACTCTCGTGACATTAGCAATGGATTACAAAACCATCACTGACATGGTAGCAAAAGGATGCATTATTTCGGCAGAAAGAAGCTGCTGTCGAACCCTATTGCACGGAAAGCAGGCCTGTCCAACGATGTTCAGACAATGTTTGTGTCGCCCGCCTCCGGAGACACCTTCGGTGAATTATCACAGAATGAATGGGTTCCAGACGACCATTGTGAATCAAAACTATCTGGGCTAAGGCATGCAAGTATGAGCCATACAGTTCAGCTCGTTGGACATACTCCACGTCCCGATATCGTATCTCACAGGACACTTTGTTCCGTTCTACGCATGACACCGCTTGGACGGTGCATGCCAATTTCCGCCGGAAGCTGACGACTGGCCGGTTCGCCCGTTCCAGCGAATACCGGCCGTGCACTGAGGCGGCATGGCTCACGCGCGGCCATTGTTAGGCTCCGGCGTGGCTTGCACCTTCGGCTGGGGTGCCGGCGTCTCGTGCTCCAGTGTCGAGCACGGTTCAGTCGATCACCGGCCAGAGCTTGGTCGGACCCTCCGCGGCGGCGCAGAGGCCGCTGCCGTTGCTGGCGCTGTCCGGCGTGGTGGGACGTTGGTGTGATTGGTCGGTGAACTGGGCTGGGACTGTGACCGTCTGAGGACCGTCGGGGGATCGTCTGTGACCGTCAGGGGACCGTCTGTGACCGTCAGGGGACCATCTGATGACCGTCGGGGGACCATCTGATGACCGTTGGGGACCGTCTGATGACCGTTGGGGACCGTTTGATGACCGTTGGGGACCGTCTGATGACCGTTGGGGACCGTCTGATGACCGTTGGGGACCGTCTGATGACCGTTGGGTGACCGTCTGATGACCGTCTGTGATGTGACCGTCTGTGATCTGATGACCGTCGGGGGACCATCTGATGACCGTCGGGGGACCATCTGATGACCGTTGGGGACCGTCTGATGACCGTTGGGGACTGTCTGATGACCGTTGGGGACCGTCTGATGACCGTTGGGGACTGTCTGATGACCGTTGGGGACCGTCTGATGACCGTTGGGGACCGTCTGATGACCGTTGGGGACCGTCTGGTGACCGTTTGATGACCGTCGCGGACCGTCTGTGATGTGACCGTCTGTGATCTGATGACCGTCGGGGGACCATCTGATGACCGTTGGGGACCGTCTGATGACCGTTGGGGACCGTCTGATGACCGTTGGAGACCGTCTGATGACCGTTGGGGACCGTCTGGTGACTGCCGTTCGACGCCCTTCCTAGCCCAACAGTGCCCCAAATTCGCTAGGGTTCAACAGGAGAAATGGTGCATTGTCAGTCATCCGTGCCTGTTTGTTCGTGTCCTCGTGGCTTTTTGTCCCCTTCATATCCGTCCGGCCTCCGTGCGGAGGCCACCGCAGCAGTGGGCCGGCGCGTCACCTCACAGCGTGTGAGCGCGTCGGCCGGTGGCGGTGGTGGCGCCCTCCCGCGGCTGGTGGCCGGCCCGGCTGCCGCCGATAGTGGCCGACTGTACTGGCGGCCGCCGCTGTCCGCTGCGCCGGCCGACAGGCGACAGAGGCCGCCCGCCACCTCTGGCCGGCGGGCGTCGCGGCGCGGCTCGTGTGCTGTGTACTGGGTACGGCGGTACCGACCGGCGGTGATAGCGACGCTCCCCAGCTGGTGCGTGTGTGTGTGTGTGAGGTACAGCGGCGCCGGCCGTCGTGAGGCGGCCCGATGCGGGCCGGGGTCGGCTGCGCCCGGGCGCCAGACGAGGTGACGCGGCTGGCGGCCGCCGCGCTGCCCAAGCTGACCTCCCTGCTGGAGACGCTGTGTCGTGTGCTGTGTAGGCCGGCCAGAGGTCGCGTCAGGTGAGGTGCCACACCGGCCTGTCGTACACAGGTGTGCCTCCCTGCTGGAGACGCTGTGTCGTGTGCTGTGTAGGCCGGCCAGAGGTCGCGTCAGGTGAGGTGCCACACTACCGGGCTGTCGTACACAGGTGTGCCTCCCTGCTAGGGACGCTGTGTCGTGTGCTGTGTATGCCGGCCAGAGGTCGCATCAGGTGAGGTGCCACACCGGCCTGTCGTACACAGGTGTGCCTCCCTGCTGGAGACGCTGTGTCGTGTGCTGTGTATGACTAGGCTATGGACACGTGAGCCGGACATTAAAACAACCTTTGGGTAGCCAGAATTTCACCTTGTTTGTTTGACTAAGGGCACTAGAACTGATCTCATACAGAAACTATACTCAAACGTATACAGACGGTTGGAAGACGGACACCGGTGTTGGATGTGTCTTTGTGTTGGGTACTGTTAGAAGATCGTTTTCTCTCCCAGCCAACGCATCTGTTTAAACATCGGAGCTGGTCGCCATAAACAAAGCTTCGAGTTTCATTGAGATTGACGATCATTCACAGCATGTACTATTTAGCCACTCGCTAAGCAGCCTACTCGCGCTAGGAGTGTTTTATCCATCAAACTCGATTCTACAGGATATTTTGTCTAGACACATCGCTGACCAGAGGAAAAACTGTCATATTCTGCTGGATTCCGAGCCACGTGGGCATCTGTGGCAATGAGGCCGCTGATGCTGCAGCGAAGCGTGCTGCTCGGGCTCCTTACACGCGACGTCTCCCCTCCCTGCGACTGACTTCTATCCAGAAATAAAAAGCCACCTCTTCACTCGGTGGCAGGCCAGTTGGGACGCCATCATGGACAAGCTGAGAACAATTAAACCCTGTATCGGTGAATGGTTATCATCATCACGTAAAGTCAGACAGCACGAGGTGGCACTATGTCGCCTGCGAATTGGCCACACGTACGAGACTCACCGTTACCTTCTGACCGGCGGTGACAGTCCGCTGTGCACAAGGTGCCATGCTGCACTGTCAGTGCGGCACGTACTGATTGCCTGCAACCGACTTACCGACGAGCGAAGACGTCATTTTGGACGTACCTCTCTCTCCCTTAGGGAAGTATTAGGTGACTGGTCATCCCTTGTTCAATCGGGACGGCTCTTCCGCTTCCTATTAGCTATCAAGTTTTCTGTGATTTATGCTCTTCGTTAACCCGCTTTTATATTGGAAAAATGTGGATTGTGGCACTGCATATCACAATTGTATTTGACCTTGTGGCATGTCATTCTGACTGATTTCGATTCCTTTCACTGTTTGACTGATGATGTTGTTTGCATCTCACTGTTTCACTGGCGATGTTATGGGCGCTGCATGACCGGTGCAGTCGATGCGCCCCTAAACTCCTATAACCAACCAACCAACCTTGTTTGTGTGAAGAGGAAGAACTTAAAATTAACTTAAAATTACCTTGATTAAATATTCGTGAAGTCTAGTAGTGGACACATTAAATGAGTTAGAAAGGAAGTTGCTGCTTTTGCAGTTAAAACGTTCTATGAGGACGAACGAAGGCGCAGCCCAGCGAGCCGATGTTTGTATATGTACGGGAAAAGCTACTATCAGCGACCCGGCCCAACTCACCCGACCCGACCGGGACCCGACCTGACCCAACCCGACCTGACCCGACCTGACCTGACCCGACCTGACTTGACCCGACCTGACCTGACCCTACCTCATCCAACCCGACCTGACCCAACCCGACCCGACCCGACCCGACCCGACCAAACCCAACCCGACTCGACTCGACTCAACTCAACTCAACTCAACTCAACTCAACTCAACTCAACTCAACCCAACCCAACCCAACCCAACCCAACCCAACCCGACCCCCGACCCGACCCGACCCAACCCAACCCAACCCAACCCAACCCAACCCAACCCAACCCAACCCAACCCAACCCAACCCAACCCAACCCAACCCAACCCAACCCTACCAAATGCAATCCGACCCGATCCGATGCGGTCAATCGGTAGCACTGTAGTATCCTATAGGCAATGCGTCGCCACAGGTCGTATAGCGCCTTATCGCCTCAGCACCGTTCTCCGCCGACAGCGGCACGCTGCTCGATCCTGCGATGACAGCGCGGTAGCTGTGCGCCCCATCTCCTACCATTACAGCGCGGTAGCTGTGTGCCCCATCTCCTACCCTCGGTTGTACGGCGCCCCACGTGCTGAGTGAAGCCAAGCCCTGGGTGGAGCTCATTGGACGCCGCACCTCGTTGTCTTTTTGCTGACGTACAGTGGGAAGAACGTTCACTCGGCTGGCACGTCCCAGCCAGCCTCGTGCAAATATAGGATCTACGAAACTGCACACACCAGTTGTGCCGCACACAGACCGTGGAGATCGTACGCGATTGTGAACACTTGGTGAATGCAGCAGGAATTCTGACCCCCTCGACCCCCCCCCCTCCCCTCAATCAACCAACTTGAGCAAAAGCAAGGTTGTCTCGAAAACCAAGAAATGGACGGATAGCAAGTCAAATGCGATTATCAAGAAAAGTCTTTCGATGGAATCGTTCGGTCTAAAGTACAGTAAAACCATTCATGTTCATTCTGAGCCAGAAGGAGCAAATCCAGTCGTATGGTGCCAGTCGTATGGATCTTCTGAGACGAGTTCGGCGTGAGTGGCCGGACGAAAGCATCACTTTCAGTCGTGTGGTGCCGCTCGGTTCTCCTCAGCCACGTGCGGCGCAGCTGGCTGGTCCGGCCGGCGGCGAGCGCGGCCCACCGTGTCGGCCTGCACCGTGGCGGCGTGACTGGCCAAGACGCAGAATGTGTGCAGGCTCCCGTGGAGCGGCCCGGCCCTGTTCACGTGCATGCACGCTGGCTTCAGCTCACGGTCGGTAGCTTTGCTGAACGCTGTTGATCGTCGGAGGAGGTAATTGGTGGTCAGGCAGTGATCGGTGGTGAGTAGGTGAGCTAATTAATGGTAAGGTATTGATCAGTGGTGGGTAGGTGAGCTGTCTGTGAGCTAATTAGTGGTGAGATGGTTATACATAGTGGGTAGGTGAGTTGGCGGTGAGCTAATTGGCGGTACGATAGTGACTAGTGGTAAGGTGAGCTAATTAGTCGCGTGGTAGTGATAAATGATGAATCGGTGAGCTAGCATTGAGTTAATTAGTGGTGAAGTGGTGATAAGTGGTGAGTAGGCGATGACCTAATTAGTGATGAGGCAGCGATCAGTGGTGGGTAGGTGAGTTAGCGGAATCTCACCTGTCGCTACTCTTCGCCCGCGACCAATCGGCGTGAGAGATTGGCGACGTTATATGACTCAACGGTCGACGTGTCGTAAAACCAATAACCAACCAGGTGAGTTAGCGGTCAGCTGATTAGTGGTGTGGTTGTGAAAAGCGGTGAGTAGGTGAGCTGGCGGTGAGCCAATTAGTGGTGAAGTAGTAATCGGTAGTGAGTAGGCGGTGAGCTCATTAGTGGTGAGATAGTGAAAATTGGTGAGTGGGTGAGCTAACAGCAGTGAGCTATTGAGCCTATGAGGTGTGGATGGTCAGCAGGTGATCAGCGAGTGATCAGCGAGTGAGCTGGTGATCAGCGGGTGGGCTGGCGCCAAGCAGTGGCAGACTGGAAAGCGGCGTGTCTTTGTGAGAAACATCGTCATCGCTCCCGCTGGCCGCGAGACAGACGGCGGAAATTCCCACGCCTGTCTGCTGCAAATTGCGACGCGGGCGGTGGGAACTGGAGCGCTGAACCCGCGTTCGCCCGGCTCCTGGCCGACCGCCTGCATCAATGGCCGTTTCTTTTGCGTGTTTCTAGCGGACGAATGTCGCTGTAGCGCTGTCGTTCGTCGAGCCGGACAAGCTGGTGACAGGTGGTAGTGACGTCTGCTGTGACGTGCGGCATCCCGTGCGGTCGTGGCAGCCAACGGTACTCGTTTGTGTTCGCTGGCCGGCATACGGTCTTCCGGCCGTGAGCCCGTGCGGTGTTGGTAACATTGCCGACACGACCGACCTGGGCGTAGCAACCCCGCACAACCCCGCACCCCTGACTGTCCCGCACAACCCCGCACAACCCCGCACCCCTGACTGTCCCGTACAACCCCGCACAACCCCGCACCCCTGACTGTCCCGCACAACCCCGCACCCCTGACTGTCCCGTACAACCCCGCACCCCTGACTGTCCCGCACAACCCCGCACCCCGACTGTCCCGCCGGCCCGCACAAACTCGCACCTCTGACTCCCCAGGCCCACACAACCCCGCACCCCTGACTGTCCCGCACAACCCCGCACCCCTGACTGTCCCGTACAACCCCGCACCCCTGACTGTCCCGCACAACCCCGCACCCCGACTGTCCCGCCGGCCCGCACAAACTCGCACCTCTGACTCCCCAGGCCCACACAACCCCGCACCCCTGACTGTCCCGTACAACCCCGCACAACCCCGAATCCCCCAACTGTCCCGCCGGCCCGCACAAACTCGCACCCTTGACTGTCCCGTACAACCCCGCACAACCCCGCACCCCGACTGTCCCGCCGGCCCGCACAAACTCGCACCTCTGACTCCCAGGCCCACACAACCCCGCACCCCTGACTGTCCCGCACAAACCCCGCACCCCTGACTGTCCCGTACAACCCCGCACCCCGACTGTCCCGCCGGCCCGCACAAACTCGCACCCCTGACTCCCCAGGCCCACACAACCCCGCACCCCTGACTGCTCCGTACAACCCAGCACACGTCAATGTCCATGTCTCAGGCCACCCCGCCATATTCTGGCCGCATTCCAGTTCTGACGGCGCATGGTTAGAATGTCCAACAGCCTGAGAACATTGCGGTGCGACGGAATGTGGAAGACACAGAAGGTAAAATGCGACAGAGTGTCGAAAAACTTCATCGGGTCGCATGTTAATTCTGGAGCTGCTTTGCACTTGGGCGTTCTGGCGCTTGGATATTCTGTCGCACCTCGGTGTTCTCGGCTGTTGGACATTGTTGTGTAGCAGAACGCCGCGACGGAATGTGCAGTAACCATGAACACCTGGATACGACAGGGTGAACAGCGTGTCGACAGCCGTGACTCCGTCAGACAGGTTGCCGCCAGTGCGGGCGATCTTGCTTGAATCCGTCTTGGGCTCCACGCGTCCCACACACCGCCAACCCATCGGTTCCGCCCGCCCCTGCAGACCCCGCCCGCTGGCGCAGACCCTGCCCGCCCCTGCAGACCCCGCCCGCCCCTGCAGACCCCGCCCGCTGCCGCAGACCCTGTCCGCCCCTGCAGACCCCGCCCGCTGGCGCAGACCCTGCCGCCCTCTCGCCCCCGCCCAGAGTGTGTCCGCCGGCTCGGCTGGAGTGACCACGAGCTGGCCGGTGTGTGGAATTTGCGCACCCGCCACTGGCCATCGATCGGCACGTGCGCCACTGACCCTGTTCCGCGTGTGAGGACCGCGCGGGCTCCTGTACGTCGGTGCCCTGAGGTCACGGCCGCCGACGACGCACACAGTGCGACCAAGCGCCACACCGGTCACACACGGCCACTCATACACAGGCCGCGTGCACGCCTGGTCACCAGGCCGCGTGCACGGCACTGTCACACAAGCCGCCGTGCACGGCTCTGGTCACACACGGCCGCCGTGCACGGCACTGGTCACACACGGCCGCCGTGCACGGCTCTGGTCACACACGGCCACGGCAGGCACTGGTCAACACACGGCCAGTGCGGCACGGTCACAACACGGCCACCGTGCACGGCACTGGTCACACACGGCCGCCGTGCACGGCTCTGGTCACACACGGCCGCCGTGCACGGCACTGGTCACACACGGCCGCCGTGCACGGCACTGGTCACACACGGCCGCCGTGCACGGCACTGGTCACACACGGCCGCCGTGCAGCTCTGGTACACGGCCACCGTGCACGGCACTGGTCATAACGGCCACGTCACGGCACTGGTCACCACGGCCGCCGTGCACGGCACTGGTCACACACGGCCACCGTGCACGGCACTGGTCACACACGGCCGCCGTGCACGGCACTGGTCACACACGGCCACCGTGCACGGCACTGGTCACACACGGCCGCCGTGCACGGCTCTGGTCACACACGGCCACCGTCACGGCACTGGTCACAACACGGCCACCGTGCACGGCACTGGTCACAACACACGGCCACCGTGCACGGCACTGGTCAAACAACGGCCACCGTGCACGGCACTGGTCACACACGGCCACCGTGCACGGCACTGGTCACACACGGCCACCGTGCACGGCACTGGTCACAACACACGGCCACCGTGCACGGCACTGGTCACTCACGGCCGCCGTGCACGGCACTGGTCACACACGGCCACCGTGCACGGCACTGGTCACACACGGCCGCCATGCACGGCACTGGTCACACACGGCACTGGTCACACTGGCCGCCGTGCACGGCACTGGTCACACACGGCCACCGTGCACGGCTCTGGTCACCCACGGCCGCCGTGCACGGCACTGGTCACACACGGCCACCGTGCACGGCACTGGTCACACACGGCCGCCGTGCACGGCACTGGTCACACACGGCCACCGTGCACGGCTCTGGTCACCCACGGCCGCCGTGCACGGCACTGGTCACACACGGCCACCGTGCACGGCACTGGTCACACACGGCCGCCGTGCACGGCACTGGTCACACACGGCCACCGTGCACGGCTCTGGTCACACACGGCCGCCGTGCACGGCACTGGTCACACACGGCCGCCGTGCACGGCACTGGTCACTCACGGCCGCCGTGCACGGCACTGGTCACACACGGCCGCCGTGCACGGCTCTGGTCACACACGGCCACCGTGCACGGCACTGGTCACACACGGCCACCGTGCACGGCACTGGTCACTCACGGCCGCCGTGCACGGCACTGGTCACACACGGCCACCGTGCACGGCACTGGTCACACACGGCCGCCATGCACGGCACTGGTCACACACGGCCACCGTGCACGGCACTGGTCACACACGGCCGCCGTGCACGGCTCTGGTCACACACGGCCACCGTGCACGGCACTGGTCACAACACACGGCCACCGTGCACGGCACTGGTCACAACACACGGCCACCGTGCACGGCACTGGTCACACAGGCCACCGTGCACGGCACTGGTCACACACGGCCACCGTGCACGGCACTGGTCACAACACACGGCCACCGTGCACGGCACTGGTCACACGGCCGCCGTGCACGGCACTGGTCACACACGGCCACCGTGCACGGCACTGGTCACACACGGCCGCCATGCACGGCACTGGTCACACACGGCACTGGTCACACATGGCCGCCGTGCACGGCACTGGTCACACACGGCCACCGTGCACGGCTCTGGTCACCCACGGCCGCCGTGCACGGCACTGGTCACACACGGCCACCGTGCACGGCACTGGTCACACACGGCCGCCGTGCACGGCACTGGTCACACACGGCCACCGTGCACGGCTCTGGTCACCCACGGCCGCCGTGCACGGCACTGGTCACACACGGCCACCGTGCACGGCACTGGTCACACACGGCCGCCGTGCACGGCACTGGTCACACACGGCCACCGTGCACGACACTGGCCACACACGGCCACCGTACACGGCACTGGCCACACACGGCCGCTGTGCATGCGTCACACCGTTCACATACGGCCGCCGCGCACGTTCACCAGTCACATGCAACGTACACCAGATGAGATGCGATCGGTTTCGCGCGCACCGATCGCATGTCGTGTACGTCACGCTGACTTCGCAAAGTGCAAAGGTCGGGGGTCGCGATAGCTCAGTCGGTAGGGCGTTGGACTCTTGATAGCAAGGTTGTGGGTTTGCATCCCATAACCGGTGGAGTTACCAAGTGGAATTACCTCTGATCGCCTTTGAGTGGAGTGAAGAGGAGAGGGAGGGAGCACTATATGCGTCCATTGGTCGCATTCGTAGCCGCCTTCACAGGGGAACATCGGCGTTGGCAAACGTCCTGCACAGCTTAACGATGTACCCAGACTTCCTGCAGAAGTTGCAACGTCCTGCAGCCGCTTCGTCAGAATTAGATCTCCACGTCTTGTAGGTGTGTGCCGCAGTATCGTAATGGCTACTAATACGATCATGGATGGCTGATTGAATGGATGGATAAATGAATGAATGGAAGGCTATGATTATGAATGAGTAATCCACTTGTTCTTTTTTCATGTGTGCAGTGGATGGAAGGCTACGATTATGAATGAGTGATCCGCTTGTTCTTTCTTCATGCGTGCAGTGTGCGGCGTGACGTCATGTCTCAATGTGTTCAGTGCATACCTCAATATTGGTAGTGTACCTGCGACGTCATAGATCTCAACTAATGCGGTGCTCAACGGCCCTTGGCCCCAACTCCGCAACGGCATAGAGTTCTGATTGATGAGCGTTCGCGCGGGCACCACCAAGATCGGTGGCGCAAAATGATCGAATGATCGGCATGCCCTAAGGAACCAATCCACCGCTACACCACACGCACGGTGGACGCTGAGGCCCACAAATTAGCGGCTGGTCGCAGTGACCGGTCGTTCTATGCATGCTCTTTTGTATTCTTGGGGTGTTTTAGCCCCACCCTATATTGAGCTAAGCCCGACAATAACGTTGCACCCTGTCAAGCTTGGGTCGTACAGATTTTAAGCGCACTCATATCCGGCTCTGATTTTCCCTGTTAAGCAAAGCCTTCCAAATACTCTAATTTAGCTAAAATTTTCCTTCAGTGAACACGAGGTGCCCCTCCAGTCTTCACAAACGACTGGCCGGTTCGCCGGTGAATGCCTAATGCTGCGCACCGATGCGTCGCGGGTGAAGACTCGGTGTGTCGGGACAGATCCGCGCACGGACAATCCACGTGAGGGATTGGCGACGTTGTATGGGCCAGGCAGTTAGTACATAATAATATATTGCGCCTATGCATGCAACACACTTATTAGTATCGCGTATTGTTTGAAAATGTATGTTAAGGTGTCCACCCAGGACAGCACCGCATCGCGAAATGACTGGACGGAGTGTTAGCTGGAGTCACTAGCGACAAGATACGTGACGACATAAACTCGGCAGGTGGTGCCGCTTATGCATGCGCCTCTCTGAGCAAAACGATTCAATATAGTGACTTAGCTGGCCGAATCAAACGACACATTCGCTTTGTCACATTGCATTTCTCCATGGGTGGCACTGGGGCATCGACTGCGTCGGTAGCTGCATGACCGACGCAGTCCGAGTTTATGTCTTCCGAGTCTATGTCGTCGTGTATCTTGTCACTGGTGACTCCAACGTAACACTCCGTGCCGTCGTTTCGCGATGCGGTGCCGTCCTAGAACGAGGCCACTGGCGGTCCATATCGACCACGGCGGCCTCGGCACACTGCTGAGACCTGTCCACCTGCCGCGAACCCATGTATCAAAACCTGTACACGCATTGTCTTCAGATTTTGATGCCAGGCAGTTCCTTCTATGGTTAGGTCCTCGCCATTTTCTAATATAAATATTTGATACCATTATGTTTCCACACAACGCACCTGTTGGATTAATTATGTTTGCATTGCATTTCATATATATATATAAATCATGAATGTATGCTCGGGGACCAATTATGGCGAGGGCTAAAAGAAAGGTGGCCTGAAAGGAAATCCAAGAAGACGGGCGTGTCCTTTCCGCCGGCGCCCAGTCATCATACCCTCGAACCTGCTATTTGGGGGAGAAGAAGACACCACTTCCAACTGGGCGTCACGGCCGTCGGTGTCGGTGGACGCGCGTCGGCCGTCGGTGTCGGACGCACGCTCGGCTCGTAGTTGTGCGCTCCAACTCTGTCGGCGCCGATATCGGCGGTCGTCACGCGTGAAGCAGGCCGTACGGCGGTGTGCCGTGCAGTGACACAGCGGCGGTACGGTGTGCATGTCCGACGGTACGCGTGGCGTACCGGCCCGACAGCGGAGTAGTCGACTGTTCAGCAGTCGACCCGTCAGCAGTAGTGTCACGTAATTGTGTCGCGACGAGGCGATGTACTGGCGCAATTCGTAGTGTGGCCATCCGGACAAGGAGGAGTATTTCAGGTGTGGACCCCCCTCCCCCCACATACACACGTCGCTCCCTGTGGGAGTATCCCTGACTGCAGCAGTGCGATGCCGAGACGGTATATACCGCGGCCGTGCCCCCCGCCCACCCACCACGTCGCTCCCTGTGGAGTATCCCTGACTGCAGCGATGCGATGCCGAGACACTGACCGCGGCGGCGCGGTGTCCCCCCCCTACACACACACACTCGTCGCCCCCGAGTATCCCACTGCAGCGTGCATGCCGAGACGGTATACACCGCGGCTCCCCCCGTCGCTTCATGTGGGAGTATCCCTGACTGGAGCAATGCGATGCCGAGACGGTATACTGACCGCGGCGGCGCGGTGTGTTGGCAGGGGTGCAATGGTCCGATTGGCGGGGACTGGTGCAATGGCGGCGAGGGGGGGGTGCTCAGGTGAGTGACGCTCACCCGTACAAGCCCACCTACTCGGAGTGTTGGAGTGTTGCGGCGTACACTCACGCCACCCGACTGCTGGCGCGTTATGGCTGCTTAGGGTGTGATCGATCGGCAACCGATGCGGACCTGGACTGGCCTGGCTGGAGACAGACCAGCCGTGTCGCGTCGTCGTCCCGTGCTGCGTGTGTCTGACCAACCACCGAGGCGGTGGCTTTGCCGTGTGTTCAAATTTGGCAATTCAGATGAATAACGTCACAGAACAGGCGGAATAGTTGCATCCTAAGCCAGGTGTGTATCTATTCATTGGCATGTTCTGTTGGTCTGCATCAGTGCGCTGAAGAGAGAAGCACGTGGCAGTATAACACACCCGACATGAATGGCATTCAATTTCCGCTTACGTGTTTTTGAAGTGGTGCTGGGCAGAACACAGGCCCACAATTGTGCTGTACAGTTGCCTTAGAAGTGGGATACACACCATTCATCATTTTATTTACATATTAAATACGAAAATTAGAAGATTTGTATTTATATCTGACATCCAAATGGACATGCATGTTGATCAGAACTGTGGTGGTCGGCTCGTGTTCTGCAGAGGTCTCCAGAGAAGGGGCGGGCTGGTCAGGTTAGGTCAGGCTAGGCTAGGTTAGGATAGGATTTGCTAGGCTACTGTTGTGTTAATTAACGCCGTACCCTGCCTGCTGCTGTATTGGTACCCATTCCGATGCCATTGGCACCCCTCCCCATGTTGTGTCGGTACCTCTCCCTATGCTATTGACACCCTCCCCATGTCGTGTCGGTACCCCTCCCTATGCTATTGACACCCCTCCCTATGTTGTGTCGGTACCCCTCCCTATGCTATTGACACCCCTCCCTATGTTGTGTCGGTACCCCTCCCTATGCTATTGACACCCCTCCCTATGTTGTGTCGGTACCCCTCCCTATGCTATTGACACCCTCCCTATGTTGTGTCGGTACCCCTCCCTATGCTATTGACACCCCTCCCTATGTTGTGTCGGTACCGCTCCCTATGCTATTGACACCCCTCCCCATGTCGTGTCGGTATCCCTCCCTATGCTATTGACACCCTCCCTATGTTATGTCGGTACCCCTCCCTATGCTATTGACACCCTCCCCAAGTTGTGTCGGTACCCCTCCGTATGCTATTGGCACCCTCCCCACGTTGTGTCGGTACCCCTCCCTATGCTATTGACACCCTCCCCATGTTGTGTCGGTACCCCTCCCTATGCTATTGACACCCCTCCCTATGTTGTGTCGGTACCCCTCCCTATGCTATTGACACCCTCCCCATGTTGTGTCGGTACCCCTCCCTATGCCATTGACACCCCTCCCCATGTTGTGTCGGTACCCCTCCCTATGCTATTGACACCCCTCCTCATGTCGTGTCGGTACTCCCTCCCTATGCTATTGACACCCCTCCCTATGTTGTGTCTGTACCCCTCTCTATGCTATTGACACCCCTCCCTATGTTGTGTCGGTACCGCTCCCTATGCCATTGGCACCCCTCCCCATGTCGTGTCGGTACCCCTCCCTATGCTATTGACACCCTCCCTATGTTGTGTCGGCACCCCTCCCTATGCTATTGACACCCTCCCCATGTTGTGTCGGTACCCCTCCGTATGCTATTGGCACCCTCCCCATGTTGTGTCGGTATCCCTCCCTATGCTATTGACACCCTCCCCATGTTGTGTCGGTACCCCTCCCTATGCTATTGACACCCTCCCCATGTTGTGTCGGTACCCCTCCCTATGCCATTGACACCCCTCCCCATGTTGTGTCGGTACCCCTCCCTATGCTATTGACACCCCTCCTCATGTCGTGTCGGTACCCCCTCCCTATGCTATTGACACCCCTCCCTATGTTGTGTCGGTACCCCTCCCTATGTTGTGTCGGTACCCCTCCCTATGCTATTGACACCCCTCCCTATGTTGTGTCGGTACCCCTCCCTATGCTATTGACACCCTCCCCATGTTGTGTCGGTACCCCTCCGTATGCTATTGACACCCTCCCCATGTTGTGTCGGTACCCCTCCCTATGCTATTGACACCCTCCCCATGTTGTGTCGGTACCCCTCCCTATGCTATTGACATCCCTCCCTATGTTGTGTCGGTACCCCTCCCTATGCTATTGACGCCCCTCCCTATGTTGTGCGGCGCGCCCTTAAGCCCAAATAATCAATCAATCAATCCCTTTGTTGTGTCGGCACCCCTCCCTATGCTATTGATACCCTCCCCATGTTGTGTGGGTACCCCTCCCTATGCTATTGGCACCCATCCCCATGTTGTGTCGGTACCCCTCCCTATGCTATTGACGCCCCTCCCCATGTTGTGTCTGTACCCCTCCCTATGCTATTCGCACCCCTTCTTATGCTATTGACACACCTTCCTATGTTGTGTCGGTACCCCTCCCTATGCTGTTTTTGGCACCCTGTCCGCCGTTGTGTTGTCGCCCCGCCCGCTGCTGCCTTGGTCCGGTGGGTGGACTGGAATGTCTGGCCAGTGGGCCACCTCTCGGCACTGCCTGGCCTCTCGGCGCCGTTTTCCTGCACTGGCCACATTCTCGGTCGCTTATGCCATTCCCCAGCGTCATTGAGCGATTTTAGGCGTGGTTCGCTATGGAGGCTTTTCCGCATAGTTTTTGCATGTTTTCCGGTGTGCACTTGTACCAATGAACAGCGGCAAATGACTGGAGGGTTGTGCGTGCAACACTTCCTGTTGGAACGCAGATATCACCGTGATTAATTGCGCAATAATGCTCCACATTTGGGCTGTCCGATACCTGTATGAGCTAACTGTATAAACCCATCTGTAATCCTGTGCGTTAAATGCAAACGATGGCCTGCCGCAGGAACAGATTTAACAGACTGGTGTTGATGCATCATGAAAATTCCAAGCTTGCCTTACTCTGACTCATCGCAACTTCCCTTGGCAACTTCCCAAACCATAGCCGTTCATTTACAATTATCCTTGAGTTCCACGCGAAGAACCCTGTACGTAAGCAGAAGTTCGATGGCACCTGTTGCACGCCGAGCAAGGTTGTCCGAGGTCGACCTGTTTTGTAATGTTTGCTGACCGCCCCGCCCCGCCCCCCCCCCACACACACCCCACACACACACAAATTTGAAACCTTTCTGTGGGAGGATCACGGGATCTGATCACGAGGAACGCCTGCTCCCGCCCACGGCCCGTACAGACCCCTCCGGCATGGTGTGGTGGCAGCCGGCGAGCGGCCGGTCGGGTTTCGCGTGTGGGCAGCGGGACTAGGGGCGTTGCACCTCCGGACGGTGCTGATGCAGTGCGCTGGCCGCCGGCACGGTGTCACAATGTCACGTGCTTCACCACCCAGCGCAGAGCTGGAGGGGTTGACGGCACGTGGGCGGTTTTGTGGCGGTGTTTGTTCCGTGTGCCGCGTCTTTTCAGTTTGATTCATGGCGTCCTCTCGTCTTCCGTGGGCAGGCGAGGGGCACCGCTTTGTTTTTCTGACATGTCTGAAGTGCTGACACGGTGTCCAGCACGGCTGTGCCTCACGACTGATCTATCCGTGGCTCCGAAATCCTATCCACCGTATGAGGTAGCCACGGCTGAGATGGCTGTTTCCCCTGACTGACGCGCTCGTGTTTGTGCGGCTCAGCAGCGATGGCAGCTTCCTGGAGCGACTGCCGCCGACGCTGGTGGTGCCGACCGTCGAGCCGCCGACCCAGAAGCCGGCGGCGGCCGCCCCGCCGGCCGAGCCGCGGCCGTTCGAGCCGGCCGTGCCCGGCAAGCTCAGCTACATGGACGACAGCGAGGAGAGCGACAAGACCGCGCAGGAGGTCACCTCGTCCAGCAGCAGTCCGGTGGAGCCGGTGTCGGTGAGCGCGCCGGCGGCGGCTGTCGACGGCGGCGCGGAGCCGGTGCGCGGCAGGGACAGGCCGATGCCGCCCGGTCTGGCCGCCGCGGTCGGTCTGTGCGATTGGTGTCCGCTGCTGGTCACAGTCGTCTGTTGGTGATTTCGTTTTCAAAAATCTGGCGACTAGCTTACCGGTCACGAAAAGCACACGAGCTGTCCTCTAGAAGTATTCCACGTGACCGACAACTGGCGAGGATTTGCTGACATTGGTGGGAGATTGAGAAACTGGAATCTTATCTCGAAAGGCTGCAAACTGTGTGCAGATTTCACTCATAATGTCAATGTATTGCTGGTCAGATTGGTTGTCCGAGATGATCTGGCTATTACCCAGCATTCCGGGAGTTCAGGACATACTGATCGTCCCGACAACACCGAGCTTGCCTGTGCTGTGTCTTGTAGCTACGTATAATACGGTCCACTCGTGTGCATAATGTGACCTGTGACGGTGCGACCTGTCCTTTTGTACGCGAGCCCTCCGGTCATGTTACCACTTCGCTATTGGCGTCACAAATCTGATCAACGCGCCCTGTCGCTGCTAATAGCTGACTGAGGCGTTCGGTCGCCGACAGAGCCCTGCGCCGGCCGACAGTCCCACCGGCAGCCAGGTGGTGATCCACATCAAGCCCGACGACGAGGGACGCTACGGCTTCAACGTGAAGGGCGGCGCCGAGTCCAGCACGCCGGTCACCGTGTCAAAGGTGGCGCCACAGGCGCCCGCCGACCGCACCACGCCGCGCCTCAGCGAGGGAGACCAGGTACTGTCGCCCTGCGGTCAGCGACGGGATCGGCGAGGGAGACCAGGTACTGTCGCCGTGGGATCAGCGAGAGGACCTGGTACTGTCACCGTGAGATCATCGAGGCGACCAGGCACCGCGCTGTACTGGCGTCCAGCGAGGTTCATGAGGTACTGTACCCCGCCGCTCCCCAGTGAAGGGTGTCAGGAACTGTCCCCGTCGGGTTAACGAGGCGGAACCATTTACCGCGCTTCGGGGTACCATGCAGCGGCTCAGCTAGGGGGTCAGGTACCGTACCGTACCTCGGTCGGGTCAGCCACGCCCCAGTGATAGAGGCCAGGTACTACACAAATTCGGAGTCGAGTCGTGTCAGGTTCGCACGCCTTTGCGAAAACCCAAAACTCGATCTTGTTCTATACATTGCCTCATTTTCACAAGACCTTAAGCAGGAAGGATCTCCCCTGTCGGTTCGCATGATTCAGTCCTACTCAGGTTTTCCGTACTACGCACAGCGAGCTACAGCAGTGGGCAGACCTCGGGAACGAGGCTTGTTCCGAAAAGGGGCTATCGTGTCGGTGTATGCTATTGTTTCGTATGCTAGTAACTTATGGACTAGTTTAGAATTTGAGCGGCACAATCAGCCCATAAGCTACAGAATGGTGGGATCGTCGTCTCCCTTAATTGAGAAAGGATACTGAGCGACAGTTGTGAACACAAAGCGGGTTGTGTGTGATGATGCCACGCCGAGTGTAGGCATAGTGTAGACTTCGTCTCTTGAGGACATTCCAGGCACTTGGATGTGAGGACGACCCTACGCAAAGTGTAGGCATCGCCTTCAGAGGACATTGCTACGCCGAGTGCGTGGATGTCGTGAAGACGGCCTCACGCCGAGTGTAGGCATCGTCTTCAGAGGACATTACCACACCGCGTGTAGGCATCGTCTTCAGAGGGAATTACCACGCAGAGTGTAGGCATCGTCTTCAGAGGGAATTACCACGCCGAGTGTAGGCATCGTCTTCAGAGGGAATTACCACGCCGAGTGTAGGCATCGTCTTCAGAGGACATTACCACGCCGATTATAGGCGGCGTCTTCAGAGGACATTTCCACGCCGAGTGTAGGCATCGTCTTCAGGGGACATTACCACGCCGAGTGTAGGCATCGTCTTCAGAGGACATTGCCACGCCAAGTGTAGGCATCGTCTTCAGGGGACATTACCACGCCGAGTGTAGGCATCGTCTTCAGGGGACATCACCACGCCGAGTGTAGGCATCGTCTTCAGAGGATACCACGCCGAGTGTAGGCATCGTTTTCACGCCGATTATAGGCGGCGTCTTCAGAGGACATTACCACGCCGAGTGTAGGCATCGTCTTCAGGGGACATTACCACGCCGAGTGTAGGCATCGTCTTCAGGGGACATTGCCACGCCAAGTGCGTGGTTGTCGTGGGGACGGCCCCACACCGAATACCTGCCTCTGTCGTCTGCGGGACACACGTCGCCCGCTGTGACACCTGTGTCCGGCCGCCGTGCAGGTGCTGCTGATCAACGGGGTGGACGTGTCCACCTTCAGCCACGACCAGGTGGTCGGTCTGATCCGGTCGTCCCGGCAGCTGCACAGCCAGCTGGTGCTCACCATCCGACCCAGCGGTGAGTGAGCCGCCGCCCCTTATCGTGGCCATACAGAACCGGTAGCTGCACAGCCGGCTGGTGCTCACCATCCGACCCAGCGGTGAGTGAGCCGCCGCCCCTTTTCGTCCCGTACAGAACCGGCCGCGGTCAATGCTTGAAACAGGCACACGGCTATACTCAGTTATTCAACACCCCAAACATTATGCTCTCCAAATACAGATGCACTTATTTTGTTGCTTTATCAGTCAGGTAGCGTCTGCGTGTAAGCAATGTGGGCCAGCAACCGTGTTCACTGCCGCGCACGTCTACTTCGTTCCGAAGTGGATGTGCCTTGCAAATTGTATTCGGTTTCGTCACATTCACCGTAATCTGATGCAAACACTGCTATCCAACATACAATCTAACACTCGGACACAATTCTGATCCGAACGTGTCCGGCCTTGGCCGAGGTGGCCGGCGTCGCGTGAGTCGGTCGCACGTGTTGCGGCGTGGTGGGCGACGCTGCACGCCCACGGTGTGTCGGCGCCGTGTTGGCTGTCGCGGCGCCGTCCGCTCGGCCTGTGGCTGACACTGACACGACGACTCCCGCGTCACGGTCGCCAACAGCCGGTGGGCGGGTCGCCGTCCGCTCGGCCTGTGGCTGACGCCGACACTGACACGACGACTCCCGTGTCACGGTCGCCAACAGCCGGTGGGCGGGTCGCCGGGCGGGATGGTATCGAGCGTGGTGCAGAGCTCCGATGTTGTGAGGCAGTTCGGCACTGGGAGACGGTTTGGCACTGGTCTGTCAGGCGTGTACATGTACGTTCGTATGCGGATGGTAGAAGCTAATATGCGTAGGCTGTGCCGCCCCGTGTTTGTGGATGGGCGGCACTAAGTTATTTTGAAGCGGCCTTGTGTGTCCCCATGGTTGCGGAATATTTTTGGTTGAAGTTACTACCCGTTGCCATGTGATTTGTGACGAATCAATGTGTTTTGTGTTTGCCGTGGACGTCGGTGTTTGTCGATGAACATTGTTAGCTTAAGATGCCTGCTGTTACACACCCTACCATATTGAACGACTCCTTGGTGACTGCACATTCAGCTTTGTTTGGCCATGATGACCTGACATATCGTCAATACATGTTGTGGCATGCAATAGCCATAACAAGCAGACGCACCACTAAATAGTAATCACCGTCATTACTAAAGCGTTATGATGCGTGGCCGTGTGGAGAACAGTTTTTGTGATGCCGGAAGTCGATTCACGCACGTATACAGCTGCAGTTAGCTGCTGCGAGTGTGTTGTTCGCCGCTTCGGTAAGCTGCGCCGTCATGATAGAACAGGGTAAGGTATTCGGTGTGAACTCCGAGACCAAGTGGATCATGATTTCACCTTAATAGCAGAACTGAGTGCAGTTTGGACTATTTTACATCAACACTACATCAATAAACACCATCAACATGCGGCGATGGTTACCTGAGGTCCCACTGCTGCCATCCATGTGCCAAATTGTTGTTTACTATACATACGTTTATTATTTGACGTGTATGTTTGTCATGTTTTGAGAAGTCCAGAAAGCTGGCTTTTTAAGTAGCGTGCTGGGCTGCGGTACCGATGGTGCTGCTCGCCCGGCTAGTGGATCCCAGCAGCGTTGTGGTGGCATGTTTCAGTGAACTACGAGGGCGGTGCTGAGGTGGAGGAGCCGCTGGTGCAGTACGTACCCGACACACCGTACGTGTCGCAGACACTACCGGACGGGGACGCGTTGGCCCAGTCCATGCTGATGCTGTCGGAAGGTCAGTCGCCGCCTGTCGTGTAGCCCATGTTGGTGCTGGCGGAAGGTCGATCGTTCGGTGTTGTATAGATTGTGGTCTATGGTGTGTTCGTGGAGGTGATGGGGTACGGGAAGCCTTGTGTTATTTTGGTGGGAGGAGGTGTTAGTATGTCCTACGACACCGACTTATACCGACTTATGAGAAAGCGCTGGCTCACCTATCAGTATCACTATGTCTCTGATCATCGTATGATGGCTGGCAGCCTGCATGTTGCAGGTCTTGTGCAATCATGGCAAGGCTTCATTCCCATCAAATGCATCACTTTTGAGGAAGTTAATGGAGAGACCTTTGCTACCTGATGGATAGTCTCAGTGGCGTACATATTTCAGCTGGCACATCGTGGCCCCCGGTTCAGGCCAGTTTTCCCACTTTACCACATGGTCCTCCTGCAAACCGAATTGTACTGTGTGCAGACGAATGGCTTCTGTGTACTCTGTTTTTCCTGGTGAAATTCAGTGCCACTCCAAGACCAGCTTAGGATAGCATGCACCGAAGGGGTCATTAATGCGAATTCAATTCGGTGTAACTATCCCTGCCTTTTGCGATTCAGGTTCATAGTGGAAACTGGAGCGCCCCTAGGTGCGGCCTGTAGTCTGAGGTGCCACTGGATATGGGCTGGCGATTGAGGCGCTTCTGGGTGCGGGCTGTAGACTAGCTCACCACTGGATGTTGGCTGTCGATTGAGGCGTTCCTGGGTGCGGGCTAGAGGCCGAGGCGCTACTGGATATTGGCTGGCGACTCGGGTGCTCCTGGGTGTGGGTTGGTGGAGGCGGAGAGGTGCCCCTCCATGGCGAGTGGAGTGCGGCGGTCTCGTGACGTGAGACTCCCGCGTTACAGCTCTGGCAAGCGGCGCTGCGCGGTCCGAGTTTGAGAAGCTGCCGCGGCGGGCGGCCGACCTCAGCATGGACGACTGCAGACTGCCGCAGAACGTGACCAAAAACCGCTATCGGGACATCTCGCCCTGTGAGTGAAGTGGAACGCTCTTTTCAGCAGGTCGCGGCTCTTTTCTGATCACTGATTGCAATCAGTTTAATCAGAAGTCGGCTTGCCGTGTTTTACAAAGCAGAATCAGTGTTATGCAGGACATGTTGTGCGGAGTCTAAATCCTACCACCAGATAGCATAATATCAGCTCGACATAATGATTGTAGCATACAGTGCATTGCGTGCCTTCGGTGCATCGACATGGCCCCAGCAGTCAAGACCTTCTCCGTTCTGTTCTGATCTGAACTTACCAAGCGAAATGCCGAACACAGTACGGGGCCGTAGAACCCCTAAAAGTAATGAATTAATCAGTGCAATTGTTTGTATTCTTGTAGTTTCGTAACCTTAGCTAAGACTGAGTTATGTAAATCGGAGTGGGAATCCTTGTTGTTTAACGCGTTTCGTTCGTTTCTGACTACTACGAGTCCCACTAGGAACTCATTCCATGAAGATTGCTGCAAAGTGCAAAGCCCAACGGTAGTATAGTGGATTCATTAGGTGCCAATCACCGTACGGACCGAACTGGCCCATCCGGACAGTGCTGTGACCCCGCCTGGCGGTCGGAGTATCAAGTTTTGTCTGTCAAAACGGCCACTAGGTGGCACTGCGCTTGTGTCCAGCCGGCTGCTGCACAGCTGGTCTGTTTCACCGCCGGCAGTGTATCAAAGGCAAAACTTGCATATAAAATATTTATTTATTGATAGCTATTACTACAGCATTTCGTCGATAAGCCACTTGACGGATTGATGCAGTTTTAAGCCAGGGAGCAACCATCGTGGTATGTCATGATCGAAACAACGGCAAGCATGGACCTGCGCGAACATAAACTGGCGTACGTTTTGCTTTGATATTCTAATCGTACGTCAGTGAGTGCTGCTTCAGTAAAGTACTGCGCCTATAGGGGCGCTGTGCGAGCGAGGGCAGGTCTTAAAAGCGCAGTGAAGTCGAATCTCCGTGTGTGTCAGTCATAGGCGCACTACCTTGAGCGCGTATGCAACCGCACGCCACAAGCGTGTACGCTAGGGTGATTTCGGGTGCAATACATTCGCCAAATTGCATTGCTAAAAGCCGAAATTGACTGCGTTATGCCGTACTGGGCCTTATCTCGGGAGCACCGTAACACCACTCAGCCGCGCCACTACTCGAAATTGACTGCGTTATGCCGTACTGGGCCTTATCTCGGGAGCACCGTAGCACCACTCAGCGACGCCACTACTTGGCCGCCGGTGACTGATGGCAGCAGCTGGGTGGAACACTGCAGGAGAAATGTCGTGATGAAAGTTGGTCAACATCGAAGTGAAAATAGTAGATATGGTCCTGAATGGGAAAGTAGCACTTGAGATCCTGTAAAGTTATGTGGAACGCTACTGGACGTTGGTCGCCAGCGAAAAAGTCGCCGTGAACGTTTTCGAGCAAATATTGAGTATATTGGACTATTGCCATGCAAATTGGTAAGAATCAGAAAGAAAAAGGCAAAAAGGCCGAGTGAAGCAAATTAGAACGCGACACGCTGTAGCGAAACAAAAAAGATAGATAAGGTCGAGCCGATTCTTTCAGGTTAACACCATTATTAGTATTAGTTAGTACCATTCATACGATAGTAGACTCGCTCGGTCTGCGCCCCCGATCATGGTAATTCCCTTTGCTTCCAGGTAATTTCAACTACTTTCTGGGTGTTTCGATCGAAAGCTATCTCTTGTCATTCTATTTCAGCATATGTGTAAAATTGCCACTTTTTGTTCGAACCTGCCGTGGTATGTGACATTTGTGTGGTATTTGCATCGGTATGTGACACCAGCTGAGAGGTTGGCACACTGTTGCGTGACGTGACGCTGTTGCCCCGCGGTTCCAGACGACAGCACGCGCGTGCTGCTGTCCTCGGCCGCGTCCGGCGACTACATCAACGCCAACTACGTCACCATGGAGATCCCCGGCTCCGGCGTGGTTAATCGCTACATCGCCGCCCAGGGTCAGTACTGTGCCGCGATCGTCCCACGCCCCTCTCCGGCACCACCAACTCCACCGCCATCACCGGCCCTACGGCTATTACCAACCCCACCGCCATTACCAGCCCACCGCCGTTAGCAACCCCACCGCCATTATCGTTATCGCCAGCACAATCACAATCTCCATTTCAATTCCAATATAAATATCAATCATATCGCCATAATCGTCCCGATCAATATAACCATCACTATCTTCGTCTCCATCTCGATCTGCATCTTCATCACCATCACCATCACCATCACCATCTGCAATCGCCATCATCTTCGCCATCACCACGTCCAACCACGACCTGCCTGAACTGCGGCATGGATGGGCGTCAGCTGACCGTGCAGTCGACACGCCGTTGCATGCCACACTGCCATCACCACACCGAACCACTACGTGGCCATAAGGGAGTGCCAGTGCACTGAGGCGATGCTCACGTATTTCCCAGCTTACACACCATCGCATCACCCTCCAGGGTGAAAGGTGCTTCAGGGTAACAACAAATATGTATACGATAGTAATAATTACTATGGGGTGTATGACCTGTGCAGTCGATGCGCCCTACAATAACCAACCAACTAACCTGTTTTATACGCTATCAGTTTTTGCATCGCCGGGGGCCCTACATAACCAGTTGAAGTTGATGCGCCCGTAAGCCCAAATAATCATTCAAACATCATTGCCGTGTTATCACTTTAAGAGACAAAAGTGCCGTTTGGTTTCAATTGATATATTGGATTTCGGAGGTTGTGTTCTCGCGAGGAAAAGATTGCTGATAGCATCAAACACAAACAGCTAGGGTAATCGGCATCTAATTTCTGGAGCATCTGTGCAATTTTTATCACCTCACTATTGCTGTATCGGGGGGACGAGTGGTCTAGAGGTAAGATGCTCGTCTCACAATCGAAAGATTGTAGGTTCGAGTCTCACCTGTCGCTACTCTTCGCCCGCGACCAATCGGCGTGAGAGATTGGCGACGCTATATGACTCAACGGTCGACGTGTCGTAAAATAAACAATAACCAATAATAATATTGCTGTATCGGTCAACCGGGAGACGTGAATGGAAACTACGTCATGCTCGGCGGATGTCTGAACCGCCGACGGCTGCGATGTAACTGTCTGTGTACACTGTACAACCAACACAAAGTACGTGACGCGGGACTGTGACCGGAATTGTTAGGTGTCTGGTCAGGGTTGGATTTTGGAGTCAGATTTCTGTAGTCGGAAGTGGACGTATTTAGGAGCAAAAATAGCAGAACAATGTGCAATTTGGAACTCGTACCTGTGTGCCGAAAAACTAATCGACAGTCACAAATATAGAGACGTGGCTACTTTTCGTCGCACAGCTAACGAGCATAGGTGTTGCGTTGTTGCTCATCGCAGCAAAATGAGTTGCGTTGCTTTTGTTCAGTGTGCAGTTCGTGGTGTTGAACCCGCCCCCGCGACAGGTCCGCCGAAGTGACAACTTGTGTCCGCTGGTGGTGACGCTGACCCCCCCCCCCCGCCACAGGCCCGCTGAAGCACACGGCCGACGACTTCTGGGCGCTGGTGTGGGAGCAGCAGTGTCCGCTGGTGGTGATGCTGACCACGCTGGTGGAGCAGGGCCGCGTCAAGTGCCACCAGTACTGGCCGCCGGCCGGCGAGAGCCGACTGCACCAGCGCGTGCGGGTCACGTGCACCAGCGAACAGCTGACCGACGGCTTCGCCTTCCGGGAGCTGGCGCTCGTCTGCGAGGAGGTAGCGTCGCAGTCTGGGCCGCGGAAGGCGCCGAGTGTGTGGTTGGATTGTCGATGGTCGGACGGGTGCCGACAATGTTTCCACTCCGGTGGGAATTTAGTTAGATTGGTGGGTTTCTCTATGTTGTGTGGCTTTTCGGCTCCCCACCTGCAAATACAGTTACGAAAATGCACACTTACCCGGGTTAAACGGAGTGGGAGCCACAGTGATACATCATTCGTGAAATACGGGTGGAATATACCACTCTCTGAATACTGAATTGACCTCCCTCCCAACGGAGCATCGACATCGTGCCTCGTGGTGAGTCTTTATGAAGTCTTCATATCTAATCTCCAACAGTATCTTGTTGATAAGTATCATTCTGATACCTACCATTGCGGGTTGTGATGCACGAACATCTATTAGCACACTTCCAGGTAAGGAGGATTGCCAATGATGTGGTCTGTTGTACAATCAGCCGATGAGGATGTGTATTTTGTATCGTTATCGCTAAAATAGTCACCCAAGAAGTTAGGTATCTCAGCATAAAGCAACAACGTGTGAATAAGCTGTTGGATCAGACTTGCTTCAAGCACTTATAAATTATGCTAAGTGACATAGTTTTCATTGCGAATTTCGACATCATACTGTACTCGTTTCGACATCGCACACCTAACGAAAAACCATTATTTTAACACTGGGGAGCCACGGAGGCAGGGGGGAGGGGGGGTAGCGACCATCCCTCAACTTTTGACGAGTTTAGCATTGGTTATACGTGCGTTGCACATAAAAAATCGGTTTCAAAATGGCTCTTGCCTTATCCCTATGCAACAAGGAGACAGTGCCCATGTTACTGCTGGGCCTTGTAGATCATTAAATGGCTCGGCAGCTTGTGAACGCCATGTGGCCCATTGCTGTGTCGACAGGTGGGCTGGTGCGTAGGCTCTGGCTGCTTATGTGACAGTTTCCTCTTACGGTGGCCGAGTGGTCAGCACTAAAGATCGTCCCACCCTAACCTGCAGCTCGGCTGCGAGCGCCACAGTTGCCGATTTTCACATCTGACGTACGATTTCGCTCACTAAACAGAAAGCACGCGTGGTTCTTGTATTTGAAATATGTCGCCTTGCTTCAGCAAGCAATCCAGAAAACTATAAGGGGACGAGTGGTCTAGGGGTAAGATGCTCGTCTCACAATCGAAAGGTTGTGGGTTCGAGTCTCACCTGTCGCTACTCTTCGCCCGCGACCAATCGGCGTGAGAGATTGGCGACGCTACATGACTCAACGGTCGACGTGTCGTAATACCAATAACCAACCAACCAACCAGAAAACTATAGCTACATCGTGAAAGACGTCAAAAATATGAAGCGCAACCCTCACTATTCGGTCTGGCCAGAAATAATGCGGGTGGAAGGTCGTCTCCGACCCACACCTTTCACAAGCCAGATTAAAGCGTGATACTAAATGCGATACAACAATGACGCCTGTAGTTAACAACGTCAAACGTCGCCGATATGTAGCACCACTATGGCTACCTGTGGTTGCACGAACTGATTGTGATTTGGTTTTTGGACAAAATGCGCCTGGCACAGCTTGTGCAGAAAGACATCTACGTTTCGGCATTGTACTTTCTGCAAGGCAGCACTGAAATATTTCACGCGTATCAGCGAAAATTGACTTGATGACTTCATTATTCAGTAGCCATGTCTACTTTGAGCAAACACGTAGTGCAAGCTTTGGCGGCGAAATGTAGGGTAAAGAAAAACAGGTTCATCGAATGTCGTGTGTAATCATTTTCAGTCATGTGGCATTCGTAGATAAACTATTTGCAACATCATCAGGAATATTAAGTTAAAGGCGGCCACATAACATGACAATACGGGAAAGTCCTCTCTTCCAAGCGTAATTATGAACGGCCGTCTGAAATGTGGCCTCATCCTTGCCGTGTATAATAAAGTAGATTCCAGTGGCTGCTGGCTCGCTGTGTCGGCGCGTGCAAGCGTTACGTGCACATAATAGTAAGACGCTGGAGTCAAATATAGAAAGGGATGTAGACTCCAGATGGCCCCTGGCCGAAACGTTGAGTAATATAGTATAATCTTTATCGTTACTTTTGATCTCAACTCAGCACCTCCTGGTATATTGAAGGTCGTATATTTTCTTTACACGCAAGGTAAAATATCACACCATCGGCAACTTCCCGAGAAAACTGTTGGCGTGGGTGGCGAACTCTCCCAATTGGTTGTCACGTGCGGTCATCCTCCCAAGTCGGGTCAGTCATTATGGTGGCACCTACCGAAAAGAGGCTACCTAAAAGGTGTTGTTTCCCTACACTCAAACGCATTATCCCAATATACTGGTTCTGGCCTTGTCTGGCAGCGCCCCACTACGCTGGAAGTTCCCTGGAGCTGCTGGGGGAGCATGAGATCAACTACATATCTAGAGATGAAAACCCTCCTAATGTGCCCCCACCGTATCCCATTGAGGTCTTTGGGGTGTAATCAAACAACAAGTGTACAATGGTGGATGACAGGCCACATCCGACCTGCAGTTGCAGTGCCGAATTAGCCTCATCATCGAGTTGATTGATGGCCACGTGGCTCCACGACTCAGGGGGTTGGGTCAGCTCGTACGGACTGCAGTCCGGGTGGGTGTGGACAGTGCCATACACTAGTGTACGTGTTAAAGCTGATATGGTGTTCTGTGACCGTGGTTGGATTTTTGTTTTGTAATCCTGGATGTGGAGAGGAAGATTTCAGGTCAATCGAATAGTAAGAAAATATTTCCCTTCAAACCAGTGACATCAGAATGTCAGTTTGTACTTTCAGTGAATCTTGAGCCCTTTATCACAGAGCAGTTCATTATCAAACAGCACCATTCAGCCTCCAAACGACAAAAACGAGAGAATTATTTTCTGGTGAGGATGTTCTGGATGACAAAAGTCCTCGAACAGCCTATTTTTCCAGCATTGTCTATGACTATGCCAAGTTGTATTGTAATACCTTCCAATACACTTATTCCAGAAACATTTTCGTGATGTTCAATAAATAGCTGATCACCCGTTATCCGTTTCAGTAGAGCTCATCGACTGCCTTATGCACCAGAACGTGAACAAGAGTGACGTTATTGCATAGGTCGTTACCCAGCATAAAAGGTCATCTCACATTGGCTAGAACGAGAGCCTTTTGCTGTCCATCGGCCAGTGGTGGTCACTGATATTGTCTGCGGGAACGTGTACGGTTCGGTTGAGCGATTTGTAGTCAATGCAGTTAAATTTATGTCCCATGTACTCTGAATAGCTCGTGTGCTATAGTTGCAGCCAATGTCGGCCACTACTTTATTCGAACTAGCAAAAAAGGTACCGCAGGTCTGTAGAAGCCACTCCGCACTTAATTGCGTCACTTGTGAGGAAGCAAAACGTTTTCAGTTGACGTTTGTCTTTCCTGATCCCGTTTGTCGTGGTGTATGCACGATTGTGTTTATGGATATATTTTCCAACTCCAGATATGCGAAGTGTTGCATGCATGTGCGTATTATGGCTGTAGTTCTACTAACTATACAGTTATTGCAGCTGATTTTGCTGAAGAATATTCAGGCGCGTTGAGATTTAGTAGAAAACACCTGGGACACAACTGTTCCCCATTTTCCTAACCGCATTCAGGAAGCAATGCAGGCGGCGCTTTGAGACACTGTTGTTGACGGGCTTATTATGGACAGCATGTGAAGAGCATGTACACTGGGTTGAAGACAAGGATTGGCTTGGCTACCTGACTAGGTCCTGGTCTGGATATCATCTCACGCTGTGACTACGTAGAGGTAGGTCAGGTAGGAGGTAGTATCAGGTCATTTTTCACATATTTCATCGGCTCGCCAACCGTTGTTCCTCAATATGGTCGCCGCACTTGCTCCGACTGCTGTCAGTGCAGTCCCAGTTTCCCGATGTTTTTCATCGTGCCCGCGAACTCCCTACTTTTCCCATGTGTCCGCAATAGATATCACCGGCTTCCAGGCCAAGCCACCGGCTTCCAGGCCAAGATAAGCACCGGCACCGGCTCATCCAGGCGGATGAGTCGAGGAGTAGCGCAGCTCACACGCAGTACCTGCCTGAGTCAGACTCATCAGCCCCCACCGTTATTCGTAGCATCTGCGACCGGATGTCCACAGGCTGGCGATGGGTGGCACGTCTCCCACGTCCAGTACCTGTCCAGGTCAGACCTCTGTGACCCCCCCCCCCCCATCTTCGCCCCGTCTCCTAACCACGGGACGTGACGCCCGTGACGGATGTCCACAGACGGGCGAGGAGCGCTAAATCTCGCACACGCAGCACCTGTCCAGGTCCCACCTCAGTGACCCTCCCACGACAATAGACGTGACGCCCGTGACGCCGTGTCCACAGACGGGCGAAGAGCGCCACATCTCGCACATGCAGTACCTGTCGTGGCCCGACCACGGCGTGCCGGACGAGGCGGCCGACTTCGTGCGGTTCGTGCAGCGCGTGCGCGCCGCGCGCGCCGGCCAGGTGGAGCCGACCGTGGTGCACTGCTCGGCCGGCATCGGCCGCACCGGCGTGCTCATCCTCATGGAGACGGCCATGTGCCAGATCGAGGCCAACCAGCCGGTCTATCCGCTGGAGACAGTGCGCTACATGCGCTCCCAGCGCGCCATGATGATCCAGACTCCTGTGAGTGGCCGGCCTGGCGGCGGGAGCGCGCCCGGCTGACGACCGGGTGGGCACGCCGCGTGTCGGGTTTTGACGACTTTACTATCGAGATGGGTGTGGCGATGCCGCCTTTTCGTGTGGATGTTGTGTGGCGTTAGGTGCTCTGGCGTGAATCAAAAGTGCATCAATTGCACTTTTAATTGCGCGCAATGGCTCACGCCAAGCGATGCAGTGCCTTGCACAATATGCAGATTGCTTGCATATGGTGGTCTGCTACAATGGTGAATCAGCTTGCCTAGTGTTGTAGTTGTGTATTTTTATCTCTGGAAGTGTATTCCTAAACTTCCAGATGGCTCCATGGTAGACTGCCGGACCTTAAAAAAAACGCCTTTGCCATGGGATGGATTCAAAACCTATCAGGTCCTTCTCCGCCTACGCAGTCCTGTTGGAAATTTGGCAGGGAGTGTGCGGCTGCCTGGACCATGTTAGTGCATTGATGGCACACTGAATTGTCAGCTAACGTGATATCATTGAGGTGGAATTGCACGACTCACTATGTTAAGGGTGTCTGCAACCAACTTTGCTTAGGGTCGACCCTGACTCCATTCGACCCGGTTCTAATTAATAAGCAAACATTCGGTTTTATATCATTTGAGAAGCACCATGGCAAGACACGTAATTATATCCGAAGACTAAAAAACTCAGGATGTAACTATGTTTCACGCTGGCTACTATAGCCCACACATTTGTTTGTTACGTTGTGTAACTTGGAAAATATTACACCCTGATATTCCACCCGGGAAGGAGATATTCCACCTTAAAGCGTCACGTCAGCAGAACGCCACCGCTGCACGCCAGCTTCTTCGGCCATCCCGCCGACCCGGTCCAGCCGGCGGCCGCATCACCGGCTGGTGCGTGTTTCAGAGTCAGTACCAGTTCGTGTGCGAGGCTGTGCTGCAAGTGTACGAGGAGGGCACGGTGCGGCCTCTGTCGGAGTACACCCAGAGGTGAGCGCCGACCGCCGGCCTCGCTCGCCGCCAGCTAGTCAACACGCTGCAAGTACAACGTCTCGCCGCCTGTCGGGTCGGGTCGGGTCGGGTCGGCCGGCCGCCGCCCTCGCCCGCCCGGCCGCCTCGCCGCCTTCAACATAGTTTTGTACCGCCCCTCTTACCCGGGAGAGACTCGTGCGTGTGTGAGTGTGTGCGCCGCGCGTGATGTGGCGCGCGGTGGCGGCAGCTTCGTCAGCTGCTCGGGGCGCCGGCTGACTGTCTGCTGGCCGGCGCGCCGCCGTCCTCGACTGATGTCAGACAAGCTGGTTTTATGGCGGCCGCACGGCGCTGCGGCGGAGAAGTCCACGTGTGTGAGGTGAACTGTGGGTAGCCGATGTATTGCAGTGCGCATGCGCAGGTGACAGGCTCTGCTGTGCTGAAATGAGCTTCACAGTGCTTTATGATCTCGATCTTAGTTTTGAGGTTGAGTGTATTATACCGTGCTCGGCGCCCGCTTGGTTTGCGTGCTTCACATCCAACAGATTTTTCGACTTTTACAGGGTGTTGCGTCCGCAAGTGTTTCCTGTTGTTGGTTTTCGTCTTGTTATACTCCAGTTTTCTGCCGAATGCGCAATGCAATGTGTATTGCAGGTTAATTGTATCTTATTGAGATTGAAACGCAGGAGGCCGGCTTAGCACGTGTTGACCAGAATACAGGGCAAAGACTGATCACACTGCTGCCATGAGTTTTGTTAGATATCTGCTGTATTAGCCTGTCGACGTCTTCAGACTTGTGTAGACTCGTAGGGACTCATGCACAATTATAAGCGGTAAATTGTGTCGGGAGCGAGACCGAACACCGAGAACGTCTTCCATCAACTACCAGGAACAAAATCAACGAGCCCCAACTGCACCGGTCTGGCCAGCACGTGTTTTAATTGTTTGACTTTTGAACGACTTCGTAGCTAAATAGGCGTAGGCTCGTTCTTCATGCACTGAGTGCTTTAATGCTTGAGGTTCTGACCGGACTCCTCACCCTGGCCTTATTTTATACGGATTAATGTTTCGTAGTTTTTGTCGAGTGATGTTTTCTTTAGCCGCAGTATGTGCAATGTGCAGTCATGACTATGAGCATTGCTTGTGGTGTTTTACTGCTAAACGCTCGTGGATGAGATGATATGTATTATCTTACTGATACTACTATATCACTAATACAAGGGCACCATGGGACCAATGATGTCGATGCACACTCAAGTCCAAATCATTAGCTAACTAACTAACTAATGGTGTTGAAAGGATGCACTTCGTGATGTCACATACCAGCTCACTTCAGTGCCTAAATATCTTTTTTATTTGTGCATTCTGGGACTGCATGTGTACATAGGATATATATATATATATATATATATATATGTGTGTGTATATATTATATTATATTACATTATATTATATTCAGTGGTACAGTTGGCTACTGCTCCTGCTCGGAATGTGCGGGGCCTTGGGCCAAGTCTCACTTCATGCAGGTTTGTCCTTGGCCGGTGGCAGTAGTTGGAGGGTGTTCGGTGTGCTACGGGATTAATACTGGCCGACCTGTGTTTGCAGCGGCATCTATCAGACCCGGGATGTTTGATTCTCAGTGAGGGCTCCTTAGGCATGCGCTTTTTCATAAACGACAACTTGGTGAGGGTGTGTAGCTTTGTATGCTTCTGGGAAGGCACTTCCCCTCCCCCAATGTTGATGTGCGATGCAAAATACTTCTAACATTGAACCTTATATGGTATGTACAACCCCCCCCCCAATCCATTTGGGCTCACCCATTGCCTTCATGTATTGTGCACTCAATAATTTTCAGAAACCTACGCCTATGACTTGGTGGGAAGTTAATATCGGTATTTTGATCCGATAGTATCAATGCAACGCTTGTTGCATTGTAGTAATAATCTGCCTGATGGCAACGCGGAGAACCTCAGCATTTTACAGACATCCTGCCCCGGCGACGCTACATGACTCAACGGTCGACGTGTCGTAAAACCAACAACCACCACCAGACATCGTGTCCACAATCCTGCTAAAATCACATCTGACGCCGAAAGCGTTCATTCCAGTTAAAAATTATCATAACTCGTCAAATTTACGCCTCAATGCTTGCGAAATTCGGTTGTCCATCGGGCAGCTTTAGGAGGGGAAGAGTGCAAGTACAAGTAAATACAACGACGTTTAGAATTATTTCATGATTGCAAAATGAGTGTCATTTTTATGTTGATGGGTATATTAACGGTCGTCTCAATAATTTGTTTAACCTGGCAATTCGCTCGCCTCTCATTCTCCTTAGGTTGTTTTACGACCCATTCAACACTACCAGGTCATGTAGTGTCACCAACCTGTCGCCGATTGGTCTCGGGTGGACTCGGTGATCCCGCCGCCCGTTGCGGGGTTCCAACGTTGGACTTCGATCTTACGATCCAAGTCCAATGCACTTCCGGCTGAGGTACCGCGACCCCAATTCACTCGCATCGGAAGATGCAATGAAACTCGATACCCTTGACCTTGTGTAAATGTCTGATATGGTCGTACCCCTTTTTATACGGTGGCTTCGTTCAGCCCAATGACTCAGTCAACGCATGTGCCGCGGCTGCATATATGCCATTAGGAGATATTTCAATAACATCGGCGTGGCGAGATAAGGCATTTATATGGAGTTCTTATGGTTTTGCAGAGTTGTGCAGTATTTGTCTACGTGCAGAGTGGGCGATTAGTGAAAAAAACGCACTGCTAAAACTGGTAGGAAGTTCAACATTTATATAGGTACTACTCTGGGTACCGACTCTCCATTCTAACCGTTTTACCTAAGAATCTCTGGATTTCTTATATAGTTACGCTAACCTCCCCACACACACATTCCCTCCCCTCCCCATTAAACAAAATCAAAGTCTAAAATGTTATGAGTGATAGGTCATGCCTTCAAGTTCTAAGATTTTTGAATTTCAAGCTATATTGAAGTAATGACAAGGTGTAATGCCCGACAATTTAGGGGCACTGGACAAGCGACCAAGAGCTTTTGCACTTGGTCTGCCGGCACAGGATCCGTCATGTCGCAGCTAGGAACTCGTGGGTCACGTTCTAGAATGTAACAAGCGTCTTTTGGGACACTCGACAGTCACATTCGAGACGCACTGGCGGCACGATGTGGCATCATCGACCGGCGCCACACTAGTGTTGGCCGGATCGGTGTCGCATGGCAGCACGGGCGTCGCCACAGATTTGGGATAGGAGGGACGAGAGGGTTTTCTATGCGACGCCATAAGCGTAGGCACGGGCGTTTATTTCTGGAAAGTATTGGGCTGGTGGGCACAATTGTTTATTGTCCACAATCTCCAACAGCATATTGTGCCCTTTACAGGAGAAGTCATTAGCTTAAAAAAACGTAAACAGAACAGGTGAACAGTTTTCAGGTAAAACAGGTAAACGGCTGTCAGAACTGCATCGATGCCCGATGGCTCCGCGGCTCAGATGTGAGCGAGTGACGCAGCACAGTATCTGACCACCTGCGTCTTAAAAGCATTCAGCGGGTTCGTGAATATGTCCGCACTTGGTGTCATCGCTAAAAATGTGTTCGTTTCTCGTAATAATCTGTTAAATAAGCCACATCTAATGGTTTCTACACGTGCGTACGGTACATGAAATAAGACAGGCTGCCTATTTCTCCTGACTGGGACACAATACATGAAGGCAATGGGCGGACCCATATGGATTGAGGGGACACTCCATTGGGTCCCATGTTAAAACTGTATATTATTGGGGGGCACAAAACCAACGTTGAGGGGGCACTTGTTCTTACACCACGGCTCGTTTCATTCATGTTTCACCACGGCTCGGGGACCCGTTGCCCTCCCCCACCACCACCGTAGCGACATTCGTACATGAAAATATTCGATGTAGCACTTCTTCCGCCTCACCACCCCTCGTATTAATATCTCGATGGTTCTTACGTCCTAGACTGAGGAAGCAATGAGTCACTCAAAAGTGACACATTTAACGACATTTGTTTGGTCTGGGATAGGTACAGGCTTTGGACCTCAATCCCACCTGATTTAAGCAAGTTTTGGATGAGGTCAGTAGCACGGAAATTGCTACAAAGTTAGAAAGAGACAAGATCCATTTTGAGATCGGTTATTTCTTTGCAACGCGCTAGAAAAATCCACACGAGTTTTTCTAGCACGTTGCACATAGACATGTTTGACATAGACACAGTGACATGTTTGACTTTGACATAGACACAGTGACATGCAACATTCTAGCATGTTGCACACGTTGCACATGCCCAACAGGGCCACGGACGTCGCCACAGCTTTTGGATGGGGAGGGGAAATGAAAGTTTGGGTCGATATTGTTCATGCAACACCATATGTGTAATATCATAAGCTTCACGAAGTTGGGGAAGAGGGACGCGTCTCCCGTGGTGACACCCATACATAGGGTCAGTGTTAAGCTTGTCCAATGTTGGGGATGCATATGCCCTATGGTTGCCGTGCCTTTTCATTCAGCATATGACTGTATTTACTTATTCTGAAGTAAAATGCTTTCTGGATGACCACGTCCATGTAATGATATATTCACCAGTCTGACCTGAGGTATGGGTGTCACTTCGTGAAATTGTTTGGGAGATCAAGTAGGTAATGCTTCTGGTGGCATTTTTATCCGGAGAGGGAGAGCTATTAACTAAATAAGCTCGTAGATGGGAGGGCTGCACTCGAGCGTTCCGGAAGGCCGCCTCCATAGGAGCAAAGGTTAAGTTCGGTCTGATTTGGGGGCAAACTAATGAATGGGGGCCAGTTTCTCCCTTAGTGCATACAAAGTGTCACCCCTGGGCCTGGGACCATTTCCTTCCGAAAGTTAGCCTTCCTCGCTCTCTGGTGAAAGTTCATGAATAATTGCACACTGCCAGCTCCCCATGAATTAATCGGTGCTGCTTTGGAGATGCTCTTTGCCAAGGTGTCCAGCGCACTTTCAAATTTGATTAAGCTTGGGATAGGATTAAGCCTCTAGTTATTTTTATAACGATTTCTTCCCATCCTGGAACTTAAGCTGCGTTTTAACTAGAATGTTTTTCAGATGACAAGTTTCTCGTATAATTTAGAGTACAAATGAATTTGAAAATGATCTCAGAAGTAATCATATATAAAGTTAAATACAATTTTAACATTTCAACCCAATTGTTCATGCCGTACAGTAAAAAAACGAAATTCCATAGGTAGGTATGTGCAATGACTGCACTTTAGTTAATTCTCAAGCCGCCGTTCGGCATCATACGGGAACTTCTGTGACAACCGATAGTGGTGTGCGGGAGCCGCGCCCTCCCGGCGTTTTGTAACGCTTTTTTCATGGAGACATATTTTGAAGAACTAATGTTGTGACGAATCATTAATGTGTGACGGCACGTAGCGTTTCCCCCCGGGGTATTAAGCGTAAGTACTATTTGCTCCTTGTGAATATATTTTTGTTGCAATCTGCGCTGCTGCTCGTCTACTCAGCAAAAACACGAATATGCTGTACACGAGGCTAATGGCATGGTTTTAGACATATGTTCCTTTTATTGGCTTGCGGTCTATTTTCTCACTTATAGAAGTAATTTGTCAGTAGCTTAGCGAAAAGTGATTTATGCTGCTTTTTGCAACTGCGCCATTTTCGCCTTTGTAAATTTCGGACCCAATTCACGGTTCAATTGCAAATAGAAACATCCTTCGTTTATGTAAGTCATCGTCGTATCTAATTATCACAAAATGTGTCATACCTATGCCAATTAGCTGGATATTTGGAAATGAGTATCAGTAAGTTATACCTGCAGAACCCCTGTAGTGTAAGTGAGACTGCAACTGGCAGATGTATGCATGGTGCATGATGCCAGTATTCTTCAAGTATTACCCCTCACACTTCCTTTATCTCAACAATAGTCGGTTTTACAGCGGCAATTTGCTCTCCCGTCTAGTCGCTTTTCATCCTTCCAAGTCATTCCTTGCTTCACCTAAACATTCCAGACATGAACTAAATAAGTACATCGCAGAACATTTATCATGGTAAACTTCCAGAACTAGGTAAAATGCGATTTTTCATATTTTTTTTAATACGGGGTATCTTAACGTAAAAATCATGATGCGACCACTCATTTTCTCCGCAAATGATTACTTTTCAGTTGGCAAACAAATACACGACCATAATCTTCACTGCAAACATAGCACATCGTGTAGAATTATCCGTACCTGGTGTGTCACAGACGTGATAAAGAAGACATTCAACACTTCAGGCACTGGATTTGATACTCTTTGACATCGAAAACCTTATGTTTCTGCCTTAATTCGACATTATCTCCGAGAATGCATATACTCGCAACACGCCGTGCCAGCCACCGTCGATAATGGTGGCGTCAACATTCCTTGTGATGCTGTATTATTTTATTGAAATATATTTGATGACGTCATGGCCGAAAAATGTGTTTCAGATAATTCTGGTTTTCCGGTTAGGTTAGGTATTATTTATTATTTATTTATTTATTATATAAATAGTTGTATTATTTATATATTCATATTTAATTATATAATATAATTATATAATAATATAATCTAACCTAACCTAACCTAACCGGAAAACCAGAATTATCCGAAACAAATTTTTCGGCCATGACGTCATCAAATATATTTAAATAAAATAATACAGCATCGCAAGGAATGTTGATGCCACCATTATCGACGGTGGCTGGCACGGCGTGTTGCGAGTATATGCATTCTCGGAGATAATGTCGAATTAAGGCAGAAACATAAGGTTTTCGATGTCAAAGAGTATCAAATCGAGTGCCTGAAGTGTTGAATGTCTTCTTTATCACGTCTGTGACACACCAGGTACGGATAATTATACGCGATGTGCTATGTTTGCAGAGTGAAGATTATGGTCGTGTATTTGTTTGCCAACTGAAAAGTAATCATTTGCAGAGAAAATGAGTGGTCGCATCATGATATTTACGTTAAGATACCCCGTATTAAAAAAAAAATCCCAAAAATCGCATTTTACCTAGTTCTGGAAATTTACCTTTATCATTAACAAGAATTGATTTCACTCAATTTTCTCAGCTTTTTCATTGACAAAACTTGTTTCTTGGTGGTGAGAATAAAACAATTTTAGACTGATTGGTTTAGTATAATTTTCCTTAGACCATTTTATATTCCGAAACCTATATCCCAGTACGCGGTAGGCAACAAATCAGTCGGTGCACGAGCGTCCTACTCGTGGGGTGTGTTGTGAATATTTATTAGTTGTGCGGCGTGAGCATGTCGGCAGTATCAGGTATGGATATATAAACTTGGTTGACATCGATTAAGTGTAATTTTGTTATCATTTTCTCTACCGTTGCTCAGGAAATTTGCTTATAACCGCATCTTTCGCTAATTTAACCACAGCGCTAATCTGTCATCTGGCAGTCATCCGTCGGCTGCCAGATACTGTAGAGCTGAGTGCAGTCTCGACGTAAATTAGAAAGCGTATTGCAATTTGCTGATATTCGTAAGTTTAATTCTACTTATTTCAGCAGCGTTAATACTAAAACCGATTTCGTTATTAAAACTTATGCGAGAATTAGATTTGGTGGTCGCTTTTAATTTATGCAGATCACTATGCTGGGTCTTCTCCCTCTATCTTGTTCCTGAGACCACATGACCTGGGAGCAAATTTCCGCTGTAAAACCGACTAATGTATCCAAGCCATCGTCAGCTGACTGCCAGTCAGCTGTTGGTGATGTCACTCAAATGTACAGACACCCCCGCAGCTGGGCGCACTGAATGATCCAAGGGTGTCACCAGGAATATTTATAAGTGTCAGGTTAGGTTTTCACCATCGTGAAATAGCATCTGCACACCCTCCAGTCTGTATGTTCGAGTGACGTCACCAACAGCTGACTGGCAGTCAGCTGACGGTGACTTGGATGCATTGTGGATATAAAGCAAGTGTGAGGGGTAATACTTGAAGATTACCCATGATGCCTAGGTTATTGTGCAGTGTCTTGAAATTGATTTTGGTGTAAAGTGGAAGTTGGAGGGGACATGTTTATAAACCAGCTGAGGTAAAAAAAATGATATTATTGTGCTTTAAGGTGATCATAAGACAAGTTTTATGCACATTTTACTTCCCTAAAGCAAAGGTAATGCTAGGTTAGGTTGGGCATAATAAATAGTGCTGGGGTTGGTTAGGCTGGGCATAATGAGTAATGCTAAGTTAGGTTGGGTTGAATTTTCTATTTGGAAGATTCTTTTTTTCAAATGTTTTGAAATTTTGGGGGATTTTTTTTTAATCTAAGGGGAATTCAGGCTAGTCTGGGTTACATAGCAATTATTGTTATTTTTAAACATGACTTTATGATGCTGCCGAATTCAAAGCTCCTTGTTGGTGTTATTTTGCTCACCAACTGAAAAGTAAGCACTTGCACAAGATATCAGCTGTCCCATCATCTTAGTCACATTAATGAACATTGTATTGGAAGGATAAATTCCAAAAGTTCATAAAACACCTCAAAGCACAAATTTGCCCTGAATGATGTGTGGAAATGTAGATGGATAATTTATATTGAGCGATTTGTATGACCTTTGTTCACTATTTCATTAGGGTGGAGATGTCAGTAGTTATCTGTTGCCGGTAATCTTTACCTTTTGGCCGACACATACTGCCAAGGTTAGTGATTTGTAAAGAGGTGTACAGTGGGAAACAGTGACATCACATAATTTAGGGAAGTGATGTCACAGGAGTCGGGTGTCGATGACGGGCACTAACCTAACATAACATAACATAACATAGCATAACCTAACCTAACACATCGACACCCGACTCCTGTGACGTCACTTCCCTGACTCCTGTGATGTCACTTTACCCCATTGTACACCTCTTTACAAATCACTGACCTTGGCAGTATGTGTTGGCCGAAAGGTAAAGAAAGCCCTGTTGCCTTTACGAGTTGGCAGTGCTGCTGCAAGAAGCCATAAATGCCTTTGAGGACTCAAATGCCACTCATAGCCTGTAGCAAAAAGGAGAGGTGGCACCTAATGATGTGAAAAAGTGATGTCAAAAGAATGGTCATTAAGTACATGTCTTCACTTAGTTTTCAGAATTTCAGGACACAGTTGTTGTGACTGCATGCCCACTGTGCAGCTAATTTTCTGGCTGCATGTTGAAATCCAACATGACTTAGAGGGTGACAGTTGGCATTTCCAATCCCAGTGTGTCTAATTTAGATATTATAGCTGTTGGAAAAACTGGCGTTTGTTGGTGTTATGCATACCAATAAATTTTGTACTCCAGGATTGTGACTGGACAAAATAAAATATTTTGTACTCCAGAAGGGAAAAGAAAGAACAACATTGTTTGGTTGAGTTCTACCACTCTAAGTCCATACCTGAAAACAACTAGCAGTTTCAGCAGTCCGTATGCGCCCACTCACCAACAACCCCTGTCGACCATAACAAAACTTTGAAACGCGTACAGTCTGTATAGCATGCCATACCAAGACATGTTTCTCGGTGTTGCGCTAAAAACGTCTCCGCTGGCCAGTTACAACTGGCGGCATGTGACGTCATGTGAGAAGATCCTACTTTTGTGTCACTATATCGTTAATATTTAATTAAATATGTATTCAATATTTATTCAATATTTATTCAATATTTATTCAATATTTATCAATATTTATTGTTATATATTATGCATTTATATTAATCAACATTTATTCAATATTTATTATTCTGAGTCATGGGCAAATATCCCTAGTTGGCAAAACTGGCGGTACTTGGTATCGCCGGAGTAAATATTTCAGGCCCCGTTTGGCAATTAAGATGCTTTGAATGCGCAATCGAAGGTCATTTTGTTAAAGAGACAACTTTTTTAGACACCATGAGCCCGTTCAATGCAAAAAAGTCACTTTATATTTCCTCAAAGTGGCTTTGGAGCAATGAAGTTCTCCGAGGTGACAACACCAAGAAACCAATGCCATTTGTGAACTTATGAATGACTGTCCAATAATATTTTTGAAATCTGTGCTAAGATAAATTGTGCACCTTGAAATATAACTGCATTTGGAGTTCATCAGTGTCGGTGAAGGGTCTGTAATACCTGTTCCGATTTTACTCCGACCCATCTGTTGCCGGCCCGGTAATCCGCCGTAGTTTTACCGCTGGGGTAAGCGAATCAGACCCGGCTCTATTTTCCAGTACATCTTTGACAACTGTTGGGAGGGACAGGCTGATGGAGTTGGTGAGTGTTTGTGGGTTGATTATTTTTTAGGTTTGTGGTGTGGGTACCCAAATGTGTACTGGCAGTGATAGCTAAGTGTGCCCATTCGGTTTCACTCTCTGTCGATTGTCATCATGAGATGTGAAGTCGTATTTCCATAAGTTTGGATCACACTGGCGAGTGTGGCAGGAAGTGGCGCACGATAGAGACCATTGTTCAGAGAAGTAGGGGTTGGCTGTGGTGTTTGCCACGCCTGGTTTTTCTCCCCTGTTGTAAATAGATCAGCCAGAAGGTTTTGTTTGCCTGGTGCAGAGGTTGGTGGTGAAGGTGGAATGGTGTAAAGCCTTGGCTCGGCGGTTGTCATGGGTTTAGATTCCTCGTGGTGCCCGCCATTCCTCCCAGGGTCCACTGATGGGGTCCACCCCCAGTTAATTGTATCTTGCTGTGAGGAGCTTGTAAAACCATTTTCATCATTTTAAACTCATCTTTCTACTGGAAGTCTTCCTGATAGTTAGAAAACCTCACAAGTTATTCCCATTTTTAAAAAGGGTTCAAGGCATGATGCACTACATTATTGCCCAGTGAGTCTTACTTGTGTCCCATGTAAAATTCTGGTGTGGTAAAACGTGTAATTGTTGAGCATGTAACAGCATGAAATGCTAACATTGATTTGTAATTCCATTAAAGCAATGCTACCTAATTATGGACAACTCCTCATTTTTTTACTGCAGCAAAATTTTGGACATGGATGTTTGCCAAGATGTTTATGCATACAACAATGCTAACATTGGTTTTCAGCCCCATTAAAACAAGGTTAATTGTCGGCAAGTGCATTGCTATTTTTGTATTCCAGCTCAACATTTTGTACTCCAGTTAAAAATCATGTACTCCACTACCAAGAAAAAAATATGGAAATCCTACACTGATTATAGGCATGAAGGAAAATGTGTAAATACAACTTCAAATGGAGATAGTTTCCAAATGCTGATGAATATTGTCATTAATATCCTAAATTAGATCTATTTTGAGGTAGGGTATCAGTTGAATGCAGTTCCATTTCCACTGTATCATAATTTCTCCATGGTCATTTTTTTCTTCAAAATGTGCATCCTGATGCCTTACTGAACAAATTTGGACACCCCATCCCATCCCACTTTACATTGTCCACAGTGTCATGTACTAAATCAGAAACACATGTTTTCCCTCCAAGGAAGGAGATCAAAAGCAGCATTGGAAATACCTATCAGTTTTGAATGCCCTTGCCAGAGGAGGTGATTGGGATCATTCTTTCACATTGTGGGGAGGTTCACAGAACAACCTTGACTGGCGGCCACACAGCTCTGCCACATGAGCCAGCAGGCTGGATAGTTTGTAGCATGCAAGAGAGAACTATGCAATTACTTTTGTTCTGAGCCCTGAGCATGCATCCAGAAGTGCCACTATTTCTGACCCAGTCAAAAAGTAATGTTAGAATATTAGGTCAATACATTTTGAGACAATTGTGGCATGCTTTGTTTATCTTCCATGCTGACTTCGGCAAATGTTAGCCTTTTATTTTGTAGAGCCTACCATGTCTTGCCTTTCTCAGGACCTTATTGCTCAGGTATATGCCTGAATGTCTTGGTCAAGGTTTGATTTGTACTTGATAATTTGGAATGTGGACAGGGAACTTATTGGGTGATCAAACATAGATGAGATGAGAAACCAAGTTTGCACTTTCCAATTAATTTTGTGCACTTCATCACAAAGCAGTTCATTGACAAAAAAAAGCACCATTCAACTTCCAAATGATAAAAATGAGAAGGTACATTTCTGGAGATGATAATGTTCTAGATGGCTGGCATTGAGGGCCAGTAATTTTGCCAGCCCTGGTCTTGGTGCATACCTGAGTAACTATGTGCATGTCTGAGTAGATCAAGTTCATCAAAGTAGGCAAGCTGCTGAGCAATAACAATGTTGTACCCTGGTGGCCAGCATTTTTCTCCCATCAGTAATATTAGCCATGTCAAAACTTTTGTTTACATTAAACCTTAGTTTGTGCATTGGGCCAATTCCCTCCCCCACTACATTCAGCTTTTTGCACTTTATATTCAAACCATTTCAGCTGTTATATCAGAACAGGCTAACTGATCATATTTGTCATCATATTTTGTTTCTAAGTCATGTGAAAAAAATATGTCATGGTCAGAGTTTGAAACACAGCTCCATCCTAAATTTTTCGTCCAGGATGTTTTGATTTCCTGCAAAATATCCTCATTGTTTTACTGCTGGAGAACTTGCTAGTACTGCTTGACAATAAACTTGATCCAAATCAATGTTTGTTATCATGAAATAAAGCACAATTAGTTCTTACTGTGTAGTTTTTGTTCTAGTTTTCAATAATTTCCAGTAATACAAAGCTGGATATTGATATAGATATATAGATGGAATTCCAGCATACAACCATACAAGACACATGGTTTGATAGGAGTAGAAAGAAACTATAGCTGTGTGAGATGTTTTGATCTCTCCTTTTGCTTATTTTGAATAGCAAATTGTTACAAATATGTCTTATCGAAAGCATGACTTCTCATAACAACTACAAAACAGAGATGATAAGCTTGCTTCTAGATGGCAATGGTTTGATAATTATGCTATCCAAATGCGTGAACATGAATTATTGATTTTACTTGGATTGCAAACAAACCATGGGATGTTCCAATGAAATCCAAGGGATGTTTGATGTATCATATTTAGTTAGTTGCACAGTTCTCTGGATGGGGTGTTGTGCGCATATTTATTGGATTGGAGATCACACCAGTACAAGGTGCCAGCAAGGCCGCGGAACGAGCAAGAGCAGGTGCCAAAAGTGCAGCATACTCAAATCTCGGTACATATCAGTCATGAGCACACTGCCTTCAGTATCGATACGATACACCTTCAGGTACGCATGCAGAGCTAAGATGATTTTGTCTGCATAAAATTCACAAAGCCACTTTACCGAAAGCAAAATAAAGAATGGTTATCCCTCTTCGTGGCTGAACCCGAGTTCCCGGATCATCAATCAGTCGCGATATCACCGATATAACGACATGTGTACCTGGTGGCCCTCAAATGGAATTCTTAGCTAATGATCATGATCATGGTATAATCATGAGAATCATAGATAACTGATGAAGAATTGCATTCTAACAGCAAGTGCATGAGCGCAAAATGACCAATGTAGCTGATGCGCCCTAAAGCACAAATCCACCACCACCACAATCTAACAGCAATTGTCAAGCTTTTCTTGTCTGGTCCAAGGTACATTATATGGCCATGTACTTATACACTCTTCTTCCTTAGTCATTTCTGGTTAGTTCCTGTAGGCAACACTTGAAGGTGAAACACATAATATTGACATGTTTATTAGGTAGCATCACCAGAATGAGTCAACAATTTCCAGTAAGATATTTCTTGAATTCAAGATCAGACTGATACTGTTCAATTGAAAGAAAAAGCTGAAATTTCTGTCATTGTCCACAGTCTGAGGCTGCCGGAGCTGCTACTAATGTCGTAGAGCACAGCCATGTATAACAGGTGCCCTTCCGGTCATTTTTATGTTCTTGATCAAGGACAGTTGTTAGATAGCTTGATAATGGCATATTGGCAGAATGCAAGAACCTGGCTGGCTCGGGTAAATTCTGAAAACAGAATGGTATATTTAGAAGATATTCTGCCTCGAAGTATGGGCCACAGAAGTAGAGTAGCAATGGTTTCCAGGGATGAGGGGAATGGTTAAAGACAACACAACAATAGGTAGGGGCATATGCCAAAAATAGCATGAGGCACAACAAAGATCACAGAAAGCATACCACAGACAATATAGAACACCACAAAGAGGGAATAGCACCTACAACAAATGCAACATAAAGCATACAACAGACTGGGTTCCATCTGTAATCTGTGTGTTAATTCACATAATAAAACATGCCTTTTTGCTGCAAGGGTGAGAACCAACCTGACTGAGCCTCTCTTGGCATAGCCAAGAGGTGGGGTAGGGGCCACCATAGCTCATTCAGTAGGGAGTTTGACTTGGTTGTTAGATCATGGATTTGAATCCCACAACCGGCCGGATTAACGAGTCCGGCCGCGACCAACCGACGTGTGAGTTTGGTGACGCCATATGACCCAGCAATCGGATGCATGGTAAAAGAACGCAAATGCTGCCTACCTACCAAGAGGTATGATTTGTTGGCATAATTGGGGCCGCGGTAGCTCAATTGGTAGAGTGTCTGACTCTTGATCGCAAGATTGTGGGTTCGAATCTCACAACCGGCGGCATTACCGAGTCCACCGGCGACCAATCGGCGTGAGAGGTTGGCGACGCTATATGACCTAGCGGTTGAATGCGTCGTACAAGAACCCAAGGTTCTTCTTCTTGTTGGCATAATTTGTCTGACCAGCAGGTTTGGTCTAATGGTAGGAGCTATATCAGGGCGTTCCTGCCATTGAGCAGCTTTGTGCTTGCCCGGCCATAGATACAATGTGGCTGCACTTTCTGGGGGTGGGGAACCTGACACCAAGTGAGTGTCAAGATTACCTTTAAAAAATGTGTTCTGGTGAACTTCCAAACATGGTCGGGAAGTACTGAACCATGCCACCCTGTGCCGAACAATCGTTTTCTGTGCAAAATGCACGCATTCATTTGCGGGTAACCTCCCCACTGTATTGGGTGCATGTTATAAGATGGGATCATGCTGGATGCATCCAGTTTTTATTAGCTGTATATGTTGCATTGATAAAATAATGTTTGCCCATGTTTTGTTATTCACACATGAAAATAGTTCCCTCCTTCAACCAAATTCCACAGCTCCAGTTGAGATTCAACATTTCATGTGTCTCAAAATGTACATCTAAGTACCTGCATTGCACATTTTCCAACATCCCTGATTTCTTTTTCTCACATTGGACACCTAACTGGAACGAATTTGATACCACTGCAGTATCACATGGGGTCATACAATGATCCTTCGCCGAATATCGCTGGTCTAAATCAACGCTGAAAAATTGTCTTAAAGTAATAAGTGGTTTGACCAAAACTAAGATCAACCCGTGATATCTTCCAGGTATCCGCATCGGAACATAAATGTATCACCTCTTTGGCATTGTCAAGATGGTACCGTCAAGCTTTGTTAAAAGTAGTGGGAGTCGCACTGGATTCATCCTTGGCCTTGAAGGTTCATGTTCCTTGCATTGTGCACCGAATGTAACCCTATATTTTAACCGCATTTGTAGATTATGCTGTCACCCTCACCTCTCCCTCCTCTCCCCTCCTCTCCCCTCCCCACAACGATATAACTGAAAAACATGAAACGTTTCTTATTCAAGCCATAGGGTTTCTTCTCATTTGCAAACTTTCATATCGTCATGGGAAGCTGTTGTTCGGCCCAATGCAGACGCGTTAAAAATGCGTCATCTTTTGCGCACTCGTAGCAGACGGTCGGTCGCGGCGGGACCACATTTCCCCGATACCGTCTGGGTTCAGTTGGCTGACAGCAGACAACACTGCAATGGACAAACACGCGTGCACGATGTACGATTCGCTCGATGTCAGTGAAGCCGTAGCTGGCCGGCGTTCGTGTCGCGTCGCCTGCCCTGGTGTGTCCAATTAGGCCGCCAGGTCAGCGCTGGACGGCCAGCTGGAGGCGCCTCGCATGCGCAGGCAGCTCGATCGCCGCGCTGCTTTCCGAGTCGCGCTGCAAATAGCATGGAAGCTGCTTCGTGTCGATGTCGGAGTTGTGCCGGATCGTGTAACGCTTAAAGAATGGTTATGGTATGCCTAAATCGTAGTGGCTTGTAAGCACAAGCTTAAACTTTTCGCGTTACTAACGCTCTATCTTTGTGTCCGCCTGGCTTTGAGTGTTCCGGTGTTTTTATCTTAAGCTATCTGGAAATTGGTGTAACTTGTTTTGCAATGTTTTTAAGTGTCAGTGCTGACATGGGTGTCTGAAAACGTATCCACCGGGTAATTCTAAGTGCATGGCTGATGAATTTGTGTATGGAAGTGAGTCCATTGGTGTCACTTTAGTATCCCCCGCTCACCAATGAGCGTGAGTGAGAGAACCAATGTGCCCAATGTACCCATGATATGATAATCCATGAAGTGTACCTTTAAGCTTTCAGTCACGTTTAATTTGTTTGGGAAACATTACGGACGTGCAAAACAGTCTTTTTATGTCGCGAAGGCTTCGCTCAGGTGTCTCAGTATGCAAATGGGAAGTGTCAGGCATGTTAGTATGCACAATGGGAAGCATCTGACATCTTAGTATGCACAGTGGAAAGCGTTAGTATGCAGTATTCCTTTGTTGACAGTACCGACCCCCTGTTGCTATGACCCGCGCCTGGCATGCCGGTGGGTCTCCGGCCAGACCGGCCGCCCCGGCACGGCTACAACCGTCCGGGAGCATGGTGTGCCTTGTGTTGCGATAAGTCCAGAGGCAGGTTAGCCAAGTCAGCGCGGTGATAACTGGGCGCCGGGATTATGGCGACGTATTCGTGAGTTCCGTTTGGTTATCCGCTTCCCAAGACGGATCCTTGAGATGTGCTGGAGATAACGGTGGGGCCTCATGCTAAGAGCCGTCAAAATGCTGGCTAAGCCGGTTTGCTCCTGCGAGACGCGACATGCCTCGAAATATTGCCGGACAAGGCTCGAAATACTGCAACCACTGTTTATCAATCTGCATGTGATTGTTATGCTGCACAATGATGCTGTGAGGTAAGCCTGCAATTTGTGATCGGGCTCATGGTCGTTTTCAAAGGTGGGTCCGATCTGTTCTGCTGCATACATTAGACTCTGGCGCCCTGGTGCTGACCACGCAGTTGGTTGTGCCGGCAGTCGTCAGCATTACACACCAGCGCGGTGTGGGGTCAGGTCGGTTCGATGTGCTGGTCTTCGGCGATAGCAGCTTCTGTTGGTTGGCTCAGACGAGGCGACACTGTTGATTTGGAGTCGGCCGGGGGGGGGGGAGAACGCCCGGTGGACCGTCGTGGTCGGCCGCAGGCCCCGGCTGTGGTGTGCTGGAGACCCGTATCTGCCAACCTCCGAGGTCTCCGAAATCTCCCGCCGATCACAGGATCGACGGGCGCCGTGGTCCGTCGTGAGGCGCGGCACGGCTCCGCGTGCACTGCAGGGCCGGATCTCGTCGCGTCGCGTCGGGCGCGGCCTGGCGTCGTGGTCGATGCCGGTAATGGCCAGCAATTGCCGGGCGGGCAGGTGCCGCACGTAACGAGCCGTGCCTACCGCTCGTTAGTGCGAGGTGTGCGGTGTTGGGCCGCCTCCGCTGAGCTCCGCTTCCGGGAGCTGGGCCGGTGCAGGACAGCACGCGTGCGGCCGTGCTGTCCGAGCCGTGCGGCCGCGACTGCCGGCGATGGCCGTGTTGGGCTGGCAGCCGCCGGCTGGCAGCCGCCGGCCGGCGGCCGACTGAGCCGCGCCCTGGTCGGCCGGCACGCTGCGCGGTGTCGGCCGGTGGGCGGGCGCCGGCGCCGGCGCGCCCCCCGCTCGGCGGCCGCCGACTGCCGCTGCCGGTGGGCAGGGCGGCGCCACGTGCCGCCGCCGGCGGCCGCGCGCGCACGCGTCGGCTCCGACGCGATCGGTTCGTCGCGCCTGGTGTCGGCGATCAATAGGGGCGGAGGGGCGCGCGCGCGGGCCGGCCGACCGGCCGACCGACCACGTCGCGGCCGGAGACGGACGCTGGCCGCCAGCCACGAGACGGCGCCGCCATGAGACGCTCGGCGGCCGACTGAGGCGGCGGCAGAGCGCGGCTGTCGGAGAGTGCGGTGGTCGTCCCGCGCGCCGTCGACATGGTCGTGTAGCGGCGGCCCGCCGCGCTGTGCTGTGTCGCGCCGCCGGGTTGGCATGCGGCAGCGGCGGCCGGGCGGGGGACACGAGTGTCGGGACGGTGATGCCCGCTCTGCGCGCCGGTCGGCAGCCGTGAGCTGCGTCTGCCGTGTCGGCGGCGGCCGGTAGCCACCGGCGGCCCCACTGGCTGGCCCGCGCGCCGCCAGCTACCGCGCCAGGTGAGTGGACCGCGCACTGCGAGCCCGAGCCAGCCGGCTGGCGGTCGGGCCACGGGTCGGCTCCTGCTCCACGACCAACGGCGGCTGGCCTGCCCCGTTGGTCAGTTGCGTCTGGTTTTGAGTCGACTACAGTTGGTCTTCCTCGTTGGTCGCGTCGGTTGGTTGGTTTGAGTGGGGGTCGATACGCACGAGCTTCCGATTCCCGTTGGGATTGCATTGGACAGGAAGGAGTCGAGCGTCTCTCGACTCAGCCCCTTGTAGTTATGTCCATGTTATTTATCGACGCGGCCGTAATTACGACGGCGCTGCCGTAATTCAGCCGTGCGAATTGCCGCGTCCGCTATTGCGATGCCGGTTCAGGATCGTGCCGACTGGCTAGGCTCGCAGGGGACTAGCGCGTCGCAGCTCAAATTAAGCCGCTGTCTAAGTCACGAGGGCGTGGTCAGGCAGGTGCGCTTTCAACACGGGGAATGTATGAGGCGGAACCCGGGACTCCTTGTGATTCTTTCGTCAGCAAGGGCACATCACATCACTTATTTCTCCCCCCTCCCCGGTGAAGGACTATTTAAGGAGTCCAGCATCGAGTGAGTTTGGAAGTAGCCACCTTTCGATCCGGAGTCGAACACGCATGCGACATCAGGTAGCGATTAGGGAACTACGCGATTGCAATGCCCTGTGGACTTTGTCGGCATTTTGTCCACGATCGCGTGCGCATCTGTTGGCAGTTGAGTGTGTACCGGTGACGTGTTCTGAGAAGGCTATCAACCACCACAAGCCGGTCTGGACTTTCGCTGGTTATCAAACCGGTCTGGACTGGCGGAGGACTTCCCGTTGGTTAGCTTAGCCTGCGTGCGGGCCATGATTAAGGAATCCTTCAGGCTGACCAGTGCTCTCCGTCACAACCTTCTTCACATTAGCCACCGCCAGCCTGTGTACCAACTCCTGCATTTGCATGATGGTCTGCTGCCTGCACGCTGGCCTTACAGCTTGGGTCGACAGTTACGGCTTAGCCGGGCCGCCGTGATCAGTCATTCTCCACGACAAGCGGTTGATCGGCTTTAAATTATCATGATGAATGTAACCGCCTGCTCCCAAACGGTGTGTGCGCAACAGCCTCGCCTCGCCTCGCCTCGTGTGGACGCACTTGGGTTTCGTCCGCGAGATGTCTCTGCGATATCAGACTGTCGGATCTTCCGTTGTGCTCCTGTCGGATTGCGCTTCGCTTGGTCTGTGCCCTGGTGGCCACGTTTGGGGCCGTTCGGCGTGGGGTGTGTCGGCGGGACGTCGGGCGGCGTGTGACCCGACCCCAGTCGGGCCCCGTCGCGGCCGGCCGCCCGCTCGCCGACGGTGGTCGGCACCGGCGTGCGTCGGCACCGGCGTCCGGGCGCGTGGCGTGCGTCAGCCGGCGGCGTCAGCCGGCAGCGTCAGCCGGTCGGCTGGTGTCGCCGACCAGGCGGGCACGCGCAGCGGGCAGCTGCGGCTGTCGCTCGCCGATGGCTGTCCGCTCGGCTGTGTGCGTGACGCGTCGGCCATAGGCGGCACGGCCACGCCGGACCGGCTTCCCGGCCTGGGCGTAGGCGCACGGTGTGACACCGTAGCTGCGGGTTTTTGTTAAGGGGGGGGGGGGTTGTCACCAGAACATCGTTCGAGCATGTGGAGTATGCGCTCTATGGATTTCGCCCTCACGTGACTGTGTGAGACTGCTCGCAAGTGAGTCATAGTATGGACCGGTCGATGTCAGACTAGACTTGGCTGTTTATCGTTCATGGGTGGCCATTAGTAACGATCGCAGGCTGTTCGCCGAGCCGGCTGATTTATTTCACCGTGGAAATGGCCCACGCTGCCCGGGCGAATGTTCAGAGCCGGGGTTTTGTGAGGCCCCGGCATGCACATGGTTGAGCCCATCCCCTCGTTGCTTCCTGGCGGCATAGACGCACCCAATGGAGAGCGAGGAACGGATCCTTACGGTTCGAATTTGCTCACCTTTGGGAACTAAAGGCCTGAAAATATAGGCTAACCACCTTTTTTCAAACCCCCTTTTTTCCTCAAAACAAAGTTCAAGCCATACCCCCGATCAAAGACAGGAAAGCACAAGAAGCAAAAATATTTGTCGAGCACGGGCCTCGTTGAGAAAATCCTGGGTGGACTCCTGGCTGGAAGCAGTGGCCTTTGCACATAGTGTATTTGCGGGCGATGTTCGAATTGGCACAGGTGAATTCGTAGCAGTGGCGTCGCCAATGGAGCCCAACCGTCGTGCAGGCAATTCCGTGAAGTGCATCGTATGCGATTACCGCCAATTTGGTACGCGTTTGACGGGGTCCGCTGCCAGCAACCCCAGCGGAAGCCACGTTCTGCACGCCAGGTAGCCACTTGAAGGTGGCACGTATGCCGGGCATTGAGTTCATCGGGAGCCGGCTGAATGCACGCCGTCAGTGAGGGAGGTCGGACTGAAGCGGCCCACGTGCGGCCGTGATTGCCTGCACGGAGCACCGGCGGCTGCCAGAGCCGCCGTTGTGCTGCGATGTCTCGGCTGTAGGCCGTCAGGAGATTCTGCCGGCGCCGATCTGCCAGTCGAGTTGTGGGCGCCACGCTGGCCGCTTCCCTGCGCGTGCTTACACACGTGTCTCGGCACAGGTGTGGTGGAATGTCGGGGGGGGGGGGGCTCAGGCTGTCGGCACACCGCCCAGGGTGCGTCACCGGGCTCCCGAGCTCCCGGGCTCCGGTGGAGATTGGATCGGCCGTGTCCGCCTCATCGCAGGTGTGGTGGAATGTCGGGGGGGGGCCTCAGGCTGTCGGCACACCGCCCAGGGTGCGTCACCGGGCTCCGAGCTCCCGGGCTCCGGTGGAGATTGGATCGGCCGTGTCCGCCTCATCGCAGCTGTGAACGCCACGCGACGGCGGGGGCGGTGGTGTCGGCTTTGTCGCCGTGCGCCGTGTTGCTGGTGGCGGGAGTGGGGGTGTCTCGGCGCGTGTTGTGCCGCCGAGGTGCTGGTTGGAGCGGACTGGATGTGTCGTGTGTGGTGTCTCACTCTGCCTCCAGCGTGCACGTGACGTTCTCCCACGGCGGACGTCGCTGCCGGCAGCCGGGTACGCTGGTGTGTCACGCACCTGCCGGCGGCCGGTTTGTCCGTCCGCCGCAAATATGCAGGAGTTGCATACTCGTCCTTGGGTGTCGTTCGCATGCAGGATGTCGGTTCCTGCTTACCATCGATGGGTGTTTGGTATATTTTACCTGAATTTGATGGTGAACGGCTTGGTACGAGCGACACCTTTGGGGTACGTCAGAGCACATGAACCAAACTGAGTCAACTGCGGATATGTTAGTAATTGTCTGTTGCCGCATTGTGTGTGGTATCGCCATGAGATAGCTTTGTCTAGTGGTAGTAACTTTGTCTGCGAAACAGAAGACTGGCTGTAAAATCTGGCCGCTATTGTTCAGTGTTACATTATGTTGTATTATGAATAATCAGCGTCACAGTTGCCGACGTATAAGGGTCGGGCTTGGTCAATATATCCCACAGAAGTACAGTGACACACACACACACATGTATATATATATATATATATATATATATATATATATATATATATATATATATATATCAAATGCAGCTCAGTTAGGTAGTCATTACTGTTTTGGGGCGAATTAAAAGTCATAAAAGTCATGTATTTAGGCTTAATAAGAGCCACAGGGGCCCATCTGGGTTAAGCCTATCTAGAAAAGGTACTAGAAATGTACATACTCTCACCCCAATCAATCCCTTATCCCAAGTTCCTAGGAAGCTATATACCCCAGCCTATCTAGCACCACTCACTTGCTACCGAATAACACCCTCAACAATCACAAGCTCCTCCCATCATACCCATCGTGCCACCATAGACAATCTCATCAGCATCACATCCTGAAGGAAGGTGCCGAATCCACTGCTAGGCACACCCCACACAAATTCATAAAGCGTTCAGACTTAATAAGAGGCTCACTTGCTATTGCATAATACACTCAACAATTACAAACTCCTCCCATCATACCCATTGTGCTACAATAGACAATCTCATCAGTATCACATCCCGAAGGAAGGTGCTGAATCCACTGCTAGGTACACCCTATATAAAGTTATAAAGCGTTTAGACTTAATAAGAGACTCACTTGCTATTGCATAACACACTCAACAATTACAAACTCCTCCCAACTCCCATCTCCTCCCTGTCGATCAACCCTCCCTGGAATACAGAAAAACAAGCCCCCTATTCTTATAATGATTGTCTATGCCGTTTTAAAAGATGTTCAGTGTGTTGCTACTGACAATGGTTCCTGGCAGCTGGTTCCAGTGTTCCACTACCCTGTTGGTGAAGAAAGACTGTCTTAACCTTGTCCTGCTGTGATTAACTTTAATTTTGAATTGATGCCCTCTAATTGCATCATTTCTGTTAAATTCAAACATTTTCCTGAGATATCCCTGTTCCTGACCATGAACAAATTTAAAAACCTCGATGAGATCTCCTCTCAGCCTTCTATATCTAAGTGAAAACATATTCAACTTCTTCAATCTTTCCTCATATGCCAGGTTGCCTATACCATTAACCATTTTTGTTGCCCTCTTTTGTACTCTCTCTAAAAGCCAACAATCTTTCTCATAACTAGGGGACCAAGCTTGGACACAGTATTCCAAATGTGGCCTGACATATGCACAGTAAAGCTTCCTGATGACCTCCTCACTTTTGTATGACACTTTCCTGTGTATTGCCCCAAGCATTCTTAGTGCCTTCTTCCTGGCTTCTTTGGTCTGTTCTGATGCCCCCAATTTTGTGTTCAAAATAACACCTAAGTCCTTCTGCTGAGTCACAGATAGTACTTGGCCACCAATTAAAACGGCAGAATTTGACCGAGAGTTTAACGTGCCGCCAATGCACCGATACGACCACCCCGGTAGCTCGTCCCCGACCTTATCGTTGGTTGGTTATTGGTTTTTACGACACGTCGACCGTTGAGTCATATAGCGTCGCCAATCTCTCACGCCGATTGGTCGCGGGCGAAGAGTAGCGACAGGTGAGACTCGAACCCACAACCTTTCGATTGTAAGACGAGCATCTTACCTCTAGACCACTCGTCCCCAAATTGCTTTTTTGCCGAATTGCCGAATTGCTTACACTAGTTGTGCAGCGCCTGTGTATGTCACATCTTGGGCGAGATTGGTTGATAATTGCTTGTTCGCGGCCAAGTAGGATGATCTCCCTGAGTATGCACAATTGCCCAAAGGTTTTAGCCGACTTTGGCAAATGGTGTGCCATATGCGCACCACCAAACAATATGCTAAAATGTGTCCTGTTATCGCCCGTTGGTAGTGATGCCTTACGATGCTGTTAGATACGGAATTAGTATCGTTCGCCCGAGCTAGGCAGCTTTTGGATTAAAGTATGTGTGGGAAATTATTAGCTTCTGGAACTAGGTACGTCTTCCGATGTGAAACATGCCACCAACCTAACCTGTTCTGTCGTCTGTTTCAGGTTTTTATACTTAATTTTTAGCAAGTATGAATGAGTTGGATACGTTGAGGCAAGAGGCGGAGACATTAAAAAATGCTATTCGAGTGAGTATACCAGTGTGGGGTGTGCACTGCTTGTTTTACTTTTCGTTGTTGACCGACGTGTTTCACCATCTTCCTGGTCCGCAGTTCCTTTCATTCAGTCTGAACGGGCATCTTCTTTGGCGATCGACGTGGCCGCTAATGACCACGAAACTGGTCGGCGCGTCCTTTAGCCCAAATGCCTAACTAACTAGCCAGCGATGGGCCGAGAGCGTGCGTGGGCTGGATTGGCATCGTCGTTGGGAAGTTCACGTATCAGACCGTCGCTGCGGCAGAACAACCTGTGAGGCGGGGCTCGCCCGGCCTCCCCGAAACCGTCGACGGCGCCGACGGCGGACGGCCAGTCGGAGATGGCTCAAATTCCGGTATCAGCGTAAGTTTCGCGACGTTGTGCACGGCGCCGCTGAGACGGATGGCGCGCGCCGCCGACGGCGAATCGCACGCACGTCGGAGTGTTGCGTGTCCGCTCCATATGGCAGCCCGTCTCGTCGGTGCGTCGGCGGGACGCAACGCGCCGGCCTGAGCGGGCGGGCCTCCGGCGCCAGTCGTCGCTGCGGTGGCGCGGCGCGTGTGACGTCACCGGGCCAGGTGGCGGCCGGCCGGCCGGCGCTTCTGCATGTGCGTGACAGCGGCGCGAGCCGCTGCGCCACGCCCGCCGCCGGTGTGACGTCACGGCGATGCCGTCGACACCGATTGGGATAATTCGAGGCGATCAATAGCGCGTGCGTAGGGTGGTGGCGACTGGTGCTGCCGCCTGGCGGTGCGGTCGTCCGACCGCAGCTGGTGCTGGTGCTGACATGCTGCCGATGGTGCAGTGGTGTAGGATGTGGGGATGTGTTGGTGGGTAGTGGATATGTGTAGGTAGTAGTGGTTTGAATTGTCTGCGGGTTATATAGATGTGATATGGGCGCAAAGGACGATTGTAGAGGAGCATCACGCATTGGCAGATGTATAATGCGAGTAGTGAATGGCTTCCATAGTTCATTGACAAAATGATGCTACTGATGGTGCGAAGGTGGCATTCGTGGCTATCTGTGCCAATTAAATCGATGCGCCCGAAAGCTCGAATAACTGGCATTCGTGGTCCAGAGGTACCAATGAAGTGCGTGGATAGTACAGGTTATGTGTGGATGATGGACAAGTATAGGTGGTTGGGGTTCTAATGCGCATAGTGTGCAACCCATGTGTATTTGTATATCGATGTATTTATTTCTTTACTGTATGTAAGTATGTACATTGCTGAATTGCTCTTGTATCTTCCAGTTAATTACTTTAAGAAAAACAGGATGCTATGGCTACATTTGATTGGTTGGGTATATACCCAACCAATCGAATGTAGCCATTGGTCTAGTTGTCACACCAATCAGACAGCAACAACTTAGAAAAGCCAGCACCACTCGGGTGAGGTCGGCATGTTTCGTTGGAGGGCGGCCTGAAGCGATTTCTTGCGCGCAGTTGTCTTCTATGCTGCAAATAGTGTATTGCACAGTACTGCGCCATTGTACGACAGCCGTGTCCTCCCAGCTTCCGCTGTTATGGGAGGGGAGGTGGGGGTGAAGCACGTCACCTGTTCTGGTGTTCCGCGGGCGCAGGGGTGGCATGGGCGATGTGAAGATGGTGCGGGTGGTGGTGTTCCAGGCCTGACGCCGGGGTGTGGAGATGTAGGTGTGCAGCAGTGATGCTGGCGGTGCGGACTTGATCGAGCTGGTGCCGGCCTGCTGTTGAGCCGCCGCAGGCGACAATGCCGCACCAGGCTGAGTGGTGTGTTGGTGTTGGTGTGGCGCCTCCACCAGGGGAAAAAGTCGTGTCGTGTGTTGTTCATCTTCTCATGTAACACGAATAGACAGTAGCAGCTGAGTTGTGTATGAACACGAGGAGGTGAAATGTTGTAGGATCTGTACCCTGCCCTCCAATTCAGATGGGAGAACCCGTGTGTTCAATGTCTCTGCCCGGGGGCCGAGTAGTCACGTAAGGTGTCGCCCGTCTCCCAATAGAAAGGCTGTGGGGTTCGAGTCCCATCTGTCGCCGCTTTTCGCCCACGACCAATTGGCGTGAGAGATTGGCGATGCTGTGTGACCCAACAGTTGACGCGTCGTAAAACCAAGACCACCACCACCAACACCAACACCAACATCAACACCAACACCAACACCACCATCACCATCACCATCACCATCACCATCACCATCACCATCACCATCACCATCACCATCACCATCACCACCACCACCACCACCACCACCACCACCACCACCACCACCACCACCACCACCTCTGCCACAGACACCCGAGTTCACTGGGCGCATCCGTGCCCAGCCCTACCTATCGAACCGATGATAACCAGAGATTTGTCGTGTGTGGGCTGTGACGTCATGCATCGGGGTCTATCGAGGCCAAGTGTGGGGAAGGGTGTGAATTTCGCTAGGTGGTTGGATTCCCTTTTTAAGTTCAGAGAATGGAAATGCTGCTTGTTCACCGAGGAGAACTTGAATGAATATCGTTCCAAAAATACGCCACTGGGGTCATGAAGGTGAAGTATGAGGGTGCAGTTGACGACGTCGTCAACATAGTTTACTCGTCAAGTTGCATTATGGCCAGCGTGAGACCTCTTTGTTTGTTGTGACGCTCAGATAGGGTTTCCTTAGCTGATGGTCGTGTTGATGTGTTTGACACATGTCTGCTGAAATATTGGTCTGTGTCAGCCATGCATATGTGTAGGGACACACGCATGGCTGCGTAGATAGGTGTGTGACCGCGGTTTGACCATTTCGCTTTTTCGGATATTGGGAGTTCTGACCGCTGTAAGTTGGATTGTTTCATTCCATCGACTACTACCCCGAGAAGCAAGAGTGGGCAAAAAGTCAGCTGCATTATTTCCAAGCCCAAAAGAGCTTTGGTGTCTGAACAAGCTTTTTTGTTGCATGTTTCGTGTCACGTGCTTTGAGACAGCACACACCACTGGTCGGCAGCGGTCGTCAGCGGTCATCGTTGAGTGGGCAGTGTCCGGTTCAATCATGGTACCGGACCAGTGTCCACGAGTTCATTTTTCGTAGAGTGGAGGACGGCAGGCGAGGACATTAAAACCCCTGATGGCTTTGAAACAATTGGCGATCGGAAAGGGTTCGGGCAATAGATGGTATTGACGGATGAACACGCATCTGTTAGCAAGATTATGATGGCACAGATGCCAGGAATCGAGTATGGTGAAAACGGTATCAGTTAGTACAGTTACATGTTGTGAAGTTTCGTGGAAATGATTCCGGCAAGTCGAATCTGTCCGCGGGAGGTCAAAACAGATTCCTGATTGGGATTCCATTTTCCGCGTAAGTTTCTGAATTTCAGGGTATTGCACTGAACGAACTGTCGCTGGACCGACAGAAACCCAGGAGCTAGCAGGAGCGGGTAGGTACGGGGATGTTCACTGTACCTTAGCTAGCAGGAGCGGGTAGGTAAGGGGATGTTCACTGTACCTTGTGGCTGTATCAACTCCTGACCAGCGTTCGTGGCGACTGCTAAAAGCGGTCTTCACTGGAAGAAAACTAAAACGGTACCGGTCGTGTCACCGGGGTTGGGTTTATGCCTGCAACTCCTGAATTTGGAAGAAACATTTATGGAGGTGTGGAACATAAAGAGTATCCTTCAAGCCACATTCAACATAGTTCCGGAGTTTGGAGTGTGTGCCTGTTTTTTTTTGGCTGATAAGGTCTATGATTGGCTGATAAGGATACTTGCCGGTGCAGTGATAGTCAAGTATCGTTTAATCTTCCAGTTGGGAAAAAGAGATGGTAGTGTTCCGGTGAGCGCAATGTCAAATGTCTAGAGCAGTGGTGTATTTTCGCCCGTGCATGTAGCTGTTATTTATACCCTAAAACATGAAATAGATTTGCACTATAGCTCATGGAACACTATAAATATGACGCCCCAATCCAAAGTCCTTTATCATTTTTTACTGGGATAATTTTGTGTTTAATGCTTTCCTGCTGTACTGCACTTAACACTGCTTTCCTTTACGCTTTCTTTACGTGGATCTAAGCTCTTCCCTCAAAGACCTTTTTTGCAATACACAACAAAATGGCGATATTAATATGCACGAATGATCCTATGACATATTTCTTGACAGTAATCCGTCTAATCCAACGTTGTTTTTTGTTTTTTAAACAAGTGCGTGGAAGATTGCTTAATTAATTCCAAGTCGTTATCGTAACCCTACGATTCGACATTTTGTTTCGATTTTTATTGATTTTCAAGTAAGCAATAGTTAATCTCAGTAACAGATGCTGCGTTGGTCCCAGCTGGAGTTGAGATGTAATGGCTTGAAATTGTTTTGTTTTTTCAAGGTAAGTTCCGACGGCGTGCTGGTTCTTTGGCTTTGCACTCAACAATTGCATCATACCCATGTTTGCAACGATTGCATTGCGTTCATTTTTAGCGTTGGTCAAGGTTTTTTGTCGCAAAATTGGGTTTCAATTTTTGCAATCATGAATGCGAACGGTTTGTTCTCCGGCTGAATTAGGCGGTTTAGTGGATAGGGCTGACCAGACCTGATGGAGACTAGCCATTTCTTCCTGCTATGAGTCATTTTTAAAGTGGCTACGAGTGAAACCGAATACAAGTTGGGTACTACGCCATTCAGTAAGACGCTTTGTTGGGTGCGTGACAACCTAGACCTGTTGTACGACATCGTACATTACTCATTTGATTTTGCAGAAGTTGATGTATCACTGACAACACGATTGTGGTGAGCGCGCAAGCTTGCACGAACACCATGCACGCTACACAAATGGCGTTTTCTCCATCCGCTTTTGAAGTGTCCTAGGAGGGGACGAGTGGTCTAGGGGTAAGATGCTCGTCTCACAATCGAAAGGTTGTGGGTTCGAGTCTCACCTGTCGCTACTCTTCGCCCGCGACCAATCGGCGTTAGAGATTGGCGACGCTACATGACTGAACGGTCGACGTGTCGTAGAAACCAATAACCGAAGTGTCCTAGGGCCTGGCGCACGTAGTTATCCAGTTTCATGTGTTTTTCCGCGGCACGTTTTCTTTCTGGGGGTGAAATCCCAAAGGAGTATCGAAAAGATCGGAATCACGTGCAGTTTTTGTGATCTTTGAAAAAGTGCCGTGATGTATCGACCTTCGTGAGGTTTTTTTTAGGATGACATGCGCAAGTTGTTTCGAAAATGTTTCTGGAAATTTAATGACTACCAAACAATCAGAAACCGATGGTTGCAAGCAAGGTCGCACTCCCAGCCAGTCTTCCTAGAACTCGGGCGGGGGCGAGGGCGGGGTCGCTAAATCCCCACCCCACCCCATGGCCCTGATTACTTGGGGTCGCTGCCGCCCACACGCATGATTCTGACTGCTGGAGAGGATCATTCTAAGACGTGGTGAATCTTCGCAATATTTGTATATGGGGTGCCAGTGTTTTACTCCCTACTTTAGTCACCGCAGAGATGGAACATAACAAGCGTTGCTCATACTCGTGGCTGGTTAAGCAATCTTGTCCGATTTTTTTCCGTTCGGTACCCTTTCCAGAATTTTGTTCTTTACTTCCCACTTCTATCCTGCTCGACGAAGATTATATTCTACTTTTATCGCTGGAAGGTTCAATGGTGATTTCGACAAGGAAATGGTCCAAGCGTACTTGTCTTTAGTGAGAAGATATACAACCCTACGTGTTCTTGAGTCCGGGTTTTCATTCCAGCTGTAATACACCCTGTAATTGTGTGAGAAAACGAGCGTTATATGGAGTGTTCCTGGGATTTGTTTTACCCTGATGACCATTCCTTATGCTATTTTTTGTCTAATTTAAAAATCAAATTTGCCGTCCGTACACCGGAAGTACAAAAAGGTATTGACGTGAAAAGACTGACCAATTACCCGCTCCAACTCCAGAATTCCAAAATACGCATCGAACCATGTTAGTCATCCCCAGCAAAATGTTTTAGTGATTTAGACCTCTGGGTGTTAACATTCAACCTAGTTTTAGTCATCGAAAAGAAGAGAACCCGGTGCAGTCTCCCAAAGTAGATGGTCACCTTCCTTGTTAGAAACGGGCGCAGTTTTTGCGGCATGCTTCTATCGGGAGCAAACGCCTGCAAATGTCCTAGTGGGTAGCGTTAATGTTTTCTTTTTGTCAGCAACGTCTCGCTCCTGCTGACGCCGACGATGATCGTGTACTGTTGCTTATTGTTGTGATTGCCGGATATTTGTGAGGCATCTTATTTCTCGTTTGTCCTTCTGTCTCGCTCATGGCCGGTGTAATATATCTCCGATATGTCTGTATGTACGTCTGGTCATTAAACGTATCGCTATTATCCTGTACATCGACAATTTTTTATGTCGGCGTTTCCTCACTTTTGCGAGATGTATTTCGTTGTTCATGCATAATAATTACCAAAGGCATTTCATACGTTTCCTGCATTGGTGTAAACCGCATTGAATATGTTCATTCATCCACTTTCGGCTTCCTATTTTTCACTTGCACGTCCAGAAAATGTACATGAACAGTACGTTGCTACTTGGCTATGCCTGCTTGTCCGTTCTTTTTCATGGTCGTACAAGTACATCCTATTTTACCTTCATTGAGCGGATCATTTTGAACCCAATTTGTATTATTAGTCCACGTCGTACTTCGGTATTTTGGCACCGTAGGCAGCACAGAGGCACCGCCGAGAGGTTGGTACGACCACTCACCCTGGCGATTTCGAATGAAGCAAATAAAACAAGCGCTATATAACATATGCAGTCGATGCGCCCCTAAACTACAAATAAAACAAGCGAATCAAAATCCAGCATGTAACTTCTACAATGTCTCGCGATTGACACCAATTGTGACCCCGTGGGAGCGTTGATTTACCCCAGAGGTATGATCAAAGATCAATTTGTCGCAAAATGGAGACATTTCACGACTTCCGGAAAATTTTGACGAGCCCACTACCCGAGATGCCAACCCAATGTGTTCCTTTGCATGTTGTACTTCTCATGATGCAAGTGGTTCCACAATAAAAGTGCCAGGTCAGGTCGAATCCGTGATCCTGTTTTCGAGTTATCTCAAAACGTGCGGAGCATGTCTAGTTTTTAGTTTATGTGGTAAAAATGGACACTGAGAATTCAGCACCTAAAATACCCTAGAGTGGTCCCAAATCCGCAAAGGTCATCGGAGGTCATTTTTGGTCACTGACCTTGGTTGAAGTTAAACAGCGAGCGACTTAGGTTTTGCTTCTCCCGAAATAAAATTTGACGCTGAATTTAAGGTTAGTGAAAAGAGGAGGTAAAAATGGTTCAGACGTGGGCTCTTGTAAATTTCACGAAAAACGGTCGTCGCGCTCGAGCTCTGAACTCCGAAAACGAAATCCTTCTGAAAGTTTGCATCACCTCCCCTGTGTTGGCCAGTTTAATATCTTGTCACCTTGCAATTGTATGTTATCCCCCAATGAGTCCACTACTTGGAAGGTCATTGTATTCAGCGCGGTTGTTTAGGTGTGTGTTGTTCGCCAATGACCGTGCGAATTCCCTCAATGTGGTACGCTATTCCTTGTGTTTCGCAAACGTTCGTAATTGCATTGTGACGTCATTGCGTACGTCATCACAAGTAGGCGGCCGCATTGCTGCTTGCATCGTGGCAACACAACGGTGCTCCGCGACGGTGTGATTTCATGAGTAGTACAATCCACTTCCCAGGTATGGCAAGTGCATTGTACTACTCATTGTGGATTGACCAAACTTTCCAGCTCCGGTCGGCACGTGCGTCGTGTCGGTGATGCGCCGTGATGTACGTCGTGATCTGTCGCGGCGATTGCTCCCGCCGTAGCACGTGGTACTTGCCGTGACGTGCCGTGCCGTGCCGTGCCGTGCCGTGACGCACGGCCGCCGTTGCAGGATGCCCGGAAGGCGGCGTGCGACACGACGCTGGTGCAGGTCACCGCCAGCATGGAGCAGATCGGCCGGATACAGATGCGCAACCGGCGCACGCTGCGCGGCCACCTGGCCAAAATCTACGCCATGCACTGGGGCTGCGACTCGCGGTACGTGGTGTGGCCGGGCAGGGGTGGGGTGGGGGGAGGGGGTCGGGCTGGGCGCTGCGGCTGGCCGGTGCTGTCGGCCCGTGACTTGCCAATATCCGACCCGTGGCCGACAGGTTTGTCACCCGTGTCCGGCCTTTGTCCTGCTGATCTGGCTCTCCTGCTAGCTATCCTGCTGTCTGACTAATTTGACCTGTGTCCTGCTAATCTGACCTGGGTCTTGTCTGGGTTCGACCCGTGTCCTGCCGGGCGGTGTTAAAACTGGCTTTTCGTCAGGCGTGAGATGAAAAAAAATGTACAGTAGACTGAAAATTCGCCATGGAAATAATGTGATGTAAAATGTTTTTGCTGTCCGTCAAGCTCAATTTTGACCCAATAGCGTGCTTATGACGGTACCTTTTTTGTTTCTTTTGAAATACCTCGCTTAGAGGTATCTATATTAAACATAACGAATAATTACGATGCTATTGATATTGCGAAATGTTCGTGTATCACCATTACTTATTGAGAGCATGAACATGATACTTATAAATTAGATACTGTTAGAAAGGAGATATGGAGACTTCATAAGCACGCATCAAGGAGCAGGATGTCGATACTTCTTGGAGAAGGATGTCAATTGAGTGCTCAGAAAGTGGTATATTCCACCCTATTTCACGAATAATTTATCACTGGGTGGGAGAGATATCGATTCAGTGTTCAGCGAGTGGTATATTCCACCATATTTCACGAAAAGTTTATCACTGTGCCAGGGTCTGACATATCCGACCAGTGTTCTGTCACGGCCTGACCTTTGTCCTGTAGCAGTCTGACGTGTCCTGCCACGGTCTGACTTGTGTTCTGCCACGGTCTGACTTGTGTTCTGCCACGGTCTGACCTGTGTCCTTTCACGGTCTGACCTGTATCCTGCCACGGTCTGACCTGTGTCCTGCCACGGTCTGACCTGTGTTATGCCACGGTCTGACCTGTGTCCTGCCACGGTCTAACTTGTGTCCTTTCACGGTCTGACCTGTATCCTGCCACGGTCTGACCTGTGTCCTGCCACGTCTGACCTGTATCCTGCCTGCGTGTGACCAGTGTCCGACCCGTGTCCTGGTTGTAGACCGGTCTGTGTATGACCGGTGTCTGACCCGTGTGTTTGACCCGTGCCCAGGGTTGGATTTCTTGCCCAGCTTTTATAATTCTGGATTTAGAGAGGGAAGTAGTGATACATTCTGGGAAGGAAAGGGTTATTTTTGTTTGTCTCCTTCGGAGATAAAACAACTATTAGTTTGTTCCTTCCAGATAAATGTTGGCATGCTTATCAAATGCCAACGAATCTTGCAATAATTTTCAAGCAACTCCATTCATCTGTTGGCGAGGAAAAATAAGCGGATAATTTTGCATATTCTATCGATTCTATCGATTATATCGATCTATATGCATATTCGATAATTATATTTCGATGACAAACATCCAGGATAAGCTCATGTTTCCAACCCTGTACTAGCCTGTGTGTTTGGTCGTTGTTTCCGACCCTTGCTGTCGGCTCGTGTACCTGATTAACCTGTGTGTTTGGTCCGTGTGTCCTACCCTTGCTCTCGGCTCGTGTACCTGGCTAGTGTGTCTAGCATCGACTGGTCTGATTTAAAATGTCCGGTTTTCATTCGAAACCATGAGTCCATAATTTGCCGTGTGTGTATGCACACTTAAGACCCTAATATCAGTCATCAATCAACCTCGCCCCATGTTTTGAGTGAAGGCTGCCCGAGTCCGAACCTGACCGCTGCGTATCTCGTGGCCTGTAGCGAGGCTGTGGGGGCGGGGGTTCTCCCGTCAGGTTTGAAGAAGCCTGTAAACAGTCGAGCGGCGTGAGTAATGCCAATAAGTATTTCTCCGATCCTCCGATCAAATTTGGCCATCCTCGCAAACTCATTCATACACATGGTCGCCCGTGCTCCCCTCCCTCCACAATAAAACACCCCAGCTGGATCAGGTGCCTCTCAGTTTGCGCGATCAGTGAGCTTGGAGCACACAGCCAGTGGCGTCGCCACAAAATTATTCCAGGGGGCAAGGTTGAAAGGGGGCCTCCTGTTCCCCGAAAAGGGGCCTGCATTGTGTTAGGGCTTCCTATTGTTGTTTAAGCTCTTAGTATGGTTCGCGAATGGGGAACATGATTTCATATTGATGTCTTGTTTGTTCTTGGCATGGTGCATCATTTACGCAATATCAATAATCATTTTTCGCTGAGAATATATATATATATATATATATATATATATATATATATATATATATATATATATATATATAATATATAAACAAATATTATATATATTACGTCAATAAGTAATATGTGGATAAATAACTAAGTGCCAAAACAAACCAATGTCTTAATGCTTTCTCGACCAGAAGAATCTTCCCGCTGGCCTCTAGATTGCAGCGAGCTGGCGGGGCTGGTGCTAAGCATATCTTAAAGATATCTCCCATTGATCACCCCACTTTTATGTCTACCCAAGTCTAACTGAATATATATATATATTCATCACTAATGTTAGTCATTCCCACCAGCTTGATGTCATAAGTAAGCTTAAACGATCATTTATCAGTCCTAGGACGACAGTTTCACGAAGGTGACAACGAGAAGCGGATTGAATTGGCTTTCTGATCGCCATCTTAGGGATTTATTTATTTTTATAACATTCGGTGCTGGCTGGAACCTGGCACACAAGCAAACATAATAAATCCTCAGCGAATACATTTACGGTAAGAACAAGAATTGAACAATAATGCACAATGACGATGCAACAGTGCAACAATGGCAATGCATAAATAATGCAAAACCTTCAAATTCCACCCCGTCACGCCCTTGGTTTTCGCTGTGCTGTACCGTTTTGTAAATAACGCATTGAGAAGGTATGGAAGCTGGGAAGCTCTAATCATGCAGGCTGTACTCACAGAAAACAAGTTTGTAGGAAGAAAATGCATTTAAAACATCATTCCTCACATTTTATATGGGGCATGGGTGTTGTTTTGTATGCTTGTGAGGGGTAATTTTCCCCGCTTGATGTTGGCTTTGCCCCATGGGCGTATGCTTCTGAAAATTATTGGGGGACCAGTGGTGTACCTATATTCGCATCAAGGAGGAGGCGGGCAAACGGATTTGGAGGGGGCCCGCTTACCCCCATTACAAAGTCCTCGGATTTCGACCACTATTTTGTCAAAGTGGATCTTTTTCTTAAATAAAATTATTAGTGACCAACTGTAATTTCCTGTGGAGGGGCCTAATCTACCACTATCGTTCCTGATTCGTCGGATTTCAGGGGCAGCTGCAACTTTTGGAGCCCCGGCGCGACCTTTTGGGCCCCCAGTGTGATTTTCAATGGCTGCGAAGCGACTTTTTTTTAGTGCAATGTGATCTTGTGGGCCCGACGTCATCTGCTTGGATCCCTAGTGCGAGTTTTAGCGGCTTCGACACTTTTTTGTGGTCCAACACGTTTTGGGGGCTTTTGGCGTCATTGCTGGGACCCAGAGGGATTATCCATGTCCGGATTATTTTTCGTTGCCCCGGCTTCATTTGTTTTGGCCCCAATGAGGCTGTTGGGGCGCGGTACGACCTGTCGTACCTCTAGCCTGATTTGCATGATCCGGGCGTGACGTTTTGGTACCCCCAGGCTCAGCGTGATTTTCAGGGGCCCCGGCCGGATCTTTAGGGGCCCATATCGTGATTTTCTAGTACCCCGGCACGACTCCTATTTCTTAGGGGCTTCTTCTTCAAATTATAGGCCTCCTCTCGCGTCCTGGGGGTCTCGTCTCATCACATTTCTTTACCAGTTTTCGATGTCTCCTCATGTGTCCTACTCTCCTCCATATTCAATGGTCCTCGTCTCTCGTCTTGGAGGGCCTCCTCTTACATCCTGGGGCCCCTTTAACATGGCACGGGGCTTCCTCTCATGTTCCAGGGGCATTTTCTGTCAAATTAGGGGCCTCCTGCCACGCCTCGTAGGCCTCCTCCTTTGTCCTGGCAAAGCCTTACCCGTCTTGAGTGATCTTCAATTTTGGAAACCTCACCTCGTTCCATACCTGCCACCACTCCCATATTAAGAGCCTCCTCTCATTTCCTGGGAACTCCCGGTCTTCGGGGCCTCATTCGGTCCTGGAGACCTCCTACTCCGTCTTGAGGGAATCCTCTCGAGTCTGGCAGGGGCCTCCTTTTCTCTTCTAGAGGCCTTCTCTCACGTCTTGGGGGCCTCCTGCTCTGCGTTTTGATTCGATCTTTGCCCATCTTAAGGGTGGCCTCTTATCTCGTGGTGGACTCCTCGTCTCTCCCAGGTGCCTCCTCTTCCAAATTGCAGGCAACCTGTCCTATCTCAGTGGCCTTGTCATTTCTTGGAGACCTTACCGATCCTGGACCCTTCTTTCCCGCCTGGGAGCCATCTCTCTTATTCAATGGCCTTTCTCTCCTGTTTTAGGGGTCTCCTCGTTCATCATGGGATCTCATTTCCAATTTTGTATCATCCTCTTCCGAATTAGTTGCCTCCTGCCACGTCTCTGGATCATCCTTTTTGATCTTGGTGGAACGTTTTGGGGCCTGCTTTTGCGTCTCCGAAGCCCCATCTCATATCCCCTGGCTTTCTCTTCCGTCTTAGGGCCTCCTCTCATTTTCTGGGGCCTCCCTTCCCGTATTGGGGCCTCCCTTGCAATCCTGGGGTCCTCCGTGCCAATTTTTGAACTCCCTTGATTTCTGGGGCCTCCTATCCTCTCCTAGATGAGTCCTTTTTCAAATTAGGGGCGTCCTCACGTCTTGGAGGCCTCCTCATCTGTGTTTGGAGCCTCATTATCCTCTTAGCAGGGTGCTTTTGCGTCCTAGCCCCAAACAAATTATCCTAGGGTCCTCTTCCAAAATATGGGCCTCATCTGGCTGGTCTCAGTGGTTTTATCTCATTCCTGCGGAGACCTTCTTACCCATCTTGGGTCCCCCTCTTGCGTCCGGATAAATCTTTCCTATCATATGTCTTTATTTTCTGTTGTAGAGGCCTCCTCTTCCATCTTAGGGGCCCCGTTTTCCAAACTATGAATATCCTGCAACCCATCGGAAGCCTTCTTGTCTAACCTAGGTGGCTTCTTGCCCGTCTCGGTAGATCCTTTTCGTCCTGGGGGCTTCCTCCTAATCTCTGTCCTACGTCTCTTATAGGGACCTGATTATATTTCCTGGGGAACTCATTGCCAGTCTTGGGGCCTCCTTGACAGCATGATTTTCTGTCCCGTCGGCCTCCTCAAATTTGAGGGGCGCCCCCCCCGTCTCACGGCAGGGGGAGACTGCCCCGCCCCCCCCGGTGGCGACGCCTCTGCACACAGCCTGTGGTCAGGTCTGGGCAGTCTAGCACCCACCCCTCCATCTGGTTGCAGAGGAGGGGTGCAGTTTCTGCCATTGGCAAGATGCTGGCATAAATTGGTTAATATCAATGACCTGGCTGAAAACATTTGCTGCCAGACGCAACATGGTGCAGGAGAACGTGACGGATTTGGTCATTCTGTGTCCCAAAGATATATGCCCATCGTGATCTGCGGCGTAGCTAACAGTTTTTGGCAATAAATGGTTTGTACCGCTTAATACCACAAACATGGCAAAAAAGAACCTTTGGGCAGCATTTTGTCAACCCTTGTTTCTACACAACAGTTGCTACACTACACTACAAACCAAAGAAGAATACGTGCGCAATTCACAGTTAAGCAGCAATATTCTACAACAAGAAATATAACAGATGAATGTTGGATGCTTGGGTTCGAACATCTGTGAGTATCAGCATTGTTCCTGAAAGACGTACCAAAGCAAAGTATCCAAGTGCAACCTTGCCAAAAAAAAGTATCCAAGTGATACTTCGTACCCCTATTGTGAACACTGATGTGAATGGGCGCTATATGATCAACATGGTCGACGCGCCCTAAAGCCCAAATAAATAACTAACTAACACTGATGTGACGCCTTATGTGTGCCGGCTGCCTAACGGTGCAGTACGATGCATTTGGTTAACGGACCTAACATATCGCACTGCACGAGACACACGCTTTTCCAGCACCCTGTACAATCGATTTCAGCACCCGCTGAGGGTGCTGGCTCCCCAAGAAATTGTGCTCTGGACCATGATCAACGTCACTGAGTCAAGGTTTGATGAAGACTCCCATGCACCCGTGTCCTGCTCAAGCTGTCATGAGCCTGAGACTCGGTCTGTTCCAAGCTGCCGTGAGGCTGGTTTTGAGTCTGTTTCAATCTGCTTAGTGGGAATGTAACTGTTGGGTGGTGATACAGACACTGAAGTTGATGCTCCCTGGAGCCCAAATGACTGCCTGATGAGAAGGAGAGAGAAAGAGATATAGAGTGAGTGAGTGAGTGAGTGAGGGAGATGGAGAGAGGTAAAGAGTCAATGAGGAGAGATGGAGAGAGACAGAAAATTACACCAGTTCGCAGCCGATGCAAAAATCCGTCCGACGGAGCCCGTCTCCAATTTTCCTCCCAGTCCGCTTTACGCCATCTGGAGCACTCATGTCGTGTCCTCTCGAGGTTATTTGCCGTCCTGGAAGCTCCCACCATACTAGGAGCGTGTTTCCTTTGCCGGGGGGTCGATTCCCTGGCCTCACAGCCTCTTCTGCACTGGTGGCATGAGTGTACGGAAAGTGTAGAATACGTTACCCCCAATTTCGTTCATCGGGCTAAAGGGCCGTCCTCGGGTAAAGAACTCCTGGAAAGGGCCTGGAGGAGCGCCGAGTAATTCTTGGCCAATGATGTGAAGATGAATAGCAAGGCTCGGGCGCTCTTTGATGTCTCAGGGCTTCTTATGGGTACAGTCTGGAACTTATATATATATGGTGTATAAGTCCTTCAGTGAAGTCTAAGAAGCTCGCGTCCAATTTAGTAATAGTGTGGCTAGAGGAACCGAATATGTAGCGATGTGATGTGGACTCTAGGGGATCATTGAAAATAATCCCCCTAGAGGGGATATCGAGTATTACGGCCAATGGGGCTGAGTGTCGGTTTGGCCAGGCGGAATCTGGTTTAAACTTTTCAAGAGTCTCGATCTGAACGATGATGCCAGTTTCCAGCTGTATCAGGTCAGGGTAGTGAGTCATGGCGAGTCAAAGTAAATAATTTACTTCGGTCCGAGCGAAAGTGGCATTATCATGGAATTGATTTGAAGTGTGATCGGGTCCAGATCCAGTACTGATATGTGGATGCTGCAGGGTGTCGAGCGGGGCTGGATTTGTTTTGGATCCTGGATATTGTCATATTCCACATTGGGGGTGATACTCTGCTGCTTCCGACATGAAACACTTCTTTTTGTACTTCCCAGTCAGTTTTGGTGGTGCTTATCAAACGGAATTTGCAGTTATTTTCAAATTCATCTTTCCATTCGTCTTTCATCTTCATTTCTCCATTCATCTTTTGGCAAAAGAGAAGTGGATAGTGTGCTAAAGAGGATGATGGTCGGGACGGCAAACACGCCCGGGACACGGCTGCGCCACCTGCGCCGGTGGCGTGTGGGCGGCGTCCGACCTGGCGCCTGTCGCCGGGCGCGGCGCGGCCGAGGGGCGCCATCGACCGCAGGTCTGTTCCCATGGCGGGCGGCGGCGGCGGCGCGCGCGCGCGGTCGATACACGGCCGGCGACCGGCTGTGCGCCGCCGCCGCCGCCTGTGCGGACGCCGCCCCGGCAGCCGGCCCGGCCGGCCGCAGACGCACCAACTGGCGGCAGGTGGATGACAGATGAATGGTGGATTGACGGCAGGCAGACGACAAGCGGGTGACGGATGGGTGACTGACTGGCGACAGACGAGCAGACGGCACACCAGTCCCGGAGACTTGTTGGCTTTGGGGTTTTTTTTTTGGTGCGCTGTAGTTGTATGCCTCCAGTTATTAGGCGCGCCTATTTTGTTGCAGCACAGCGATATGGCAGCTGTGTAGTATGTTATGCTCTGCGGTAGCCGTTATGTTTACTTGTGTCCCTGAGCTCTCGAGGCTATATGACCAACGCAGTCGATGCGCCCCTAAACCGAAATAACCAAAAACCAACCTGAGCTCTCGAGCAACCTCGTTTACCTATTGTATGTATGAATGTCGCTTGACAGCAAACGTAACGTCCTACGCATCCCGATCTGTTCTTTTTCGCCACAGTTTTACACCCCCACGCCTGGAGTGGAATCCGAGTGTATAGCCCTGTGACAGATAGACGGCAGTAAGATGGCGAAAGGCAGCAGGCAAAGAGTGGACCATGTATTGGGCGTGGTGCGCAGACCAATAGATTGTAGGCAGACATGTAAATCGCTGGTGCCGACGCCTGTCTTCAGACTAGAGAAGACTACGATCAATTTGGGTATAGTGTATGTGGTCTACGCTACCGGTCTAACGGTGAATTTGCTTCAGCCAGTGGTTCCAGAGCCCCGTACCCCTAACTGTCAACGCCTCCCGAGGCTCCACTGACATTGTAAGCGAGAGGTTTCCGTAAACCAAAGCGCGAAGTCGTCTGACCGACCTGACGTCCGGCCCAACAGTTGTGTGAGCCCAAAACCAAGCCCCGTGTAAGCGCAGGCGCAGGCGCAGATGCGTCCGCCTTGCGCCTGTCCCGGCGCTGGAACTAGTGACGATGTAGACGCGCGCCGTGTTCGTGGAGTCCCTGGAGACTGACCGCTCATGTACATATGACGGGTCACAATCCCAACCCTAAGCAGCTGATGAACGGATTGGGTTCGGGTTAGATCGTCCGTGCTTTGAGCGTGGTCTGCTTTGTATTGTCCTAGTTATGAGGCCCAGGGCATGTAAAACGGGTTGTTTGATCTGGTCGCAGATTTTCATGTTCGCCTTCTCTTTTGGGGTTTCTGCATTTTAGGCGTACCAAAAACGATTCCATTCCTGTCCAGAGGAAAATCACATTCGAATTCGGTCGAATTAGGGTACGAATATTCGACGTGCGCCTTGCTTTCCCTCCCCAGCCCAGCCCCACTGCCCCACACACCATCGCCACATGATCGGCTATTCCTTCCGCTCAGGAGCATTCCACTTTCGACGAGGCTACATATCAAGTAGCGCTTTTCGGCTGAAGCCGTGACCATTGTATGGCAGTCAAACGACTGATCTCATCTCTGGTAATTGTTATTGAGGGCCACTGAAGGCCTTCGGACGTCACCCCGGACCACTTTCACTGGGCTCACCGTCAAATGTATCCAGTATAGGGAAAATGTGTTAACCAAGGTCCGTAATGTGCGATGTGTGCGGCTTAGCGGTGGCCGGTGTCCGCATGACTGCCTTCCCTGTACGGTAGCGCTTCCTCGTCAAGCCTCCCCTGCAGGGTGTTGCAGATGGCACATCGACTGTGTGGCGCGTCCTCGCCGCACGCTCCTCGTGAGGTGTTGCTGGCACATGTGCTTGGTGGTGGTTGTGACTTTACAACACACTCAGCAGCTGAGGCCATATGGCGTCGCCTGCTTCTCACCCTGGCAGGAAGGGCGGGCACCGCAGGGAATCGAACCCCGTACCTTTGGCTTGCCAGACGCTCAGCTTAACCACTGAGCTACCGACGCCTCTCACGTGTGCTTGGTGATCATCATTGAGGTGACCGTCGCACAGTCCGTCATGCTGGCGGCGTTCGGCGGCGCACCGTGTTTGACGGCGGCTCTCCTGGCGGCAGGAACCTGGTGTCTGCCTCCCAGGACGGCAAGCTGATCGTATGGGACAGCCACTCGACTAACAAAGTGCACGCCATACCGCTGCGGTCGTCATGGGTCATGACCTGCGCGTACGCACCGTCGGGTAACTTCGTGGCGTGCGGCGGTCTGGACAACATCTGCTCGATATACAGGTGCGAGGCGGCCCCGATCGACTGGGGTGGGGGTCATGACAGGACGGGATACGTAGTACGTGTACACAGGGTGACGTGATTTGTGTAGAGAATGGCAGCGCTGGTGGGTCGTAGTGATCGCTCGTGTGGGAATGATGTCTCGGTGTGCTTTGATAATCAAGAGAATCAGAGGAGGTCTGGTATTAACGTGTTGGACCATTTGACGTGATCTGTACGGTTGGACCCGTTGGTGAACATGTCAGTGCGTTTTGCAGCCCAAGAGGTTCCTAGCTGGGCTTTTATGCCACCAGCGTTCGTACATTGTGTCCAGATGCACTGAAACGTGCCAAGTGTTGTGCAATTATAAAACCACATAGGTTGGAGGTACAGGTTTGTGGAGGTCGTGCTCCGAGCCGTAACTGGACGCGGGAGCTGACTGCGCCGGCCGTTTCAGCTTGAAGACACGAGAGGGCAGCGTGCGCGTCAGCCGCGAGCTGCCCGGCCACACCGGCTACCTGAGCTGCTGCCGCTTCGTCGACGACAACCAGATCGTGACCAGCTCTGGCGACATGACGTGCGCGCTGTGGGACATCGAGACGGGCCAGCAGTGCACCGCCTTCGCCGGCCACACGGGCGACGTGATGTCGCTATCGCTGGCGCCCGACATGCGTACGTTCGTGTCGGGCGCCTGCGACGCGTCGGCAAAGGCGAGTGGCGCTCGCGCCCGTCGTCCGTGCAGGCTGCGCCTGCGGGTGGCGGGGAACTTACTGCGGCTGCAGGCGAGAGGGCACGAGAGAGGGAGTGGGTTCGATGGCTTGACGAAGGCGTCTTAAATCACGATTCAAAGGGGGTTGCGATTTGCGATTAGGCTCTGTGTGAGGGAGCGTTTCGTGCTTCGTTTGGCTTATGCCATGAAGAGACGTGTCATCTTACCACGGAGGGACGTGGTGTTGTGATGAGGGATAATTAGCAGGTTGTTGGTTGGTTGCCATTTGTGTCTGCACACCGTCTGACCACCATAGTCGTTGTGGTGGTCACTGGGGGCACTCAAGTACTTAAGTGTAGCCGGTAACTAATGGGCGCCCATTAGTTACCGGTACCGGTACGGGTAACGATGCGGGCAAAAATGGGCGCTAAATGGCCTCGTAGTCGGCGCGCCCTTAGACCCTAAATAATAAATAAATAAGTGTAGCCGGTGTTGGGCCCGCGTTACGGTGATGACATATTGGTGAAAATTGGACAAAAATATCTGTCGAATGCCGAATCAATCTCACCACAAAGGTTGGACTTGGTTTGAATTGTGAATGCATACAATACTCAGCAAGCTTGCATGTGGCTATCAATGTGTTAAACTTCCAGTTTAGATATAAATTAGTCACAATAAAGTGATGTTGGCATCGTTTCCAGGACAGTTTCAAGCATGCTCATGTATATCCCGATATCTTACACCGGACGAAACGCCATTGTTAAACACTGCTGTTCGAACAGTGATGCCCGTTAAATGGTCTGCGTGACGGGTGTGAATTCCCGCTTCAGCTGTGGGACGTCCGGGACGGCGTGTGTCGTCAGACCTTCTCGGGACACGAGTCGGACATCAACGCTATCGGGGTGAGTGTTGACGGCCTGGGTACGCTGCTGGTCAAGGGGCCAGCTCCTGTGCCACTGGTAGGTATTGACGGCCGGTGTACGCTGCTGGTCATGGGGGCTGGCGCGATGTTGGTCCTGTGCCACTAGTAGGTGTTGACGGCCGGTGTACGCTGCTGGTCATGGGGACTGGCGCGATGTTGGTCCTGTGCCACTAGTAGGTGTTGACGGCCGGTGTACGCTGCTGGTCAGGGGTGCGGGTGGGGGACGAGTGGTCTAGGGGTAAGATGCTCGTCTCACAATCGAAAGGTTGTGGGTTTGAGTCTTACCTGTCGCTACTCTTCGCCCGAGACCAATCGGCGTGAGAGACTGGCGACGCTACATGACTCAACGGTCGACGTGTCGCAAAACCAATAACCAACCAAGGGGTGCGGGTGGCGAAGGTGGGCTGGCCCGGTTCTGGTCCGGGACCACGGATAGGTGTTGAAGACCTGCGTGCGGTTTGGACAGTGACGGTTATTGGCTCAGTGCCGGTCCGAGATCGGGTGAAAATGTTAGCTGACGCGGCGACCCAACATCGTAAGGTGAGCTCGACCTCGAGGTCCGAGCCGTGGATGAGTATTGGCCAACTCACTGTGTGAGCGAGTTTTGACTCCGTGGATTCCATGCCGCCTGCTGGTGTCGGGGGTGTTCCACGTCGCTCAGCGCTGCGCTTGTCGCAGCGCTCGTCGCAGCGCTCGGCGACCGGCGGACTTGCTGGGAGCGCCCTGAATGGCCAATCCACCACCAGCGTCCAGCTGCTGTGACCTGACCTGATCTGACCCGGCCGGCGCCCGCAGTTCTTCCCCAGCGGCAACGCGTTCGCGACCGGCTCGGACGACGCCACGTGTCGGCTGTTCGACATCCGCGCCGACCAGGAGCTGGCCATGTACTCGCACGACAACATCATCTGCGGCATCACCAGCGTCGCCTTCAGCAAGTCGGGCCGACTGCTGCTCGCCGGATACGACGACTTCAACTGCAACGTGTGGGACGCCATGCGCACGGAACGGGCCGGTAGGTGGCGGCCGAGTCGGCGTCTGGCCGATCGGAGTGTGACCGAGGTCAGCAAACTAATGCTGTTCCTGGATGTTTAGCGTGCTGTCGGGGACGAGTAGTCTAGGGGTAAGTTGCTCGTCTCACAGTCGAAAGATTGTGGGTTCGAGTCTCACCTGTCGCTACTCTTCGCCCGCGGCCAATGGGCGAGAGAGATTGGCGACGCTACATGACTCAGCGGTCGACGTGTCGTAAAACCAATAACCAACCAACTTAGCGTGCAGAACATTATCATCTCTTGAAAATTATCCTCCTTGTTTCATTGGGATGTGGAATGGTGCTGTTTGACAATGAACTGCTCTGTGATAAAGTGCTCAAGATAGACGGAAGTGCAAGCTGATATCCTGATGTCACAGTTTTGAGTAAAATATCCTCTCCATATTCAATTATGCTAATATTTTCCTCCCGACATCCAGGATTACAAAGTACAAATCCATCCCTGAGTGTGCCGATCGTGGGCTTGTGCTGGTGGTAGGCATGTTTGTATCGTCACACACAGCAGGCTGGTGGGTGTTTGGTCGGAGGTGGTGGACGCAATGTGGTTTGCAAAACATACCAATAGGCTGCAGTTATTTCTCAGGATATGACACTGTCGTATATGTGCAGCGCGAGCAGTTCATCCCATTCTGATCTCATGTCCGATGTTCGCTCTGGAGCGTCTACGTCATGTCGGTTGCGGCCAGGCCTGCTGTCTTAACAGTCTGAAGTGGCCAATGCTAGCAAAATTTGCATTCGCATTGCATCGTTTGCAATTTCGCATTTACGGATGTGAGGGTTTTGATTTTTAATTGCTGACCAGACCGATTTACAAAACTGGACCATATATTGTGTTTGTCAAGCATACGCAATTCACTTCTGTTTAGCACTTCTGGTCAATCGTTTCTCAGAAGACGGCTGGCTGTCGTAGCTTCGCCTTTGTTTGAAGTGTTTCAGGTCAATTTTGGTACCCTTCCCCCCCCATACAAATTTCACCGTTCCCGCATCCAGCAGCTGACCCAAAGTGAACTTAGTCGCACTGTGCGGCCACGTTTGTGTTGTGCAGTAATGGAACGATATCGGGTGGTGCTCGTGATCTTTAATTCAGCATGTTTATATGGGGGTGGGGGGCAATTGCCGTGAATGGCAGCGTGTGCTACCGTGTGGGTTTCCTCGTGTGTGCGGCTGCAGTTACGAGAGAGACCGTGTGCGTGCGTGCGTGCGTGCGAGTTGATACGTGTGGTACCGTGCTGCGGGGACACTCGCGCCTGGCGTGACGCGAGGACGGCGTGTGACCCGTGCTCGCCGCCGCAGGCGTGCTGGCCGGCCACGACAACCGCGTCAGCTGTCTGGGCGTCACCGAGGACGGCATGGCCGTCTGCACCGGCTCCTGGGACAGCTTCCTCAAAATCTGGAACTAGTGGCGGCGGCGCGCGATGGGTGCGACGCCCGGGGGCGGCGCCGCGGCCGCCGCCCAGCGTCGTGGTCGTCAGTATCGTTTTATTTTGGCTTTCGTGCGGGAGGCGCGCCGGCGGGCGACCGCGGGGCGCGATGTGCCGGTGGCCGGCGTCGCACCACCTCTGTGTAGACTCTTGTGTTAAACGGCAAAGTAATCATCATGTGATTTGCCGTGCGGCGCCGGCTATTTATAATGTCCAGTTTTACAGGTGTACGTCGGAGCGGCGCGGCCGCCGGCCGCCGGCCGTCGCGCCGGTCCGCGGCGCGCGCGCCCGCCGGCCGGCCCACTCGGAGGCCGACAGCACGGCCGCACAACACCACACTCCAGGGCTCAGGGCCGTGCTGCTGTCAGCCGACTGGGCGCGGCCGGCGCCGGGCGGCGCGCGCCGCCGACCGCCCGGCCGGCCCGGCGGCGGCCGGCCGCCGCCGCCGCCGCCGCGCCGCCCCCGCCTGTCCCTTCGGGCGGCGCCGGGCGGCTGGCGAGCGGCGGCCGGCCGCCGCCGGGCCGCGCCGGGGACGCGCCGGCGCGCTGGCGCCGCCGCTCGCTGCGCGCCGCATGTTCATGTCCGTGTTTCTTATACCGAGTAAGAGTAAGTAGTGTGGCGCGTGCGTCTGGCCCGGCCGCCACACCGGCGCCGGCAGACGCGCACAGATAGCTTTTCTAGTGGGCCGGCGTGGTGGCCGCGCGCCCGCTCACCGCGACACGGCTCACACTCGGCCTATGTTCCTTTGACGAAATTTTTACGCTATAGCTTCTATATCGTTCGTGGATTTTGTCATGCAAGGAACCATCCGATTTGTCCAATAAAATACTTGTCTTTACTGACTGTGCTCATTGTTCAAGCGTGCGCATAGATGTGCCGCACGAGTTAGAGGTGTGTGAGTTTGGTTATCGATCGGCGGAACAAAATTGGCAAAGTCAACGAAGAATATCCAAATTCCCGGCTGCGCCCCGACACGAGCAGATACATTTGCGCCGCCATTCGGGTGTGGAGGCGCTGCGGTATTGGCGAGGAATGCGCTCAGGTGATCAAGTGGCCAGACGCTGGCCGATGCCAGCGCGTCGAAGCTACAATCACACCGTACCACGATTCGCATGGGAGAAACGAGACTTCTCGTGCTCGTCGTACCGTCCACCATTCAAAGCGGCAATTGAACCTGACACTGAGTTGGCTGAACAGGAAGATGGGGCAGTGCGCCCTGCACTATGCAGAGGTGTGCATGGTACTGAATTGACAATGCCGATCTGCGGTTGGGTGTTATTGTCATGGTGTCGGCAGGAAACTCTGAGCATGGCCGATCCTCCGCGTGGAAGGTAGCCCGGTCTGCTCTCGGGAAAGCGGGATGTATGACTACGCCCACGACCCGTAGTTGACGTAGACGAACTTAAAACGCATATTGTCCCCATCTGAACGAACCGTCTTCCGGTGTAACGCCGACACATGTTCCATTTTTGCTGCCCCCACCACAACGTGTTTAACGTGCCCTAGTTAGCCTCTTCGCCGAGACACCACCTTTTCGTGGTTGGGACCAAGATAAGTTGGGACGGGGTTGCGTGTTCCTGCGAGCAGTTTAGGTTGCTTCTAAGGCACCCTCTCCGGACAAGGGCACAAGCTGGGCTAAGTGTGCCTCTTCCCTCCCTCCCATTAAATGTCGAATTAAGTCACTGGGTCCGCAGCTTAGAGCAAGTAGAACTTCACAATGGTTTGAGGTATGGTTCAAATAACCATTGTATCTCCTTGATCACGTAGCACGTTCAACCTTGACGTAGAACGGCATGTACAACTATCAAATATGTACACGTAACATTCGTACGCATGTAATATAATTCGCATGCTCGTAGATGTATACATACACAAACACACGCATATATATATATATATATATATATATGTTTATGTATTTCTTCATTTACGAACATGGACATATATCTCACTCCCTCGTGAATTCGCGCACGTTTTGAGCTGTTGGATCGATGTTGAACTTTCAATGACCCCATAGATTACCCAGTACACAAATACTGCACGAACCAATATTCCCTTTCAGCGGACAAAGCTGGTCCCCCCGCACCACCCGGCCAGTTGCCACCTGCACATCCTACGCACCCCTCTACCGCCATGTACCTCGTTTCCGGTGCGATGGGGAGGGGTTTATCTGAGAAGTTGACGAGCACCGCGTCGCTCTGACAAAGTTTCCTGAGCGTCGCGTGCCACCAGTCCCCTGTGTGAATCCACCGACGTCGGCACCGTTTCGCGGTGGCGCCGCTCGGCAAGCACCGCTAAATATGCCGCCGTCCTCCGTCTGGGGGACGTCCGCAAGCCGTACGGACCGTGCAGCACCAAGCGGCGTGCGGTTCTGCACGGACGATGCCGGTGCGGCCCCCGTCGTTTTGTGCAAGTGGTGCGAACGGACCGGGACTGATTGTAGCTGAGAAAACACTAAACGATGGGATTGCACCTGACCTGGCGAGATTTGCCATGCCACCAGCAGGAGAGGTGTCACCTTCCACGAGGGGGCACATGCTCCCAATTCCCCCCCCCGTATCCGCCGCTACCTGTGTCGACATGCTATGCGCGAACACGTCATGCCCGACCGTGTCACCGATTGTGACATCATAAGAGGGACGGGTCAGGCCCTACTTCGCCGAGATCACGAATGATCTGCAATTGCGGAGGCGCAGTCAAGGGACCGCATCCCTCCTCTTGGGGAACCAAAAATACACTAGATTAAGCAATACCTAATGATATTTCTATCGCGCAAAACGGAAAATGTTCGCGCGCCGGAAGCGTTCTGTTTCCTTGCTATATTCCTGTGTCCTGAAGGAAATCCTGGCTGCTCCAATGGGCAACTGGGTTCATTTGTGGACCCCATATGGCTGATGCTGACCAAATGACCTTTCTCAGGTCATTCGAGGTCATCGATTACATTCGACATCATATGCATGTATAAGCACTAATCGAAGCACCTGCAGTTGAAGCCTCTTGACAGACCGGCGCGCGCGCCAACGCCTGCAGCTTGAGCACGATACGAGGATTGGCCAACCATGGTTGACCAATACTGCAGAGGTTGCAACTTCTGCAGTACCCATATCCCTCGCCTAGCATCGGGGGAAGCAACGAGACGAACAACGTACCGAATAAACAATTTGGCAATATGTGTACATGCGTGTATATGCACGTGTGTGCGGAAGCCAATTTGGACAATTTGTGCTTTGAATGTGTGCGGTTTGAGTACATATCTCAGCTTCTGATATTTGCTTTTTGCTTCATCACTTGCTACTCATTTAATAATTCATTCTGGCGACAGAGTGCACATCCCTCACTTCCAGCAACGTTCAAAATGAGCTGAATGTTGCCTCTTTGACCCCCAAAAAAAAACCTTCCACTGCCACTGGCTTGAAAGTTAATATATGCGTAATATCTGCGGATGCTCGATCGCCTAAGATCTACTAATGGTCGGCAGTGCTATTTGCTTGCTGCTCACATTCGATTCATCATAGTCAATAATTTGCCAATAATTTAATTCTGGCGTAACCAACAAGGGTACATGAAGTAACGTCTATGACGTAATAGATTCCCGAAATCTTGAGTGCTGCCATATAATTTCATATTTTCTGTGATTGTCGATTGTTGAATCAGAAAACAACAGACGCCCGTCTTTATCTCTCTCTATGACGTTGTGCCTGTCCATGGGCATATGACGGTATTATTTACGATATAAACACGATATATGGTGGCGATCAGTGATGCTTTTTATTTTTTCCCCAGCGGTTTCATCATGTTCGAACTGTCCAATATATGTTTATAAACATGGTTGCCGTCTATTATGTATGTTTTATAGGAAGTTCTTGTGTTTTTATCCTCAAGAATCAGTCAATATGCCTGGATATAGTTTGTCAATATAGATTTGATTTGATGCAAACAGAATCCACTTCTCTTTTTTTTGTTCTAAGTATCCCTAAGTAGGTATGGTGATTATGCGGTAAATGTTTCTTAAAAGGTGTTTTTGGAATTTTTTTATTTTTTTTCTTCGGAATACGATGTTTATGAACGTGATACGGACGATGCGACCATTCGTTTTCTCCGTAAATGCTTGCTTCTCGGTTAATCTTAGCGATAATATCTATAATGCGCCATATATGCCACACCGCGACCCCGCTGTTTGTTGCATAATTTATCCATCCCTCACCTGGCACTGCTCAGATGTGATTAAAGGGACATTCAACACTTCAAGCAGTTGATTCAACACTTTTTCACGTCGAAAATGCTTAATTTCCGCCTCTTTGCCACATAGATGACACACCATTACTATTAAACCAGAATGCTGAAGAACTAAACAGACAGCACCAGGGTGGGAATTAAGGCACTTAGGACATTTTATCTGAAAACATTTTTGCACTCCGGGTTCATACTGGATAGGATGGGCTTTACATGTACTCAGACACAAATGTGGGAACAAAGATATCAATAAAAACAAACACAGAACGACACCCAAAAAAAAGCTGGTTATTCCACTTATGGTCACAACCAGGGTGGGAATTAAGGCACTTCTTAAGAGATTTTATCTCTGAAAACATTTCTGCACTCCGGGTTCATACTGGATAGGATGTGCTTCACATGTACTCTGACACAAATTGAAATGTGGGAACAAAGATATGAATAAAAACAAACACAGAAATACACCCAAAAAACGCCGGTTATTCCACTTACGGTCACAACTCCACTTTTTCCACTTTCAACCACTTTTTTGTAGCAGTCAGCTCTCAACCACCGATTGCTGAACCTCCATTTCCTCAAATCTCAACCTCAATTGCAGACAACACGCCGACTACAACTTGCAAAAGATGCGCATGCGCACTGAGTACACTTCTCCGGCTTTGGAGCCGCATCTCGGAAAAGCTGTGTTTCTGCCACCCTATAGTGGGAAAGTTTGACAGTTTTAAGAGACGTTCTCCAGAGGCCCGGAGGGCACCGATCAGAATTGGCTGCGTTAGCGTTTTCTGTTACGAAATCTGTCCGTCAACCAATCAATGTAAGGTAATTTTTATATGACATCATAACCATTAGCAACTTTGAACACGTGGTTAATAGTGTCATACTGTAAACAGAAGACCTTGACTGATCCTTTGCTTTGATCACATCCAACTGTGGCGTGTGCGGTAGCGGAGTTGCGTTCATATTACGTGGGAAATTGGCTGCATAGGTAGGTATGCGCTCTGAGCTGAGGGTGAAGTGTGGAGTATTTTTGTTTGTTTTTCATATGGCTAGCCTTGTACTGAGCCAAAAGTGAAAGGAAAGCACATTGCTCCTGTGAGTTATGAGAAACGAAACAGTGCTGATTATTACGAGTCCCTGCCGGGCGGTGCCATCCATTGTTCACTTTCTTGTTCCTATGTTTTGACATTTCATCTGACCAAAAATGAGAATGATATTACTTATGCATATTATGTACGTCTAAGTTAGGTTTTTCTTGTCGGTTACTGGTAAACAGATTCCATGCATAAAAAATAATGTCTGAAAATGTACTCCGGAAGATACCGGTTTGCACTCCGACTCCCAACCCGGAAAGTAAGTTTCCCACTCTGGTCACAACTCAAACTAATCACTTTTTGTAGCAGTCAGCAGCTGGACCACATCTTCACACACTCCATCAATCTCAACCACCGGGATTGCCGACAACAACGTACCAACAGCAACTTGCAGGATGGTGTGCATGCGCACTTAGAACACTTTTCCGGCTCTGGAGCCGCATCTCGGGGGAATACTTGCGTTTCTCCCACCCTATAGTGGGAAACTTTGACAGTTTTAAGAGACGTTCTCCGGAGTCCCGGAGGCCACCGATCAGAATTGGCTGGGTTAGCATTTTCTGTTCTGAAATCTGTCTGTGAACCAATCAATGCAAGGTATTTTGTATATGGCGGCATAACCATTAGCAACTTTGAACACATGGTTAACAGTGTCCACACAAGTTAACAGTAAACACAAGACCTTGACTGATCCTTTGCTTTGATCACATCCAACTGGCGTGTGCGGTAGCGGAGTTGCGTTCGTATTACGTGGGAAATTGGTGGAGTAGGTAGGTATGCGCTCTGAGCTGAGGGTGAAATGTGAAGTATGTTTGTTTGTTTTTCATATGGCTAGCCTTGTACTGAGACCAACAGTGAAAGGGAAACGCATTTCTCCTGTGAGTTATAAGAAACGAAACTGCTGATTATTACGGGTCACTGCCGGGCGGTGCCATCCATTGTTCACTTTGTTCGTATGTTTTGGCATTTGATTTGACCAAAAATGAGAATTATATTACTTATGCATATTATGTAGGTACTGATTTAGGTTTTCTGGTCGTTTACTGGTAAACAGATTCCATGCATACAAAAATAATGTCCATGAAAATGTACTCCGGAAGAAATCGGTATGCACTCCGACTCCCAACCCGGAAAGTAAGTTTCCCACTCTGCACAGCACGGCTCAGAGTCGGTTTCTGTGCGGTCTCGTCTTCCTCACGACTTCCAACAAATAGTATGATAATTCCTAATTAAATAGGAAAACCTAACCTAACGTAAATCAATCTACTCTTCTAAACACCTATAGACTCATATAAACTCACATAAACATATAAACTCATATATTATAATTTAAAAACAAGCGTAATATTTATTGTGAGTCATCCGTACATCGCGGCTTCGAGACGTGCTCTGCTTAGTTTTTTGTGGCGTTCTTGTAGAATAGTAATGGTGTGTCATCTATGTGGCAAAGAGGCAGAAATTAAGCATTTTCGACGTGAAAAAGTTTTGAATCAACTGCGTGAAGTGTTGAATGTCCCTTTAATCACGTCTGAGAAGTGCCAGGTGAGGGATGGATAAATTATGCAACAAAGAACAACGGTGTGGCATATATGGCGCATTATAGATATTGCTAAGATTAACCGAGAAGTAAGCATTTACAGAGAAAACGAATGATCGCATCTTCCGAATAACGTTCATAAACATCGTATTCCCAAAAAAGAATCCAAAAATTCCCAAAACACCTTTTAAGAAAAAATACCAATTGTTATCACCAAAGTTTTAGAAAGACATGACAAGATGCAAAATCAAGTCATTCCAAAAAATCAAAATGTTAAAACTCAACATTTTGAACATGTCCCAATCTTCAAATATTGAATTTTGGGTGTGCAAAGGACCAGAGATGGGGTGGAGGATCTGACTGGAAAAGTAGCATGGGTTGAGGTGCTTTTTAATTGGTGGTGTGTAAAGAACATGCGACACTTCATCGGAGATCGTCGAGGAAATAAAGATCTCAGTCAGCATGCTCTACATCGCGTATGTGGCACGCGCCATGTTGACGGTTGGCATAGTTGGTTGGGGTGTCTGCCTTCAGTATGGGTGGTGGTGGGTTCGAGTCTCGGTGCCGTCGCTTTTTTAACCCGATCACAATCGTTAGCGGTCAGGGCCGTTGGCTAATGTTGCACTTTAGATTACCTTACACTATCATATGAGTTGCTTGATGTAATAATATTTGCCCATGAAAGTAGAGGGAAATACTTAATTAAAGTCCACTCATGCAATGAATGTCCAGTTGGACCATTTGGAATTGTCATCGTATAATTTTGTCTGATCATTCTCGTCCATATCCAGTTCAAGTTGTTTACTTCAATGGCCCGGTTCTGTATGCAACACATTCAGTTACATTTTGAGTGCAAGCAACGCTACCGTAGGAAGTGCAGAAGATACCCGGTCAACATGCCTCACATAACGTTCACCAGGGGGAGTTTGGGCACCTAGGATCTGAAACTAGAAGCACACAATTTGGAGGAATTACAGTTGTAGTGAACTTGTTGCACTATGCATTTCATGATCCCAGGTCAATGTCTTCAGGGTCAAATGAGGTCACAATCAGCCTCCACTCCACCCCAGCCGGCACCACCCATATGTACAGAAAGTATGCACGTTCCACTGCCGAACGGTAGGTAGAGACTGTTCATACGTACGCTCGGTATGTACTCTGGTACAGACCATGCGTGCTGTCGTTACGTCCGGTAGTACGGACCCATCGTGCGATCGTTACGGCCAGCGTTTTTAATGTATGGCTTTTGTTCTTCAAAAACAATGCTAATGAAGGTGATTAGGGTTATGCCTTATATGACAACTGATTTCCTCTGCAAATGCTTACTTTTCACTTGGTGATGTCCATGCAATTTGATGGCATCATGGGTATGGCACAGAGGCATGGTTTGCTGTGGGTGAGCTATATGACCTATGCAGTTGATGCACCCCTAAACTAGGTACAATACAATTGCTCTGGGTGATTCAGCTCATGCTACAATACCCAAAGAATTTCATGGGTTAGCACTGAAACATTTCACATTTCTTAATGAAATGGTTGCTTGTGAAAACCCACATCTCTTCTTTGTGATGGAGACAAAAGATGTTTCAGAACACCTGCTGCCATCTATTCTGTGTACACTGTGTGTGTACTTGGACTTTAGCAAAGCGTTTGATAAAGTTCCACATGAACATCTAATTCAGCACCTACAGCAGCATGGGATTGATCAAAAGCTTTTAGGTTGCATTGAAGCATGGTTAAGGGGACAGAAACAAAGGGTATTGTAAAGTGTATGTAGATATTTATAGAAGGATGTTCTGAGTGGAGTGCCACAGGGCTCTGTTCTAGGACTACTTCTCTTTATCAACTTCATAATAACATTGAAGTGGGGCTGAGGAATAGGGTATTCAAATTGGCTGATGTCATCAAATTAGGATTGGCTAACAGACAACAGTAGTGACCAATCTAGTAATATTCAACTAGACTTGGAAGACCTAAAAAAGTGGGCTGATGAATGGCAGACGTCTTAACTATGAAAATTGTAAGGTTATGCATCTGAGGTCTTGAGGTGGGTCTTTCAGATATACAGTGGAAGGTAGGAAACTGGGTGTTATTGAAGAGGAAAGAGATTTAAGTGTGTTAGTCTGAAATGATCATAAAGCAGAAAAAGTGTATTTCAGCTAGGAGCAGGGCAATCAGAATACTGGGAATTATTAGTAGGAGTATGAAGTGTAAGAGCAAGTAAGTGATGAAAATAATATACTGGGCCTATGTGCAACACCACTTATAATATTATGTTCAGGCATGGAGTTCCTACTTAGAAAAAGATATAGATATGCTAGAAAGAGTGCAGCACAAAGCCACTAGATTCATCAGTGGACTAGGTAATTTGGAATATGGGCAACATACTTATGGCATTAGATACGTACTCACTCAAGTATTGGAGATTAAGGGGTGATGTGATTGAAATGTATCAAATCATTAAAGGGCATATAAGGTCAATCGGAATGATGCCCTTCTACTTAGACACATGGGCTTCATCAATTCAGGTTAGACAAATCAAGGTATGGGACAGTTAGGTGACAACACGTCTACAGTCAAAGGATTGTTGATCAGTTGCATAGTCTGCCTGCTGATGTTTTTGGGAGTTCCTCATTGAATATATTAAAACATATGGTGGGCCACTTTTTTGTGGCTGCAAAATCTTGTTTTTGAGTTATAAGTAGTGGTGCATGGTGTGAGATTTATGCTAAGTAGATGTGCACTGTACAGGTCCCTGTAAGGAGGCATAGATGGAGTCTGAAAATTATTGGTAGGGCACTCAAGCCACATGTGTTACGTGGGACAGTCATTGTAATTTTTGTCTCTGTATTTCTGATTGGTTTGAACCCATATAGGTAATATAATCATGATATTTCTTATTTGAATTGTACCTTAATGTACTGCAACTATATGTGAGCATAGAGGCACAGGTTTCAATGAATGTACAGGGGACTTCACATTTCTTCATTGGGATGGCAATGTAGAGTTTAGGTCAAGTTTGGCATTGCTCTGCCTTAGAAGCATCAGCTTAATTTGAAGCTTTCATTGTGCAGATACTTTCCAAAATACAGTTAGATCCATGTACACACAGCTAGCACTGAGCAATGGCTAAAAATTAGGTAAGCCTGGGATGCATGTATTGCATAGGAGAGCATATGGCAGGATACTATTGTTCGGAAGCTAATGAAGTTGAAGTACACACTAGAAATCTGACCAGGTTTGTAAGGGGTTTGGTTGGTTGTTTTGAGGTTTTGTTACTCTAGATGGTAACTTACAAGGGGGATGAAATATTAGTTATAGTACTTTAGATATAGTACTTATAGTACTTTTACAGTATATTAGATATAGGTCCAATATTTGCAGTTGCAGGTACAGGTGGTGCATCTTTGCAGCCATTCAGTCACCATGTCATGAAGTGGGTTATACATAACTATATTGGATGGGTCTGGCAGACAATCTACTATTTGTTTTATTCCAGAATATTTCAAGCACTCAGTCAATGAAAAGTTGTGAAAAAAAAACAGGTAATCCTGATTAATATATTAATATTAATATATATATATATATATATATATATCATATTAATATATATATCAAGTTAATTAATAATAATTAATATTAATATATATCAAAATATTTGGGCAAATATTTTGATCTGATTTTTTACATTTCACTGTGCAATGTTTATGCATAATATTAGTCACAAAATAAGATAACACTTTTCAGATGTGTCACTAGTGCTACTTGTCCTGACTTGTACTGAAAGTGAGCAGAGTACTAGTAATGGTACAGCTGAGTCATACCTTTTCAACTGATTTTTTTTCTCCTGTTTTCAGGTGTCATCATGGTGTTGGCAGCCCAGCTGACTGGTTATATGGTGTCAGTATGCCTTAGTTTTATTGTGCTGATACCAATGATACTGAACCTGAAGGATTTCAGGTGAGTTCACTCAACAAGCTCTTCTTCCCCAGATTCAATTCTGATATTTCATAAATAATCTAGTGTTCTTAGTTTTATTCTTTTACTACTTATGCATTTGTTGTGATAGTAGGCAAGGTTTTGTTTTGGTTTGTGTCATCTCTAAGAGCTGAATCATAAGACGCATGATGAAGGGCCTCTTACATAAAGTGCACCAGAGGGATTCGCCCCCCCCAAGACCTCAGGAGCTGCTGAAGTAGAAACATAAAGTTTGGAGGGCAGATTACAGCTCAAGTGAACCTGCTTCAGAATACATCTCATGACCCTTAGTCAAATGAGGTCGAGATTGGCTGCCACACAGTGTCGTCGCTCCACCACACAGACGAGGCCTTTGTGTCTTTGAGTGCTTGGTGGCTGGCCGTCGCCGGTCGGTCGACTGCACCCCTGCAATTCCTATATTCACCAACGGATTTCGATCTTTTTGTTGTTGCATGGGATGTGCTTATCAATTTTTAACAAAGTCACAAGATCTCATTACAATATCTCTGCCCGTTTATGATATATTGCGAAAACAGGATGGGTGGGTGGATTCTGCCCCCTTCCCCCTCTGGTAGGTGCGTTAATTTGATCATTTCAGAGTGGTGTCAACATGTGTGTATTGGCTGTATAAAACATAATGCTGCAAGTGTGTGACAGAGGCAGATGAAAACTTGACAGCAGAATCAGAAATGCTGGACATCATTGGATGCACACTCTTGAGAACAAAGTTAGCCAGCTAATCCATTATTGCATGCTGGCACTCTACTGGCAACTGGTCCATGCGACGACAGGTCCAGGCCATTATTGCATGCTAGCACTCAATGGGCGACTGATCCATGTGACCAGGAAGCCATGTGGCAATAGGCCAGGGTCATTTGGTCAACCAGACCACAATGCACTCAAAGTTCTATTGTGCCTGCCTGACACTCATACTCTCCATAACTCAAATCCGGTATTCCCATCACTGCTCCAGAAATGGCAAGTCTGGATTGTCGTGACCCAGACTGCATGCATAAACCTAGCATATGTTTTCAGGGTATGAGAGTAAAGGGTTTTCTAGAAGCTATGGGATATAAAAGCGAGTAGAATATTCATAAATTAGGCAAACGTGTATGTGCCTTATCGCGCACTTGGTGTTGTCTTTCAGCAGCCCAGCTCTTTGCTATATCTCGCAAGCAAATATATTTATAGATTGGAATCCATCTATGATAAGCAGCTACCTCGGGGTAGCTCATCAGGTCAAGGCTAGCTTAAAATCACAACATGCTTCTGACGACAAGAGGAAGTCATGCTCTCATGCCATCTGGAGTGCTTGCTTCAAGGAGAGAACAGTTCTCATCAGGGTTGACAGCTTTCACCACCAATCCTGTTATTACTGGCCTTTGCCACTGTACTTTACCACTTTACACAATTGACATGTCAGAAACTGTTTACCGGTTTTACCGGTAAGGGGCCTGCAAATACTATTACTACAAATAATACGAGTTTATATATTTTCAGATATGTTATGTTTTCAGTTCCTTTTCAGATATGTTAAAAATGCTGTTTGTATGTCTAGTAGAGTGTCACGTATCATACAACATGCACAAAGAGTAAAAATTGGAGCTGAAAATGTCAGGGTGTAAACACGAAACCAATTTTTGCCTGCTTTTACCTGTTTTATCAGTTTCTTATATATATTTTTTCCCGGTAAAACCACAACGCTGGTTCTCATTGCGGTGACAGACGGCTTCAGCCGACTCCATGTCGCTGCCGCTCGGCACGACAGGCCGCCAGTTCGCACTGTCGCAGGTAAAGACTGGAGACAACAGCCGGCGTCTTGCAGCAGAGCGACACACCGCCTCCGGGATAGAGAATGGGGAGAGGCGCAGGCGCGCTCGCTGACCAGTGTTCTGTGGACCGGAACGAGGTCCGTCTCCGGCACCGTGTCCTCAATGCGTCGCCACGCCAGAGACGGCGGCATCGCGGTGGTCTGCCGACTGCGTGTGGGGCCCGCGGTGATGCGTGCCGTCAAGTTGATGAGTCTTTGAGTTCGATTCAGCTGCCACTCGGTAGCACCACCCCGTACTGACAGACTGACGTGTTTGAGTGATTATTGAAATGGTTCCCGTGCTTGCCATGCCATCTACTCAAACTGTGCTGCGCAGAACTGGATTTTGGATCCCTGCAAAACCTGAATTAAGCTGAACACTGTTCCCAGCAGGATGATTTCATGATTTCAGGTGGTCTGAAGAGCACATTGTTTATCTTGCGTGCACTTTGAAAGAAGCGTTCACTTCGTATCCCCACGTACATGCTTGCTTCCACAGTCGTACCGGCACACAGTTATGCTCACCAGTTCTCACAGGATATTTGATGCGTTGTGCCACATACCAGTATGACTGGTGCGTACTGGTTTGTGCCACGCACCAGTCGTACCGGCACACAGTTATGCTCACCAGCTTTCACTGAATATTGACGCGTGTGTGCCTCCACTCGGACAGGTACAAGTGTTTGCTGTTCACGTCCGGCGACTACCGAGAGCAGGATGGCCAGTTTGTACCGCAATGGGCGCCGGCCGTCTACTGCTACTACGTCATCCTGGTGGCGGCGTACGGCATTGTGGTCTGCGTTCTGCAGGCGATGCGCGCCGTCATGTTCCTCAAGGGCGACACCGACACGTGAGTGCGCCATTGCCGTTGGATGTTCGTCGTATCGGGTAAATAAATCAAGGTAAATCAAGGTGAACAATGCTGCTTGCGGTAGGCGGTGCTTTCTTCGAGCCTGCGAGACCATGCTGTACGAGTTCATTGAGCGGAGTAATATGACGTACCTTAATCAGATCCGCGTGTGCAGAGATCCAGGGCACCCCAGATACTCTTCTAAATAATCTTGGTCTGCAAAAAGGGCGCCCATTGGCGGTTGTAGGGCCGTCATCAGAGTCATTCAGACTCCCGTCCCCAGTAATGCGAAAGCAGCGGAGAATGGTCATTTACTTGGGAGCATGATCATGAGGTACCCCAACCACAAGTTTAGACCACATGGCCACAAACATGTTGGATGAGAACCGGGACTCCGAGGTCTTCACTGATGTAAGTTGGCCCATCTTTATTTGTAAAAGAATAGTTGTCACATACGTGGCCATGTGTTGACCTTAGTTCCATGGTGTTTGAATTGCTGCCCGAAGCCAATTTTTGGGGTCATTTGACAATCAACCTGCTGGGTTTTGCAGCATCCTTGTTGTGCAGCTCTCACATAGCGATACGTATTTGTGATAGCTACGTTTCACCTGGACACATGATGCACTTGCTAATATGCGCAAACAAAGGTATTTCGCCTGTGGTGCTTCGGCGGAGCAGGGGAGGAGATGACCGAGTGGTTAAGGTTTTAAGCTCTGGGTACCAAAGGTCCCGGGTTCAACACTCGCACCGCTCTGGACATTTCCCAATCCTGCGGCCCACCGGCGAAACAGTGCGGGCGGCGCCATTAGCCGTGATCGTGCATAAAGTGTGTCGAGAACCACCCAATAAACAATAAACAACTAGACAGGTGGTGCACACACGAATGTGCACAAACACAGGTATTTGCCTGTGGTGGCCTCGGCCGAGCAGACAGGCAAGAGTTGCGCTCGGTGGAGTTGTCGGTCGCCACGCTGTTCACCAAGTCGCCGGCCGTGTGTGCGCCAGGTCGTTTGCCGGCGCTTTCGTCGAAATGATGATGTGCATCGCGTTCACGTTCGCCGCGCTCGTGGCCGCCCTGTTCGTCACCCTCGGCTACGAGGTCTGGTGCAACAGCATTACGAAGCGGTTCGCCACGTGAGTAGTGCCCGGGCCGACGGCCGCTGGGAGTTCGGCGGCGACGGCGAACTCACAGACCAGGATGAGCAACTAGTATGTACGTTCCACCGTATTCTGTCAAGATTGCAAAGTCTTGAATGCTGTGAAAGCCTGTGAATGTGCAAATGTTTTTATTTTGTTTTCCTCGGTCACTACCCTTGCCATTGTCACGACGCGCAATATGTCAGGTGCTGCGCAGCTGATTCAGGCGATGCACCTTTCTTGGCCCAACTGTGTGTGTATAGCATATAATATATGGGTTGCAATTTTTGGTGGTGGTGGTGGTGGTTATTGATTTCACGCACGTCGACCGTTGAGTCATGTAGCATCGCCAGTCTCACGCCCATTGGCCGCGGGTGAAGAGTAGCGACAGGTGAGACCCGAACCCACACTTTTTCAATGGTGAGATGGGCAACTTACCCCTAGACTTGTCATCCTCAGCAATTTTAGGTGTACTAAATACACTACATTTGTACTATTTTGCTGCTTCTATCACATTGTTGGGGTAACTAAAGCTATTTTAAGAAGTACCCATGCCTAATGTTTCTCCATCCTATATGTCCTACTTGTCTTATGTTGTAAAAACGCATGTACGTCACCATTTTCCTGGTAGGTGTTCCTGAAAAGTAGGCAAAAGAATCGTTATAGTACAAGCCAAGGAGAGTACACAATAACGTATGTCGTCAACCACACATGTCGAAAATATACGGGGAAATAATTATTTCCTAAAATATGGCATACCACGGCAGAGCCATGAACGCGAATTAGGGGTGCACATTGTGTTATACTGAACCCACATGTATAGGAACCCATAGTTGTTTGTGGTAGGAACCTGTAGTGGCGATGTTTCACTTAGCTCGAATGACCTTCATTGTCCGGGCTTCCAACATCAATTGCTTATGCTTTGAAATGTTATTCATGCGAGGATCAGCAACCCCACACAATGCAGCCATTCAACACAAATTAGCTGTTTTCCCGCACTAGCTGGGACGAAAGTCGGAAAAATATAAGCATGTCACAGCGCTGCAATGATAAAGTACGTGCAAATGTATCTCACTGACGCCTCACTGACAGATGTATTAGGGGGGACGAGTGGTCTAGGGGTAAGATGCTCGTCTCACAATCGAAAGGTTGTGGGTTCGAGTCTCACCTATCGCTACTCTTCGCCCGCGACCAATCGGCGTGAGAGATTGGCGACGCTACATGACTCAACGGTCGATGTGTCGTAAAACCAATAACCAACCAACAGATGTATTAGGTGGTGTACCACGCCTTACTGTAACAGGTATTTCAGACTGTCAACCATATCTCACTGTGGCGGGCGTGTCGGATTGTCAGTCACACCTCACTGCAGTGATAAATTATTCGTGAAATAAGGTGGAATATACCACCTATTGAACGATGAGGAGACATCCTTCCCAAAGAAATATCGACATCGTGCTTCTTGTTGTGTGTTTATTAAGTTTCCATGCCTTGTTTCTAATGGTGGTTTGTGTGTAAGTATCATACTTATGCTCACCATTACATATTGTGATAGGTAAACATATTGTACCTAACGCGATTTCAAGTAAAGAGATTACACATGATATGGTCTCTGTTTAATATAATTTGCTGATAGTATGGTTTTCTTATCATTCTCATTAACATAAGTATCCCTATATTAGGTGTCCCCCAACATAAACAAAAAAGATGTACATATAAGCAAGCTATAGGCACAACATTTAGTTTAAAGGACTTAAACAATATTCTAAACGACATGGTCTCCATGGGGAATTTCGACATCTTAGTGGACTCGTTTCGACATAACTAACGAAAACCAATATTTTTTACGTGACAGGTGTGTCAGGTGTCACCTCAGTTGGCAGTTTTGTCGGCTGTCTTCGCTTGACAGGTGGGGCAGAGAGTTCACCCCTGACTTTGGCAGTTGTGTCGGACTGTGTTCACATCTGATAGGTGGACCCTCTGATGTGTCAGGGTGTCAACATCACCATGGCAGTTGTGTCGACTTCTAACGAAAAGAGTTCAATATTTTTTTTACGCATGTCACCCCTACTTGCAGTTGTGCGTTCACTGTGACAGGTGTGTCAGAGAGTGTCACCCCTCACTATGGCAGTTGTGTCGGACTGTCTTCGCTGTGACAGGTGTGTCAGAGAGTGTCACCCCTCACTATGGCAGTTGTGTCGGACTGTCTTCGCTGTGACAGGTGTGTCAGAGAGTGTCACCCCTCACTATGGCAGTTGTGTCGGACTGTCTTCGCTGTGACAGGTGTGTCAGAATCCCTACTATTAGACTGTCTCGCTGTGACAGGTGTGTCAGAGAGTGTTACACCTCACTATGGCAGTTGTGTCGGACTGCCAGCCACACCTCACCATGGCAGTTATGTCAGACTGTTCGCCGTGGCAGGTGTTCGGACGCCACCCAGAACCAGATTGACACGGCTGACCAGATCGACACCACCAACTTCTACCTGGAGATCGGCATGGCGCAGGTTGGTCGGCTCTCTGTGATGCTCGTGCTCTCGGACCTACGCAGCCAATCATAACTCGACTGGCCTGTCGGAATATGAATGAGACGGGAGCCCGCTGAACGTCTTTAGACGTTTAAATCTGGGTGGGAACCGTGCATTCGAGTCGGAATGGATCGATTTTGACCCTTTGCTTGCTGACCGGTTTTTGGATCGGCCAAAACGTGTCGCTGACATCGGCTTCGCTTGAGCACGATTCAATATGATGCGGGTTCCACTTCTCAGTGTTTTGTCCAAATGTTTTACGAGATGTGTGTACATGTGGTGCCAGTGCTGAGATGTCCTCGTGAGAATATGTCGTGGGTATACGCCCAACGTATCATACAATCAATTCTGGGGAAGGGGAGTGTCATCCCATGGATTGACAATGAGACTCAGCAGTGTTTTTTGGGGGGAGGAGAGAGGTGTTGTGGCTCCATAGGATCCCATAAGTCCAGAAGAAATCGCGTGGGGAGGGGAAATAGGCTATTCAGGAGGCAAGTGACCACCCAAGATATATCAACACGACACCCATGCTTCGGTCTAATCGTACTAACCAGATGCCCTTGGTAGTAGCGGAGCAAAACTTCGTGCACGTGACGTCCTGAAATGTAATGCTAGATAGGGAGGTAATAGTGAAGTCCGCTGTTTGTTTTGCATATTATGTCCTTCATTATTTAGTTCAATCATTTGATTTCCACGAATTAAAATTGATATAATTTTTCGTTCATTAGCACATGCATAGAAGTTATTGTACCGTTTCTATTCACTATGTAGTTTAGTATGATTTTATCTCCTAGCTGCAGCTATGGTCACACGATTGGACCCAACAGAATCATTCTCGCCCGAGCCTGGTTGATGGGGAAAATCTATCCACGTTCTAATCCCTCGAGCCCGTCATAAGTTGCCTTCCTATGTACGAAACGCCCATTTGCAGTTTCTCGTTCCGATCGTGGCGTATGATACACCCGCGCCCAGTCACCCGTTACGATCGTGACGCATGACGCACCCGCGCCCAGTCTCCCGTTACGATCGTGACGCATGACGCACCCGCGCCCAGTCTCCCATTACGATCGAGACTTATGATACACCCGCGCCCAGTCTCCCGTTACGATCGTGACTTATGATACACCCGCGCCCAGTCTCCCGTTACGATCGTGACACATGACGCACCCGCGTCCAGTCTCCCGTTCCGATCGTGACTTATGATACACCTGCGCCCAGTTTCCCGTTCCGATCGTGACTTATGATACATCCGCGCCCAGTCTCCCGTTACGATCGTGGCGTATGATACACCCGCGCCCAGTCTCCCGTTCAGATCGTGACTTATTATACACCCACGCCCAGTCTCTCGTTTCACACACACTTTCACACACACTCGTTTGTGTGTGTGTGTGTGTGTGTGTGTGTGTGTGTGTGTGTGTGCGTGCGTGCGTGCGTGCGTGCGTGCGTGCGTGCGTGCGTGCGTGCGTGCGTGCGTGCGTGCGTGCGTGCGTGCGTGCGTGCGTGTGTGTGTGTCTCTTGTGTCTCTGTGTCTCTGTGTCTGTGTGTCTGTGTGTGTGCGTGTCTGTGTGCGTGTGCGTGTGCGTGCCCCTCAGCAGCGCACCCGTGTCTCTTGTCGCCAGTTCGGCGCCTGGTGCCTGTGGTCGGCGTCGGTCGGCCTCACCGTCTGCGCCGTGCTCAAGATGTGCAAGTTCCACCAGGACGAGAACATCCGGTCGAGTATGGCGCGCGAGCGCCAGCGCCAGCGCATCATTCGCAGCGGCCGCAGTCCGCGCTACGAGAACCTGCACGACGACGTAGACTAGCGGCCGCCGCGCCGGCCCGTCTGCTGCCGTGTGCCGAGACGGCGGCGGAGCGTCCTCTCGGGTGGGGTTTCCGAGCGTCCTCTCGGGGGGGAGGGTTTCCGAGGGTCCTGGTATCAGACGTGATCCGGTGATGTGCGGAGGGTGCAGATGATCCGCCGTCCAGGGTTGTCACAGGCATCGCTGTGCAAAAACAAAGACTCCGTATAATTACGCTGCAATGCCTGTGTTCGGCTTGTGTACGGAACTTCGGACAGAGCGTTTTCGCCTCGGTTAACACATGTCTGGACACATGTCTGAGCCCATCGGAGTCTGCGTCTGCTCCCCCGGACTGGCTCCGACCCTGGCTGGGATTGATCCCCTCCGCGGGACTGGTGGAATGTGTCGGTCCGTCTCCCAAGCTGACCCAGGCGGCATGGGTCCCACGCCTGCCGGGTGGGCCGGCTGGCAGGCGATCGCCGTCGCACCCGGCCGCGGCAGCCTCACAGGTCAGGTCAGTCGGTCGACCGGCACCCCTCGGCGCCGTCTCGACCCCACACCCGCCACGGAGCCCCACCGCGGTCCCCGCTCAGGCTGTGTCTCCGGTTCGCCGCGACCGGATCCGGCAGCGCTGCTTCACGGCACTGCTTTTGCCAAATAGGCGCCGGCTTAAACGCTGTTCCGGCGCCCAGCTTCCCATGTGCAGTAAAGCATTCGTATCAAACAAAGTACTCGCCGACGCCTGTAGACGCAAATGTGCGCTCCGGTTCGACTGCTTATTCTGCGTGTATTATTTGTTGGTAGTGCCGTGTGCGGTCAAGTGGCAGATAGCTGTTATCCGTGGTCAAATGGCAGATAGCTGTTGTCCGGGAGAACTAGTAGGTGCTAGATGAGGGCGCACGTAGCCCTTACTTGGTATGGTGTGTAGCGTCCTGCGGTGTTCGGAAGTATTCGCAAGCCTGTATCTGGTATTGTCTTAAGACGTATTTATTACTGTGTTTAGCACTTTTGTGTCCGCTTCGATTCCTTTCTGAGCAGGATTGAGACGGTGCTGTTATTAGACTGCTGTTTATCATATGCACGTCTGGGAGCGTTGTCGGTTTTCTGGTGCATAGGCTTGATTGTCTTCATATTGAAAACAAACATGCTGTCGGCTGATCATGTCAACATTAGTCGCACACACCTTCATTATGCAAAAAGCATAGGTCATGCACCGCACATTAGCCGCTGTTTTCTGGTGCCATTCATGATGTTGCCCTTCGACAGCCTGTGATGTGTGCGTATGGCTTGCAGTAGCAGTGATAATAACTGCTATCGCCAGGTGGGAATATATACTTCAGTGAATCTTTTTTTTTGTGGCAAGTTGTAAAAAAATATCACGGCAATTAATCCGTGAGGAAGACAGCCTTCCGTATTCCAAGCGAGCTGTTTTATAGTGATGTTGAAAATGTTGCATTAGCTGACCAGATAACGTTTCGCAGCCATCGTCAGTCGCATTGGAAATCTTGTGCCAAAACGTCGAGTCTTTTGCCATTAATGCGATGTTTTTGTGGGCATTCACGCGAAAATTGCAAGCCCGGATTGTTTTTTTTATAGTGTAGCAATTTCCGCACAGCAGCGGAGAAGTGAGAAGTGGGGAGTTAATCCAGCTACTTGCGTGATAGTTGTAAATAAGCAAGAATTTGCTTCTGAACAGCAGACAAATAACTCAGTCAGTTGAAATATCAAAGTAACAAAGTGAAACTTTTCGAAATTGCTTTTTTCATCGGGAAATTACGTGGGCAGCTTTTTAATTTCTCCTTTGAGCGTGCGGCTTACGCGATGTTGACGATATCCGATCCGATCTTGGCCGTTGGTCCTTCCCCTCGCATTTTAACACACGCACAAGGTGGTCCCACAGCGTGAACCGGGAGGCACCGTCTCGCCACGTGACTTCCTTGGATGTGCATGTATAACCACGCCGTCGACGTGCATCTCACAACCAGGCATATTTCGCGCACACACACACACACACACACACATCGCAAGCCTGCCATGTCTTCTTGGAAGCATGGATCAGAGCTCGCTGGATCCTGTGCTCACTGAGCCCTCCTGTACACAGGGGCGGATCCAGCAATTGTCATCGGAGGGGACACTGTCTGGAGGGGCGCCACTGCGAAAGTATCTGGAGGGCCGCCTTTTCCTGTCGAGGGGCGTCACTGGCCGACACATTTGAGGGCGGTGCACTTGACCCTTTCCGGAGAGGCGCCTTTCCTCTAAGAGGAGCGGCTCTGGCTGGAAAATTGGAGGGGTTGCACTCGACCCTTCTCGGAGGGGAGGGAGCACATGCCCCCAGTTGCCCCCTGAATCCGTCGCTGCCTGTACAGGCTATAATTTATCAAAAATGCAGTGAAATATCGGCTGCTTTCGTGCAACTGTAACTGATAGAAGACTTGGAGGTCCAGTACGGTGCAATACTTTGACTAAGCGAATCTGTGACATAATGTTCACATGAGGAATTGGATATGATTCTGTGATCACTGTTCGATTGGGCTGCCGTAGATCAGCCAGTATCAGCGACGGATTCAATAATTTTGATCAGAGCACTTGTTACGAAGGAACACCATTTTCCCGGAGGGGGAAATGGTGGAAATGGCCTTTTGTCGTCAAGCTGGGGGGATGGTGGATTCGAGGGTTCTGCAGGGCAGCCAGATCTCTATCGGGAAGGGGGGCACATGCCCAAGTTCCCCCTGGATCCGCCAATGGCCGGTACAGGGATGGCACCAGGCCGATGTCTTCCAACGACACATCTATCGCGCATGAAGAGGAGTACATTTTTTTCCAAGGATACGTTACACAGCAGCTTCGTCGCCATTATATTTTACTTTTGGTTCACAGACAACCTCACCAGGCCGGCTTCGCCCCTTGTTCCGCCCACTGCTGTCACCACACTTCTTTCTTCTAGGAATACTTCACATCATCTCACTAGGTGTCACTACCTGTCGGTGCACGATCCACCAGGATCAAGCTCCACGCTAGGTGGATCCACTGTTCCAAACAGTACACTAGGTGGCACCACTTTCCCGTACACAACATGAACCTCTTAGAAATGCAATCCTTTAGGTAGTACTGGAGATCTTTCACTAAGCCAGGGTGGTCCAAGTTCTTATTTTGAAGACATATTTTCAGATTGGATACGACAAATAACAAAGGAGGGACACCTTTCGCTTAAAAATGTATGCTGGTGGTGGGGGTACACTCGAGCACACTAAGGGAACACCTTTTCTCTCCGAGGGGCGTCTCTGGTTGTACAAATTCCAGGGGTGCACTCGAGCACAGTGAAGGGGCGCCATTTCCTTACAAGAGGCGCCTGCGGCTGAAAACTTAGAGCAGAGTGCACTCCAGCACCCTGAAAGGGACCCTTTTTCTCCTCAGAGTGGCGCCTCTGGCTGAACATTTGACAGGATGTACTGAAGCCTTCCCAGAGGGGTACCTTTTCCCGGTCGGAGGGGCGCCAATTTTCATGGGGGCACATGTCCCTAGTGCAACCCACTATGTTCTCGCCCCTGACGCCAATGGATGCACGCACACTGGGTAAAGCCGGGGAAGGAGACGATCGCCTCCCTTGCTGATTTCATCTGGTTGCGTGTCTGGTCCCCTGACCTAACAGCATGTAGGTACCTCCCAAAGGTATATTCCTAAATTCCTTAGCGCATTCCCAGATCCGCCATTGAGTAGAATCTCGTTATTCCCTCCGTGCATTGCTCGCCCGTGCCATTTTTCTATCAGGGGCGCTGCGGGACGGTTCAATATTAACTCTTAGAATAAGTGTACAATATTTATAAACAAGTAATCCAAAATATGTTGCATTTCTGTATAGAAAAGGAATGTGTTTTTCAAACAAGGAAAGGGGTTTTTTAATCTCAAAAACGTTTCATTTTGGCGTTTGGCTTCCTCAAAAAGTTACCTTCCACTATTGCGACAACCCAATGAAGGAAAACCTTCACAGCACTGTGACGTCGCGCTGCCAATAATTTTGGTGGGGACGGCAAAACCTATACACTTGCTCGCGTCTCAGAGTCTACACGACCTTACCACTACCGCCGCCGCGATTCTCTATCTCGGTCTGGTCTTGGGCCCGATATTGCATATGTATGTGTACATTTTTTCCTAGGCGGCATCACAACGAGGCGTAACCGCAGCCTTGCAGTATATCAATATACTAGATTTGTGTATTTTATTTGGTTTGTTGTTAAATTCTTCATTTTTAATAATTCACTACTGTTCAGACTTCAGAGTAGGGGAAGAGCGGGTGGGGGTATCTGAACACGTTCTGTTTCCTGAACACCCACCTTTGGTCGTCTTCTAGGTATTATTCCAGATCTAGGTAAAATGCGATTTTTTTGATTTTTTTTTTGGAATACAGGGTATTTTAATGTAAAAATCATGATGCGACCACTCATTTTCTCCGCAAATAATTATTTTTCAGTTGGCAAACAAATACACGACCATAATCTTCACTCTGCAAACATAGCACATCGCGTATAATTATCCGTACCTGGTGTGTCACAGACGTGATAAAGAAGACATTCAACACTTCATGCACTCGATTTAATACTCTTTGTCATCGAAAACCTTATGTTTCTGCCTTAATTCGACATTATCTCCGAGAATGAATACTCGCAACACATAGCGCCAGCAACCGTCGACAAGGGCCGGAAATTTCTTGTGATGCTGTATTATTTTATTTTTAATATATTTGATCACGTCATGGCAGAAAAATTTGTTTCGGACGATTCTGGTTTTCCGGTTAGGTTAGGTTAGATTAGATTATATTATGATATAATATATTTTATATATTATGCTACGTTATCTTAGTCTAGGTTAGGTTAGGTTTTTTTTCTTCCCCAGACTTAATGCATATGACGTCATCAAATCATTATGACGTCATCAACCGTCGCTGACTTAAAAGTAATCATTTGCAGAGAAAATGAGCGGTCGCATCATGATTTTTACGTTAAAATACCCTGTATTCAAAAAAAAATATCCAAAAAATTGCATTTTACCTGTTTCTGAAAATTTACCATCTTCTACATCATGTTCAGTGCATAAATAACACAAAGATGGTGGTATTCATAAATGATGGACCTGTCTCTACCAAAATATGAAAGTCTGGTCACATAATTCTACCTATTCTTTGTGTATGGAGATTGCAAAGTTCACAGGAATGGGCGCTGCATGACCAACGCAGTCAATGCGCCCCTAAACTCCAATAACCAACCAACCAAAGTTCACAGGAACCATTCTTGGCTTCCAAGAGCAGTTGGCTTAAGGAAACCATAAGGAAGTGACTTTCAATTTTTTTTGGCAATTACACCAGCATTTTTTAGGGGCTACTAATCAGTGGGAAACTTACTTTCCGGGTTGGGAGTTGCAGTGCAAAACGATTTCTTCCGGAGTACATTTGTATGGACATTATTTTGTATGCATGGAATCTGTTTACCAGTAACCGACCAGAAAAACCTAAATCAGTACCTACATAATATGCATAAGTAATATCATTCTCATTTTTGATCAAGTCAACTGTCAAAACATAAGAACAAAGAAGTGAACAACGGATGGCACTGCCCGGCAGTGACTTGTAATAATCAGCACAGTTTCGTTTCTCATAACTCACAGGAGCAATGTGCTTTCCTTTCACTTTTGGTCTCAGTACAAGGCTAGCCATATGAAAAACAAACAAAAATACTTCACACTTCACCCTCAGCTCAGAGCGCATACCTACCTATGCAGCCAATTTCCCACGTAATACGAACGCAACTCCGCTACCGCACACGCCACAGTTGGATGTGATGAAAGCAAAGGATCCGTCAAGGTCTTGTGTTTGCAGTATGACACTGTTAACATGTGTTCAAAGTTGCTAATGGTTATGATGTCATATAAAAGCTACCTTGCACCGATTGGTTGACGGACAGATTTTGGAACAGAAAATGCTAACGCAGCCAATTCTGATCGGTGGCCTCTGGGACTCCGGAGAACGTCTCTTAAAACTGTCAAACTTTCCCACTATACGGGTGGCAGGAACACCGGTTTTCCAAGATGCTGCTCCAAAGCTGGAGAACAGTACTCAGTGTGCATAAACTTTGGTGCGTTGTTGCCGGCAATTCTGGTGGTTGAGATTGATGGAGTGTGTGAGGATGTGGTACAGCTGCTGACTGATACAAAAAGTGGTAGTTTGAGTGGTGACCATAAGTGGAATAACCAGCATTTTTTGGGTGTCGTTCTGCATTTGTTTTTATTAATATCTTTGTTCCCACATTTGTGTTGGAATACATGTGAAGCCCATCCTATCCAGTATGAACCCGGAGTGCAAAAATGTTTTCAGAGATAAAAGCTCTTCAGAAGTGCCTTAATTCCTACCCTGCTACTAATAGCTTGTACCACAACAGCTACAGTGAGGTAATCCCGAACAACAACATTTTCATGTTCAGAATACGACACACCACTATAAAATAATCATGTTTTAAAGTTGCTCTTTGCAAATGGTTAGAGGATTTTCATTGAAAGGAACTGTTTGAATATGGATAGCTTGTTCAATTTTGTGTTCAGTAAACACAGTACAATTAATGGTTCAGCCATACAGAAGCAGCAGTAGAGCTATTTGTTGCATAATGCCTTAAGTGTTCAGAAACCCCCCTCTTCCCCTAGTACCTATTTGTGCCTTAGAATGTGTCTCAGTGGCTCATATCTTCTCAAACTCTAGGAGAGATCTTTTCAAATGTCAGGTGATCAGGAGTTGACCAGCAGGAGTGAAAGGCTATCAGGACTCTTTAGCCTACTTAACCAGTGCAGCATGCTGCCTATATAGAGGAGGCCTTTGTTTATTTCTAAGCTACACCGCTGATGAGGGCTTTAGTAGGTATATTTGTATTTCATTTCCCATATGGCATTAAAAAAAAACGCTGGCCGTAACGATCGCACGATGGGTCCGTACTACTGACCGTAACGACAGCATGCATGGTCTGTACCAGCAGACTAGCGAGCGTACGTATGAACAGTCTCTACCTACCATTCGGCAGTGGAACGTGCATACTTTCTGTACGTACGGGCGGTGCCGGCTAGGGTGGAGTAGAGGCCGATTGTGACTTCATTTGACCCTGAAGACATTGACCTGGGGTCATGAAATGTATACTGCAGCAAGTTCACTACAGCTGTAATTCCTCCAAATTTTGTGCTTCTAGTTTCCGATCTTAGGTGCCGAACTCCCCCCCCCGGTGAACGTTATTTGAGAGGCATGTTGACCGGGTATCTTCTGCACTTCCTATGGTAGCATTGCTTGCACTCGAAATGTAACAGAATGTGGTGCGTACAGAACCGGGCCGTTGAAATAAACAGCTTGAACTGGATATGGATGCAATTTTCCTTCCAGAGACAAAGTTCCACAATGACAATTCCAAATGGTCCAATTGGACATTCATTGCATGAGTGGGCTTTAATTAAGTATTTCCCTCTTTACTTTCATGGGCAAATATTATTACATTAAGCAACTCATATGATAGTGTAAAGTAATCTAAAGTGCAACATTAACCAATGGCCCTGACCGCTAACGATTGTGTGATCAGTTAAAAAAGTGACGGCTCCAAGATTCAAATCCGTCACCACCTGTACAGAAAGCGGACGCCTTAACCAACTGCGCCAATCGCCAGCATAGCCTGGGCCGGGTACGCGATGTAGAGCATGCTGACTGTGGAGAAGTTCATTTCCTCCACGATCTCCGATGGAGTGTCGCATGTTCTTTACACACCACCTAAAAAAATAACATGTTTATCAATATGATTAAGAGAAGGTAACTGCTCATTTCCAGTGCAAATGCATGCTTCTGAGGGTATTACTGAAGTTGAAGGTGTCCACAAGACCAGTTTAACATGCATTTTACCTCCATAAAGGGCTAAGCTTGGTTAGGTTTTTAAGTTTCAATTTTTTTGTAGGTATGCACTTTAAAATAATTTTTGAATTCTGTTCCATTGCAATGTTTATGAATGTAGTTAACATGATATGGTCACTCATTTCCTCTGCAAATTCATGCTTTTCAGTTAACAGACAAAATAATGCCCCCAAAAATGGACATGGAGTTTGGTAATATAGCATATCAAATAACTTCCAAAAAAAGAAAAAGAATAGCATCACCACCCATGTAGGAGAACACATTCTTTAGCATGTGCCCTGGAGGGCCTCTGGAAATTACGCACACTGGACAGATTCTGCCACCCCCTAAGATCTCAGCTATCATAGCTAGAGTAATGAAAGTTTTAGGATAGATGGGTATGGTGGTGAACTCTTGTGTGCAAATTTCATGACCTTAGGTCAATATCTTCAAGGTCAAATGAGGTCACATGTCATATTTGGCTTGTTTTGTGTGGCTTGGCTTAACATGGCTATGGATCACTGAGATTATGATTAAATGCTTCAAAATTGGCATCAATGATGTTTTGGAAATAACCCATGATGCAATACAGATGATACAACTGGCATTTGACCTCAGGTCGCCTATATATCAGCACTTTATCGGGTCAGTTAAGAGTTCCCAGTTACCTTAACCGGGATGCCCACCGGTCCGGTGGGCGGCCGGTGCAATCAGCTTCACCAAGAAAGGGCTGAAGTGCATGAATTAAGTATGGAAATGCTTAGGTTCACAATGACAAAAACAGAAGTTTTCAGCAGGGGAGTAATGTGCAAAATGCCATGAATTGCATGACTGTCATTTGCATTTATGACAACCTTCCAGTTGAACAAGTTTGGTTCCATTGACCTGTCATGAACTTGACCTGAGTTGACCTCGGTGACCTAGCATGATCTTGAAACAATATTGCATAACAATATACATCAAACAGGTCACTAGTATTCCCATGAACACGTCCCTTTTTCAGATATACAGGAAGTGCATCAGCTCTGATTTTTGTGGTCTGATGCTACAAAATGTTTTGACTTTGATTGCCTCTAACTAAAAAAAAATTGGGCCGATTTTCGTTTCTCTTGTTTTAGGCGATGTGCTGGACATTTCTAAGTAGGTGCACAAAAATGGGATATCGACCAGTCAAATCTGGAGTTATTTATGAAAAATTGGAGGGGTGGTTGGATTTTGCTGCCCCTCTCCAGTGCACATGGTAAAAAAGATAACATTTTCAAACAACTTCAAATTGAACGATAGCTGACCAAGTGTAACCTAATTTGTTTTTGAAGAATACAAACATTTAATTTTTGTTTGCTTTTTTTGCTAGTTTGTAATAATTTGTACTAATTTGTAATTTGTAAATAAATTGTCATAATTGCTAAGAAAGGAAAGCCTAACCTAACCAAACCTAACCTATTGTTTACTTCATGGAGGTAAGGTGTGTGGGCAACTTGTCTCATTGATACCTGAACTCAAATGAAAGCAAATTTTGAGGTTTTTAATTTTTTCCAAGAAAACTGGAAATTTCTTTTCCTCAAAAGTAGGTTATGTTTGCTAAGATTTGGTTGGATTGGGCTTTTCCATTGGAAACTGAGGAAAAAAGAATAAAACAGTTTTTTTCAGGGGAATTTTTTCCAACTGTCAGATTATGATATGTTTTGTTATGTTCTAATTTTATGTTTTAAGCACTACTTTTTATTCTGTTCCCCAAATAAGCCCATTTTGTTGGTGTTGTTTTGCTCACAACTGAGAATTAAACATTTGCATAGAAAATAAATGGTTCCATCATCTTGGTCACATTCATAAACCTTGCATAGGAAATATAAATTGCATGCATTTGTAAAACACCATAAAGCACCTGCACAAATTTACCCTGTTGAGCTGGTGATCAACTTCTGCATTATTCCTTGTCAATGCCTGTGAGCCTCCTTATTTTCAGGGTTTTGTGTAGTTTCACATACCTTTAGCATTTCACATACCTTTATGAAATTGTCCTGGTTGTGGGTCATTGGTGTCCCAGACTGTAAAATATGGCAGACAATTCAGCAAGGCATGCAGCATGCACTAGGTCATGCAAAAAAAGGTGCACTGACCCCTGGAGGAAAGGTACACTGGACACAACAACCCTTGGGAGACAAGCAGACCAAGTGCCATGCAAAGAAAACCTGTAAAAAGCAAGACTGCAGTTTGAACCACTTGGATTCTTTGAGAAGTATGTTGCTATTCCAAGCATTTTATATAGCACTGAAAATGAAACTAAATACATTGGAAAATATTTAATAAGTAGAAAATCCTACCATTACATACCCTAGTGATATAATATGAATATATGGTAACAATGAAACCTAACATAAGTAGCTATATATGCCACCATAGGATTACACCAGCAGATGCTGTTTATTACAACTGTCATAAGATCACACTGCTCAGGGTATCTCAGTATGCTCTCAACTTTGATCACCAGTGGGTTTTACTGCATGTATGCAGAATTAATGTAGAATTAAGCTGAAAACTAAGCATTTGTGCTGTGGAGGGGTGTTGAATGTCGTATTTGTGGTGTCAGAGAAACATCAGCTATGGATACTTCTCAGCTTATCTCATCTCATTACCTTGAGATGAGCTTATTAGAGCTTATTCGATTAGAGAGGTGCTGCATAGTTAGGAACTAGCATACACCTAAGCTTTGTCAGTTATTTTTCTCTGTTCTGTTATTTTGTAAATCATTTTGCAGCAAGTTACTTTTCAATATAAATCTAGAAATAAGCTACAGCCTGTAGGATGGTTTCAACCAGGATGCAGGCACTAGAGGATGAGGTTAGGGCCCTTAAGGCAGAGCTTTCCAAGCTCAGGGCTGCCCTTGTTGCACAGGGTAGACAAGAAAAAGAAACCTGTAGGGGTCAGTCTGTAGCTGGGGCATCCTATGCCCAGGTGGTCGCTGGCCACCAGGTAACTGAGGCTTCCCCTGCTGTGGAGGTGGCAGAGATATCTGTAGAGAGAAGTGCTCCAAGTGAACAGAAGATTTATAGTCGTAGCTCACAGGGGCAGTGGTTTAAGTCAGGGGGTGGAGGATTTGGAGGCGTGAGCCTAAGAAAGGGGCCAGTGAATGGCAGGTGGCATGTGGTAGGAGTGGGAGGAAACCTAGCCAAGCAGCTCAATGGGCAGGCATATCAACATCAAATAGGTTTCAGGCATTGGAGGACTGCCCCCAGGATAATAGCAAGGAGACGGTGCTGGTGGTAGGAGACTCTTGTGTGCGGCATTTAGATAGGGTGTTTTGTAAAGGTAGGAGAGGCAGGAGGTGCATCACCAGGCCTGGTGCCAAGGTTCACTGGCCTGTGCCAGTGGTGGCACAGGCCACCAGTGAGAACCAGATTAGTGCAGTTCTAGTGCAGGTAGGAGTGAATAACATAGGTCCTGCTAGGAGTGAGGAGCTGCTGCAGGACGACAGGGCCCTTCTGGCCACCCTGAAGCAAAACGAAAGCAGAGTTATTGTGACGGCTATTCTGCCCAGGGCTGGAGTCTCCCCTGAGTGGAGCTCTAGGGCACTGGCAGCCAATGCCAGGGTAGGCAGGCTCTGCAATGAGTTAGGTTTGACCTTTGTTGACAAGTGGTGCAGGTTTTATGGCTAATGGGACCTCTATCAAAGGGATGGCTTGCACTTCGCCGAGAAGGGGGTGCAAGTGTTAAGTAAAGTATATGAGCATGTCCTTCAGGGAAACTAGATAATGGGGTGGGTAGGGAAGAAGTGGCATTACCATCTCATGGATATGCCAATAGTGACAGCATAGGCAATAGAACCTCACAGTCAGCAAATAGGGATGGCAGTAGATCAAGGGGGCAGAGTGGTGGCTCATCCAGAGATGATAGAGCTACTCAACATGAAAAAACCAAAGATGGTTATGGAACTTTTCTTAAGTGTATGATGCTTAATGCTCAGAGTATTCGATCCAAATTTGACGAGTTCAAGTGTTATGTTGCTGAGGAGGAAACACATTTTGTTTGCATTACTGAGGCATGGGTCAGTGAGGGGTATTTTGGGGATAACTTGCAGGACTATGAGATCCAGGGATACAATATGTTTTCATGCAATAGGGGTCCAGCAGTGAAAGGGGGTGGTGTAATGCTCTATGTGAATAGCTTATTCAGTTATCAAAAAGTAACAGATGGGGTAAAAAATGTGTCTGTGGAGTCCATTTGGCTTGATGTTGCTATGGGAAAAGGCAACAGCAATAAACTGAGAATAGGAGCTTTGTACCGATCAGGAACCTTGCCACATTCTCAGCAACTGGAGCTTGATAAGGTGATTTGTCAGGAAATCAGTAGAAACTTTCCGAGGAAATGCCTTATTCTTGGTGACTTTAATCTAAAAGGATATGAAAATGTTTGTGTTGGCTCCCCAGTGTGTAAGCTGTTTAGGAAATACCTTGAAGAGGACCTGTTCTTACACCAGTTTGTAACAGAACCAACTAGGCAGGGCTCATTCTTGGACCTTGTCTTCTCGGATTTAAGTGATTTAGTTCAAGACTTGACTGAGGAGAAACTCTGGGAAGAAGTGACCATAACATAGTGAGATTCAAGGCACACGTAGCAGGGACAATCAAGGATAATTTGGCAAAGGTTCCAAATTTTAACAGGGCAGACTTTGACTGCATGAGAGCGGCTTTAAGTGCCATAAAATGGGAAGAAGAATTCTCCGATTTAAATGCCTGTGAAATGTGGGAAAAGTTCAAATCTTACTTGAGGGAAATTCAGATTAGACATATCTCACAAAAGCAAAGGGGCAAAAGAAGGGAAGGAAAGCCATCATGGCTTACACCAGATTTGACAAAAGCAATTAAGGCTAAGAAAGATGCATTTAGAGTATTTAAGGAAGCTTCAAATATAGTAAATCTAAGGCTGTATCAAAAAGCTAGAGACGCTGTGAAGCAGAAAACCAGGGCAGCAAAGCGAGCAAAAGAATTGGATTTGGCTAGGAACTGTAATGGGGACAGTAAAAAGTTCTTTAGTTTCTACAAGCTAAGTAAAGTTTCAAGCACAATTGGTCCACTGGAAGTAAATTGGATTATGTTGAGTGAGGATGGTGAGATGGTTGAGAAACTGAGCAAGCAGTTTAAATCAGTGTTTACGTTGGAGGATGTGACTAATCTGCCAACTGTGAACCACAGCTCAGTGACAGGTGATCAGTTACATGATGTTGATTTCATTGATAGTGATGTTGTTTTGAATTATATCAGGAAAATAAAGCCAAACAAGGCAGCAGGACCTGATGGAATTTATGCTAGGGTATTGCGGGAAGCTGAAAAGGAACTGGCAATTCCACTTAGTATAATATTTTGTAGATCAGTTTCACAAAATGAAATTCCAACAGATTGGAAAAGGGTAAATGTAGTTCCTATTTTCAAGAAAGAGGGAAAGTTGAAAACTATAGGCCAGTAAGCCTCACATCCCTAGTCAACAAGGTACTTGAATCAATTATCAAGGATATAATAGTTAGTTTTCTGGAAGGAAACAGATTGATTCAAGATACTCAACATGGGTTTAGAAAAGGGCGATCGTGTCTCACAAATCTCTATAAGTGAAATCAGGTTGATGTAGCATATCTTGACTTTAGCAAGGCCTTTGACAAGGTACCTCATAAACGGTTAATGATGCAGCTTCAGGTACATGGTATTGTGGGTAACATCCTAAAGTGGATAGAGTTGTGGCTTTCAGATAGACAGCAGAGAGTGATGCTAAATGGTGCAAAGTCATCATGGCAAAATGTTCTTAGTGGAGTCCCCCAGGGGTCAGTACTGGGACCACTACTGTTCATTATGTTTGTAAATAGCATTGAAAGTGGCCTAAGCAGTAAGGTTTTGAAATTTGCAGATGATTTGAAGGTCTTTAGGGCAATAACAGGGCACAATGAGCAGGTCTTGCTGCAGAAAGACTTAGACAAGCTTGTGAAGTGGTCCGAAAAATGGCAAATGAAATTTAATTTTGATAAGTGCAAAATCATGCATGTAGGTAGGCAGCATATCAAGACTCCGTACTTGATGGGTGGCCAAGTACTATCTGTGACTCAGCAGGAGAAGGACTTAGGTGTTATTTTGAACACAAAATTGGGGGCATCAGAACAGACCAAAGAAGCCAGGAAGAAGGCACTAAGAATGCTTGGGGCAATACAGAGGAATGTATCATACAAAAGTGAGGAAGTCATCAGGAAGCTTTACTGTGCATATGTCAGGCCACATTTGGAATACTGTGTCCAAGCTTGGTCCCCTAGTTATGAAAAAGATTGTTGGCTCTTAGAGAGAGTACAAAAGAGGGCAACAAAAATGGTGAATGGTATAGGCAACCTGGCATATGAGGAAAGATTGAAGAAACTGAATATGTTTTCACTTAGATATAGAAGGCTGAGAGATCTCATCGAGGTCTTTAAATTTGTTCATGGTAAGGAACAGGGTTATCTCAGGGAACTGTTTGAATTTAACAGAAATGATGCAATTAGAGGTCATCAATTCAAAATTAAAGTTAATCACAGCAGGACAAGGTTAAGACAGTCTTTCTTCACCAACAGGGTAGTAGAACACTGGAACCAGCTGCCAGAAACCATTGTCAGTAGCAACACACTGAACATCTTTAAAAACAGCATAGACAATCATTATAAGAATAGGGGGCTTGTTTTTCTGTATTCCAGGGAGAGTTGATCGACGCATTTGGTGAACGACTGGTTCAGTGTACAGAGTGCAACCAAGAAGGGCCCTTGTGGCTCATAGTTGCACTGATCTTTTATGTCTTTATGTCTTTATTTGTGGTGTCAGAGAAACATCAGCTATGGATACTTCTCAGCTTATCTCATCTGGAGTAAGGTACAAGACTGAGGTTTATTTCAGATCGGGATCATTCCCTTTCCCACTTACTTGATGTATAGGTATCAACCAGTATGATATACAGTATGCATACTTTATTTCTATTAATATATCGATTATATATATATATATATATATATATATATATATATATATATATATATATATATATATATATATATATATATATATATATATATATATATATATATATATATATATATATATATATATATATATATATATATATATATATATATATATATATATATATATATATATATATATATATATATATATATATATATATATATATATATATATATATATATATATATATATATATATATATAAAAAAAAATAAAAAAAAAAAAAATAAATATAATAGATATATTATAAAATATATACACATACACATGCAGCCATTGCTATTGCTGGATAAGCAAATGAGTATGGGTGCCAAATGGCCATGGCAGCTGATGCACCCTGAACCCAAATAAAACAGAAGATAAGCTATGTTGGATAGGACATGATGGACATCTAATTGTGATGAAGTTTTCCAGTATAACACTGGCATATCTTGTCTTCCAGGGTACCAAATTGGCCTTCACATGCCATACATTATTGTCAAAGGCAACCTGACGCCAAGGGAAGCTGCCCGCAATCCCTGGCTGGTTTCAGTATCTGGATTGAAAGGTCAGTTTCCACGTGCAAGAATTTCCCTTGCCAGAAATATTCTAGGATCTGGAATTTGTATGTGATTATAAGTGCTGTTGGTGCCTGATGTTGATCAATAAGCTATTCACTACTGTTATCTTCTTGGCTATTGCATTGCTTGGATGTTGTTCTTAGAATGTTTGGTTGTCCAGGGAGGTGGGAGATTATGCAGCACTGTACCAAGCATTGTCAATGATGTTATTTATTGATCTTTTGACCTGTGCTCATTATGACAAGAGGAGATAAAGAAGGCCAAAATTAAGCTGTTTGTCTTGGCAGAATGACTTTGTCAGCAGTGTCAGTTTCAGGGTGAGGGAAGACAGCTACAAAATGACAGAATGTTTTGTTATGTGCACTCCGAAAATTATAACCTTGCAGCCAGCAGAATCAGATTGTGGATGCTAATAGTGATTTGGCTAATTTTTGCTTCATGACGTCTTCACGTGTGCTAAACATTTATATATTTCAAGAAGTTGAGCAGATGGATGTGACTGTGACTGTTGTGTGGTTTCCCTAGTGGTGTGACGAAAAGGTCTGCTTTGTATTCCCGGATGCTCAGAGCTCATCGGCTACGGCCCAACCGAGCTGCACGGGGAAGTGTGTGTGTGGGGGGGGGTGAATAAGCAGAGTGCCTTTCATAGATGACGTGCTGACACGAAGAGTAAATGATGTTGCAAAATCACAAGCCCTGCTCATATAAGTAGCATAGCAAAGTGGGAGGATGTTGAGTGGCACACGTGCCAGGTCTGCATCGTGCCCTCCTCCATGCCCGGGGGACTGTCACGCATGTCACGCATGCCTAGCAGGCAAATATCGTCTTTAAAAAAGCTGTTGTCATCACGTGCCTGCTCCATCAACAGGCTAACACCACTGCGACATTCGCTGGTGAAACGAATCGCAACGTCAGAGAGCGGTTCCGTGAACAATTAACTCTCACGGTGCAGCGGGTCATCCCCCTGTCCCGACGGTTTTTCTGAGGAAACCGTCCATGATGCAGCTTTGAAATTTAGCATGCCTTCCGACGATTGATGAGTGCACATTGTATGAAAACACAATGTTGAGTGGTCTAGGGGTAAGATGCTCGTCTCACAATCGAAAGGTTGTGGGTTCGAGTCTCACCTGTCGCTACTCTTCGCCCGCGACCGATCGGCGTGAGAGATTGGCGATGCTACATGACTCAACGGTCGATGTGTCGTAAAACTAATAACCAACCAACCAACCAGTCTCGGAAGATTTCGGAGCTAGGGCGTGTCAAAGTTACGACCTATCTCAATGTTGTTTTTGGACGTACGTGCAAACATTTTTCATCAACAAGCCAAACAAGATACAGCCAAAAGTCAAGTATGAGCGCATAGACAAATGATCAAAGAAGAATACGAACATTTTAAATGTGATCTCAAGTCAGGTTGCTAGGTCAAATGAAGGTTTAAGCTATAACATGTATTTTAAAAGTTTAATGTTAATATCAGGTCAGGTCACAGACATGACCTGAAACTCTCCAAGGGTACATGTATTGCAGACGTTGTGGAGGCTAAAATGCGGACTATTACGGGAAAAAACTATCGATGGTAATTTTGCACGCCGATTTTATTTCCAATGCGGCTTCGATCGCCAAATTCGATTTCAATATGCTGGATTATTTCGAATTACTTGGGAAATATCTTTTATTAGTTGAAAATTATCACTGGAAGGTGGAAAGCATTGGCTTTGCTTTCGTGATACCCGGTGACCTTTCCTGAGCACCATCTGTTTCGGACATTGTCATCTCCAGCAGTTGATCACACTTGCAGGTAATTTGACCCTGACGAAGTCGGTCACCTGCACGTTTGCCCGTGCCTTTACGATCAGTGTTCGAAGACTGCCGCGGAGATGGGTGACTGACAATCCCGACATTGACCTGGTTAACCTGACCTGCAACGTCAACTGGAAGAAGTATAAATAAATGTTTCACGTAACCCTGGACATTCAAGGATTGAGCTACGTCATGTCGTTTGCCGTATTTCTGTCTTGCTGTGAAGACAAGTTAGCATGGGTGGGGGCAAAGTGATCCACCTTCTCTACTGTGAGGGGTAGAATATGCTCCCTCACTGAGAGTGTTGCCGAGGCGCCAACAGGACACCAAGCACACCACTGGGGGAGCACACACACACACATACACACACACACAAATACACACACACACACATACACACACACACACACACACACACACACACACACACACACACACACACACACACATACACATACACATACACATACACATACACACACACACACACACACACAACAGTCGCATGGAGGCACCCATAGGCTCAACTTGCTTCAAGATAGAAATTCTAATAACATTAAAAATTGTCCCCAATCTCCCCCAAGCTATTTTTTGTATTCACTCGAAATTACAAATCGTACATCAACACTCAACACAGACATTCTAATAAATCATGTTGCCACCAGTCTCGTACTGTGCTACACCCCCAATCTAATGCACAGACCCGAGGACCACAGGGTACTGACCACACCAGCACAACGCAAAGCTACTCGCTTCCATGTCGTCCGTCGTAGCGAATTGTTATGATTCCGTGCGGTGGAGCAGATATAATATGATAAAGTGTTGTCTGTGTCTTGTCGATTCATTGAGTGTGCTGGTACTGGAAATTGTGTTAGCATCGCCCATGTCTGATTCATCTGGCTGTGAAATCTATGATTTGTGGAGCTCATGCTGTGATATGTTCCGTCATTTTCCAACTTTTTCCCTTGCCCAGAAACGATCACTGCTGACCTAACGAGGGCTATTCAGTCCAATGCATTTCCATTGGCCAACATTTTAGGCTCGCTAATCCTTTTTTTCGTGCTGGTGACACAGTAAGTGAACTTCCCTCTACTGTTCCGATTTTACGGTAAATATTTACTTCCATAAACTAAGTTTAGCTTTTTATATACCAAATTAGTTGGTGATAAATATTTTTTATTACATTTTTTAGATTAAAGCAATTAGCCAACATGCTTAATTATTGGCTCATCTTAAAAACAAGGTTCTTACGTCCACCGCCCAATTCAAATGCCCTTAGCTTCCATATGCCTTCCGTCCAAGAGCTCTTCAAGATTACAGCGTCTCATTTTGTTTAATGGGTTGAAATATAAATATATATGAAGATTAAATATAAATATAGAGGTAAAGTGTAATTCAGTGAATAAATAAATATAGGGTTGAAAATTTGCATTTGCCGTCGCTGTGCTCGCTGACCAAAATATGTGGCTACGTCCCCATCATGCTACATTAAAGTGCTCCTCGGAAAGATTGGACTGTGGCTCTTCGAGTAGCGTTACGGCCAGCTTTCCGAGAAGCCAGCAGCCCTCGGAAGTATGTACACCCAATCGAATTGTTATTTGTAAAATGCGCCCCTGAGAAAAAAAGACTCACAAAGATTGGATGTCTGTGGATAGGTCCACTTCGGTTTAAAAATCCAATAGCAGGGGCCCTTCAGAAAAAGAAAAAAAACGCGACCACTATCGGCATATCGCCATCAAGATGCCGTCCCTCCTCAGTTGCAAGAAAATCATCAACCAGTGGCGTATTTGGTAATTTATGATTGAGTTTAAATGGCGCTGGTCATGAAAGTGACGTCAAATTAGTCCAAAGGACGCCAACCTCGGCGCTCCTCCATGGAGGAGCGCCATTTTCTTTCAACGGTGGCGCTGGTTGAGAAAATATATAGGCAGTTGCATGGTGAACCCCACCATGGCTAGATTGTTTTCATAGGGTCATATTGGGCTGAAAATAAATCGAGGTGGGACGGGCACAGACGATATTCGCCAGACGATTATCCACCAGTATTTTTTTTACGAGCATGCCTAGCTAGACAGGCTAGCATGAAGAGACCACACCTGAGTTTTCCTATGATCCCCGGATTTTTGCCGGGACGGAGCCTGCGTTCTTGTCAAAAGGAAGTTTGGCCCGACCTCTCCATCATGGTGCTTGGGCTTTTCACCTACCAGCTTCAATGGGTGACTATTGTCGCTGTCACCTTGTCTGCTGAAGGGTGTCGGGTGTCCATCGACATATTGTCATGTGCCATGCTGCCCTCTCAACTGCTGGCGTCCGGTCTTCTTGCTGTCTGCTAGTTCGCACCGTATGGCCACCACCAATCAGCTTTCCACTGTGTCCCGATCATTGCAGTGTCCGCTGGAGTATTTTCACGGATGATCACTCCCCATATTGTGCTACCTTCCATGGCCAACTTTCATGGTTCTTCGAACAGCTCTTCCGACATGATATGCCACTACGCATGTCTCTAGGTTGACGTTGAGGCCTCAGCATTTAATCACTTGAAATGTGTGCAGCTTTTTCGGCTACCACTTCCCATGCCAAGCCATAATATCAGCATCATTTTAAGGTCTATGACCAACTATGACTGTGAGGACAACTGTGCTCTTTTGTCTAACGCGCCTTATTTTGTGCCGTTCGCTTCTGGTGAAGGATCTTTTCGTCTACTGTCGGAGCTCCTTTGGCGGGTCCGCTTCGCTTTCTCTCCTCTCACTGTGAAGGCTCTGCTAACCACGTTTTCCGATCTTTCTGGTGGAGGCCGCATCGTTGGGTTCGTCTTCATCACTTCATCAACCGACGCTTCTGCTCATGACAGCGCTGGTGTGGTCACGGCAGTGGCATGCCATTGTCTGCATGATGGCCTTGTGTCCTCTGCCTCGTTCTCCGCTGGCACGTCGTCAAGACAAGTAGCGTCTGCCCCGTGTACCCGTGTACTTCCCTGGCGGCGGCAAGATCTGCGCTTCTGTCTGGTTTGCTTTCATTTACCGCAGTGGTGTTCGTTGCCCATTGCTACCGGCTCGGCTATATCTACCAGAGTATATTAAAGAACATATCTACCACCCTGTCCTGTTGCTCCTCTGCGGGCGAGTCGTCAGCGTGGCCTCCTCGCACACACCAATTCCCCTGTCCTCCTGCAGCTGCAGGACGCAGGTGCAGGTGTTGATGTCTCCACCTTCTGTCCTCTCTTTCTCCCCGCCCGAACCAGTTATTCAGCCTCTTCACCGACGTTTCTTCCCGTCCTTCCGCGCGTGGACATAAATTGGCTTCACTCGGCTATCGGCCTTCAGCTCACAACGTCCGTGCGGCGCTCTGCCCGTACGACGTCCCCCCCCCCCACCACCTCGGTCTCCAGCCAACAGCCAGCCGCGCGCGGCGTTATCCGCCCCGAGCTGGGACGTTGTAGTAGCGCGCGCACGGACGCTTCGACGCCCGACTGCCGGCAGCGTACGACCGCGACCAGCTGGCGCGCTTCAAGGCGCTCGGCCAGACGGACAACTACACGGTGCTGTTCCCGCAGCACCCGTGCGTCATCCTGTCGGCGCTGGACGTGCTCGGCTTCCAGGTGAGCTCGCCGCCGCCGCCGGTCGGTCGGTCGGTCGGTCGGTCGGTCGGTCGGTCGGTCGGTCGGTCGGTCGGTCGGTCGGTCGGTCGGTCGGTCGGTCGGTCGGTCGGTCGGTCGGTCGGTCGGTCGGTCGGTCGGCGCCGGCCGGCGTCGTTGGGTGCAGGTCCGGCTGACAGGTCGAGGCAGGTGGACGTGAGTCGAAGGTGTTGGAGGAGGTGATGGTGGTACTGCGGCGCGGTCCGGCGGGCTGTCCGGTCCATGTTGCGGTGCAGTGTGAGGGCGTAGACGGAGGTGGTGTTGCTGTCGCGTGCTTCGGCGGGCTGTCCAGTTCATGTTGCGATGCAGTGAGCAGTGAAGGAGTGCTCACTCCACTGGGTCGTTGGATTTTTGGCAGCGTGCAATGCCGTGGTGACGACTGATGGAGCACCTCGCGCGCACCACTTGCATGGTGCATGGTAACCATCCTAACGTGCGATATTGGTGTTTATAAACATGGTGTCGCATCCGCAGGAAACACATGTGGCACTTGGCGTAGCATCAGTTTCTTGGATGCATCTAAGACTCTCTCAAACCATTGTATCTTCTTGAAGACAAACAACTGAGAGATGATTTGGATTTTGTCCTGGAGAGGAAAAAATCCTCAATGTGTTCATCTATTAGGTATAATTGTATTGCGGACGAGTCCTGGGTGTTTGGATGTGTGCAAAGAGTGCGAGGGAATGAGGTCCGCTCACATATTTTCTCTATAGGACTAGGTAGTTGTTTGCATTGTGCTCTGGCACATAATTATTGTTTGAAGCATCAAGGTTAGATTTTCCCGAAGAGATTGAACCACAATTGAACACTGCTGTCACAAAGTTCCAAGCATTAAAAAGCGGAAGAATGAATGGTTAAGTGGTACTGATGAAGCTGGTACAGGTACGGAGAACAAATGTTCCAAACCAAGTATCGTTAGAAGCATAGACATTCTCAGCCGTGAGTTGTTCGAGTTGTGCGGATGGCTCAAAGTGTCATTGGAGGCAGGCGTAGTGAAAACAACTTATCATTATCATACCATTTTACCGCCACTATGATGACGAAATATAGTAGCATTTATGATCGCGAAAAATGGGTAAAGCACGTATTATCGACCCATCCTCTTCAGTTGCATGAATAGATGTTGTACCGCAGTGTCTTGAAATCCTGAAATTTGAGTGGGGACCCACACTTAATTACAAGTCTTTCGACATCACCTTTCCTTTTGACATCATTTAGTGTCACTTGCTGTGTTATTCTGGGTTATGAGTAATATTTGGGTCTTTAAAAGCGCTTATGGCTTCTTCCTTCGGCGCTACTGGCTGGTAAAGGCAGCAGACACACTACTGACATCATCACCATTGTCAAACAGGCAACACAAATCACGGAAAATAACTCCAAATAAGCACTACCGATATACATTTGCTTTTTTCATCAGCTGTTTTTCACATCACCCCATCTCCCTCCACCTTCCACAACATTAATTTCAGGACGCTGTAATGCTCCTTGCCACACGACATACACAAGCACATGGATCTGATTCCATCCAAGTCTGTAGTTGTTTGGACCTAAATCGCTGGGTACTTCACGGTTGGGATCTCCATCCTCTAACGTAATTATAGTTCAATAAGTGCAAGCTGTATGAGCAAATATGAGCAATTATATTGTTTTATCTAACAAATATGGCATATGCTGTTATGTTTACTTTGTTGAGCTTTAGGTACCGTCCATTTTTGCATGTATCAATAATTCGACTAGATTCCAGCACGCGTTTGTGGATCGGTTTTCGGCAATGACCAATTGTAAAATAGGTGAGATGAAAGTAATCTGAATAAGTGTATCAAATTGGTGGAACTATGCAATTCTAGAGAATCTGAGATTACAAAAACACACTGTGTGTGATATCTTTGCTGTATAGGGCAACGTTTCAGAACCTTTAGCGAGTGACTGTGTACCGTTTGAACCATTTGCAAACCTCGTGTATTGCACGGTGACAGCAATGGCCAGTAAACCCTAGCTCACCTGGAGGCTGCATGTCCCACCTGGATGGGACGTGCAGCACAGGGGTGTGCACCTCCGACCACCAGCACCTCCGACCACCAGCACCTCCGACCACCAGCACCTCCGACCATCTGCACCTCCGACCACCAGCACCTCCGACCACCAGCACCTCCGACCATCTGCACCTCCGACCACCAGCACCTCCGACCACCAGCACCTCCGACCATCTGCACCTCCGACCATCTGCACCTCCGACCACCAGCACCTCCGACCACCAGCACCTCCGACCACCAGCACCTCCGACCACCAGCACCTCCGACCACCAGCACCTCCGACCATCTGCACCTCCGACCACCAGCACCTCCGACCACCATGTCCCACCTGGATGGGACACGCAGCACAGGGGTGTGCACCTCAGACCAGCAGCACCTCCGACCACCATGGACCACCTGGATGGGACATGCAGCACAGGGGTGTGCACCTCCGACCACCAGCACCTCCGACCACCAGCACCTCCGACCACCAGCACCTCCGACCATCTGCACCTCCGACCACCAGCACCTCCGACCACCAGCACCTCCGACCATCTGCACCTCCGACCACCAGCACCTCCGACCATCTGCACCTCCGACCATCTGCACCTCCGACCACCAGCACCTCCGACCATCTGCACCTCCGACCACCAGCACCTCCGACCACCATGGAGGTGTGTCGGAAGCCATGCTCTACGCCAATTTTGATATTTACTATTAGGCCTGTTAGCTTTGAATGGAGAAAATCAGTGATGACTTCAGTCGTTCAGTCCGTCAATCCTGCATGGCAGTCGTACACAGGGTTAAAATAACGTTTTGTCGTTAGGTGTGAGATGTCGAAACGAACACGGTAGGATGTCGAAATTTGCCATGGAATTAGTGTTATTTAAAATGCTTTTGATGTCTCAGACTCAAATTTGAGCTAATGGTATAGGTACTTATGACTGTACCTTTATCATTTGTTTTGAGATGCATAATTTAAGAAGAGCTATATTCGGGATAGAGAGAATAATAACGATGCTATGCACTGGTATTGTATGCCTTTTCACATTATAGGTAATCCCTTTAACTGAAATTGCATTGCGAAATGTTCATGTATCACCATTCCTTATCGAGAGCATGCACATGCTACTTATAAACGAGATACTGTTAGAAAGGAGACACGAAGACGTCATAAGCATGCATCAAGGAGCAGGATGTCGATGCTTCTTGGAGAAGGATGTCGATTGAGTGTTCAGAAAGTGGTATATTCCACCATATTTTACGAATAATTTATCACTCGTACAACATCCGATGTCCTGACAGCAGGCGGTGTCCTGACTTCAGTTGTCCAGTCGGTCAGTCCTGCCTGGCTGTCGTACAGTCCGTCAATCCTACCTGGCAGTCGTACAGTCCGTCGGTCGTACCTGACAGTCGTACCTGACAGTCGTGCCTGACAGTCGTACCTGACAGTCGTACCCGACAGTCGTACAACATCCGATGTCCTGACAGCAGGCGGTGTCGTGACTTCAGTCGTACAGTCGGTCAGTCCTGCCTGGCAATATTAGAACATCCGATGTCCTGACAGCAGGCGGTGTCGTGACTTCAGTCGTACAGTCGGTCAGTCCTGCCTGGCTGTCGTACAGTCCGTCGGTCGTACCTGACAGTCGTACCCGACAGTCGTACAACATCCGATGTCCTGACAGCAGGCGGTGTCGTGACTTCAGTCGTACAGTCGGTCAGTCCTGCCTGGCAATATTAGAACATCTGATGTCCTGACAGCAGGCGGTGGCTTCATGTCCTGTTTATGCCGAAAATCTTGTAGCTTCGCGTCTCTATCGCTCGCACAGGTCGCTCCGAGGCGTGCACACTCAACGCGTGGTGTTTTCCGTGCCAAATGAACGTGCTGTGGGGCAGGTCACAACCGCGTGCGGTGCCGCCTGCCGACCAGGCGGTGACCTCCTGTCTGTGCCCCTGCCCACCAGGCGGTGACCTCGTGTCTGTGCCCCTGCCCACCAGGCGGTGACCTCGTATCTGTTCCCCTACCCACCAGGCGGTGACCTCGTGTCTGTGCCGCCTGCCGACCAGGCGGTGACCTCGTGTCTGTGCCCCTGCCCACCAGGCGGTGACCTCGTGTCTGTGCCGCCTGCCGACCAGGTGGTGACCTCGTGTCTGTGCCCCTGCCCACCAGGCGGTGACCTCGTGTCTGTTCCCCTGCCCACCAGGCGGTGACCTCGTGTCTGTGCCCCTGCCCACCAGGCGGTGACCTCGTGTCTGTTCCCCTGCCCACCCCTGCAGGTGGTGACCTCGTGTCTGTTCCCCTACCCACCAGGCGGTGACCTCGTGTCTGTGCCCCTACCCACCAGGCGGTGACCTCGTGTCTGTGCCCCTGCCCACCAGGCGGTGACCTCGTGTCTGTTCCCCTGCCCACCAGGCGGTGACCTCGTGTCTGTTCCCCTACCCACCAGGCGGTGACCTCGTGTCTGTTCCCCTGCCCACCAGGCGGTGACCTCGTGTATGTTCCCCTACCCACCAGGCGGTGACCTCGTGTCTGTTCCCCTGCCCACCAGGCGGTGACCTCGTGTCTGTGCCCCTACCCACCAGGCGGTGACCTCGTGTCTGTGCCCCTGCCCACCAGGCGGTGACCTCGTGTCTGTTCCCCTGCCCACCCCTGCAGGTGGTGACCTCGTGTCCTGGAGTGGCCGATGAAGGCGACAGCTACGTCTGGACGCTGAAGAAGGAGCTGCCGTCGCCGGACGAGACGGAGGAGAGTGACGGCTGAGGCGGTTGGGCGGCCACCATGCCGGTGGTGCGCCACTACATCGCCGTCAAAGGCTCGCTGTTCGCCACCGAGACGTACATATTCGGCATCAACGACTCACACTTCCAGGAGGAGGCGCACAAGGTGGGCGGTCGACGTTGTGCGGCCGGCGCTCGGACGGCGCAGGGTGGCCGGCGCGTGGCTGTGAGTTGATTTGAGTGCCCGCTGCCGTTTGAGTGCTGTCCAGTGTTGGATTTCACTTCTCAGTCTTGGATTCGGAGTGTGTAGTCCTTGAGTGCATGCAATTATAGAGTGCATACTGTCTGGTAAATACGGGGTATGTGCATTTTACCAAGGCTAAGGAATACAAAGTCTTGTTTTTACATTCAAGGAGCATACATTACAGATTTTTATCACACAAAGCCTAGGTATGCCTGCTGATGCTGGAGCACAGAAAAATAGCATGCGCTGGCAATGAAAGCTTCACACAGTTTGCAGTCATCCGTGCCATGGTGTTGGACCAGTAATAAATACAAGGTGTCGTTGCCAAGAAGTGATGCATTTAATCATGATTTGTTTTCCATGACATTTTGAATATATTTCATCTACGTAAGTATATTGCTGTGATAAAAATAAATTGACGATGAACAAAAATCGTGCCTTTCACCTCAGGAACCACAAAACATCAATGTCCCTTTGGGAAATGATTCGTCTCCAACCCAGTCCTGATGAACTGTGCCCATGGCATGGTCGATTGAGAAAAAATATCACAGATGGAGACTGCCAAAAATTGTTGTTGTTACCAACCTGTCATTTGGATCCATTCATTCCATGCATCACCATAGGCATAATGTTCAACTTAGAAATTATTGATGTTGCATTGGCAACACCAGAAGCGTACAAGTTCCAGCGGTGTCTGCTGCCGGCGCAACATGCTCCAACCGTTACCCATCGTAAGCCAGCATCAGTATGAAGCAGCCATATTCGCCGCAATAACATCGGCAGAACGATACAAGCAGAATTCCTACAACATGTATGATAGATGATTGGAGTCGCAGGTGATAATAAAGCAGCACCTACCAATTACGATTCCCACAGCACCCACTCTTGCCCATACGCAAACCCGAGAAAGACGAAAACAGAACAAAAATAGCAATGGCTTCCCACCGCCCGGCTTCGCACCTTGGCCGTCAGCGGTTTGCGTTCGATTGTCAAAAAATAAACGACGCAGTCAAGCCGATGTTGCACTTTTATCTTTGGCAGCACTGGTTTCATCCCATTGGCTGGGTTGAAATCATTAAACCAATCAGCAGCCTCCCTACTGTCAGCTGGGGTTGAAAAAAGGGCAGGAAGCGTCACTTGACCAACCCTCATTTTCCAGTGTATCAGAACAACACAGCTTAAATGCCATCTTCCCGGAGTGGGCGAAACTAGTTGTCGGAGTTGTATAAACACTATTATTGCCACACATTTATCTTGTTCTTGAGCAATGTAAGTCATGAAACGGAAGGACATTGAAATTTCTGGTTATATGATATATATATATAAATATATATATATATATATATATATATATATATATATATATATATATATATATATATATATATAGGCTATGTATAGGCTATATATAGGCCTTTCATGGCATCTGGCAATGTAAGGAGTGTATTTTTTTTAAAGTGTATAATTATTTGGGTGGCTAAAGTTCCAAAAAATGTCTATATTTCCCACGCTGGTGCTGTCGGTGTGAGCCTGTGCTCTGCTGCAGCTGGGCGTCACGGACCTGACCGTGCAGCAGTGCGTCAACGGGGTCATCCTGAACCGCGACCCGATGTACGTCATCAACCTGGTGTCGCGGTTCGGCTACGACGTGATCGCCGCGTCCGGCGGCCAGGAGTGCACGTGGACGCTGCGGCGCACCATCGAGATGTAGCCCTGACCGCGCGGCCGCCGTCGGGTGAGTGGACCTGATAACGCGGCCGACGTCGGGTGAGTGGTCCTGTAGGTGGACCTGACCGCGCGGCCGATGTCGGGTGAGTGGACTTGAAGGTGGACCTGATAACGCGGTCGCCGTCGGGTGAGTGGACCTGTGGGTGGACCTGACAGCGCGGCCGCCGTCGGGTGAGTGGACCTGTAGGTGGACCTGACAGCGCGGCCGCCGTCGGGTGAGTGGACCTGTGGGTGGACCTGATAAGGCGGCCGACGTCGGGTGAGTGGACCTGTGGACCTGACAGCCGTCCGACGTCGGGTGTGTGGAGCTGACCGGTGGACCGGCCACCGAGTGTTGTGCCGGTGCGAGACACGAGCGGGGCGGAGTGTGTTGATGAGCGGGTGCTGCGACGCGGTGGCCGGCGTCGACCGGGGGTGTTCCCCCGGTACCGCTGTGCCGACCGCTGGTCTGCAGACGACGGTGGCCGATGCCCGCTCCGTCGTATTTTGGTGCTTATTTTCGACGGGCGCAGAGTCAGAAGCCGTTGTGACTTTGTGCTCGGGTGAAGGTGCTTTTAAGAAGTAGTAGAGCGCGATTCGTCGAGTGATGAGGGTTTAGAAACTATTACTGCTGCCCTGGAACCTAATTTCACCTGTTTTTGTCAGTGATGCGTAAAGTGATGTCAGTGATGCGTCCGAGCTGTGTCAGTCTACAACATTGTGGATATATTAAAAGCTAACTTGATCTTCAAGATCCAGGAATTGACAATTGACAATTGACAACCAGATTGTTTGACAATGGCATGTGGCCGAAACGTCACAATATATATTTACAATTTTTTTCTTCTAACATTGAGTCGTTCCTGGATCTTGAAGATCAAGTTAGGTTTTAATATATCCACAATGATTGACCAGGAAATACGGGCATTTCTGAACTATGTACGTCAGTCTAAAACGATAGAACGCGTCTTGGGTGCCTACCGAGGGCATGCAAAAATGTGTACTGATGGCAATGTCACAAGACAGGATGTGTTCTTGTGTGCGGTATTGCTGTACGTTCATTTATTTGTCTGTGTACGTGTCGGTTTCGGCACTAGTTTTGAGCTATTTGCGATCATTAAGCCGCTCATTCATCGATGTTGCACATAACGCTCCGTACGTGATTCCGTATGCCTCTCTTAGCAGTGCCTGCTCTGGATGTGATGGGATGTGTCAGCAGTGCCAACCGGGCTGTATCGGTGTCGTCGCCGCCGCCGCCGCCGCCGGTTGCCATGCCAACCGTTCAACGTTGCAGACAACCGAGGAGCTTCCTATTTCGGCCATATGTTGATGTTGCGCCGTTTGGATTGATTGCCGTGGGCATTGTTTGCGTCGTTTGACGCCTTGGTAAGTGTGCGATCCGTTGCGTGTGCACGTGGCGTTTGAGCCGTTTTCGAAATCATTGTCATTCCGTGGTGCTTCCCGAGTTGCATCACCATATCCTTGCCGCGCTGGGCAGTCGCTGCCCAGCACCGTGAGATCTCATGCTCACCATTTCCGGCTAGGACCTCGAGTCGCTCCAGGCCCAGCGGGATGGTACAGTGCCATTGTCGTTATTGTCCATCGTCTCCTCCCAGCTCTCCAAGAGCGTGGTTGATTTCCGGTTCCTCTGTTCAGGAGGCCGCATTTGCTTGTACGTATTGGTGATGTGGCTGCATTAGTTGTGCAGCCCATCGTGAACTTGTGAACTTTTTGGCTTATTTTGCATCACACAATCGAAATGCAACTGTAAACACATCCCATCTCTCTTTCGTGTGGTACAGAAGGGTTGTTATTGTTTTATGAAGTTCCGGGTTAGCAAGGGGCTACCCCCCCCCAAGTATGCCAATACCGCGAGACGTAAGATCTGTCCAGTTTGGTCGCGATTGAAGAATGTTTAACCGTGTTGCATCGCATCTGAAGTCGCCAAACAATTGTGGATTTTAATGAACTTCTGACTTTTCGCCGCATTGAAAGCGCATAGCTCCAGTTTATACCCACCCGCATGCATCACAGATTCGCCTGTCCCTCTGAGTCCACTGATGCCATTTTCATCAAGATCTATTACGAATTTGTGGTGTTAACCCTCGTGATGTTGTTACGCCCGAGCTCTGTGCTCGTGGCGCCATTTATTGAGATGAATATCAACTTCGACCTAGGGCTCATATCAACCTCCAGTTTTTGTTCTGTCATACTAACACTCGTGCCATGTGAAAGACACATAGGAGTAATTGTATCGATTTATCATCCATCTTCAAAGCCATATTCTGACTTCCCTTCCATCTCTTCCAGCTGAATTGAGCCTCGACTCAAGACAGCCCTCGCTGATACCCAGATGGAGGCTGCGTTAAGAGATTGAACTGGCATTGCAATTATTGCTGGTTGTTTCCGGCGCTCCTTTCTCCTTTCCTGTCCATTTGCCGTCTTTTCTGTCGCTGCTATTGCCACTGCAGTCGCCGCCTCCACCATCTTCGCCACTGCTGCTTTTCCAGAAGGGATGCTACCATTAGCAGGCAAAGGGAGAGTTTGAAGTTTTTGACAGTGATATCTCATTGATTGACCCGTTGATTTATAATTTATGACTAAAAATAACAACGAACCCTGATGCCGGCATCGAGGTCGGGTCTAAATACTAAGAAAGGCATAACAGATATACCATAAGCTGCCGTTGCGCTCTGAGAAGACACGACCGTCAATCACAAAACATGGTGTAGGCCTGAATCTGGCTGCCTGAATATATTCAATAATCAACTTGCTGTTCCAGATATAGTAACATGATCACACCAGAGAAATGATGTACCTTGCACTACCACGGAATACATGTCTGTATTTTCAAGAATGTCATGTCTCGTAAATCAATCCACCTAAGTGACAATGGTATTGATTAGTCGTTTAATTTACGAGACATGTGACATTATTTCTATCATGCACCGTGTCCTTTGTGATAGCGCAAGCTGCATTATTTCTCTAGTGTGGCCAGGTGAATCTACATAGAACTGCCGAAGCGCCCTTAAACTCAAATAACTAACTAACTACATAGAACTGTCATTTGATAATTGAAGTGTCCAATCAACTCGCTTTAAGCGAGTTGCTTTAAGCGATGAACTCGCTTGCACAATGTTTTCTGACCGACAGCTGTCTTCACCTCATCACAACGGCGGGTGCAGCCTGGTTTATCTGCTGTGCTTTTCCATTTGTTCGGACCCGATCTCTGTAGAATTCCCAGGGTGTGCCCTATTTACCGTCTTAAATCATCGAATCAATAGGTTTTATCACCGTTGAAAGTATCAAACTCTCCTTTTGCTTCTCAATGGGAGCATCCCGTCTGCAAAAGCATCAGTGGCGAAGATGGCGACTGCAGTGGCAGTAGCAAGGATGGAAAAGAAAATGGCAAAATAACAGGAAGAACGGCAAGAATTACCGGGAACAGCAGCGACAATTTCAGCAAAGTACTCAACGAGTGTGGTGTGGAATGGAAGAAAAGGTTCCATGGTTATCAAAGACTAACTTATTATATATTGACAATTACTCTTATAGGCCCTTCACATGGAGGTTTGAGTATGACAGGGGAAAAACTGGAGGTTGAAATTAGTCTCAGTAGGAAGTTTTCCTGTCGATACGTGGCGCCAACAGAGTAGGGGGTCAAGTGCAAGGACTCGAGAGCTAACACCACTTCGTAATGAATTTAGATGTAACCGGTAGATCACCGATCAATCACCGATGAATCGAAACTAGAGCTGCGCACTTTCATTGCGGTGAAAAAGGACGTTCGTTAAAATTCAGATTTTTGACAGCTTCAGATGCGACGCAGCACGGCTCAGTGTTCCTAATTCGGAACCAAACCTCGCGTCTGATTTTTTTGCCGTATTGGCATAATCTGATGGGGCGGCACCTCGCGAACTATGAACTTCATGGGCCATGGTATGTCATCTGGCATATCATAAGACATGTCCGGATTGTGCATGCCAGCACGCGCACGATCCTTTCATTTCCCTCTTCCTGTCGAGTCACAAGCGATTATATGCACAATGTCATCATAGTATGTATTCTTGAGGATAATAAACCATGCGCGCACTATGACACAGAGTCCAACGTCCAACACGCCCCAGGTTCGTTTCCAACAGGTTTGCACGCGCACACTACTGGTCACGCACTAGCACACGCACATGTCCAGCACGTCGAGACGCGCTGCGGCGGTAATGCCTCGACCGGCGGCCGCCCGATCACGACTCATCACAGAGCGCAGCAGCGGAATGTCGCCGCCACCCGTCAGTCGCGCTCCGGCAGCGGCGACAGCTGGCAGTGTCGCAGCAGCGCCGACAGCGCGTGTCGCAGCGGGGGCGTGGCCAGGCCGGTCGGGCCCAGCACCACCAGGTCGGGCCGCAGCTCGCGGCCGCGCGCAGACGCCGCCACCAGCAGCTGCGCGTTCACCGGCTCCAGCAGCCGCTGCGTGGCCGAGTCCACCTGCCCGCGGGGGAGGAACGTCGAAGCCCATCAGATTTGGCCGAGCTCATCCGTTCGCTGAGGATGCCAGGAGACACTCGGCATTCACTGAAGATGCCAGGGGACACTCGGCGTTCGCCGAGGCCACCCGCCCACGAGGGGAAGACCGGCCTAGATAAGACCAGCCTAGATAAGACCAGCGTCAGATCACCACTGTACTTGGAGGGGAGTGGTCTAGGGGTAAGATGCTCGTCTCACAATCAAAAGATCGTGGGTTCGAGTCTCACCTGTCGCTACCCTTCGCCCGCGACCAATCGGCGGGAGAGATTGGCGACGCTATATGACTCAACGGTCGACGTGTCGTAAAACCAATAACTAACTAACCAACCAACCAACCAACCACTGTACTCTGAGATTCCATTAGTCCGCAGGGAGTGAATACAGTTTCACTGCAATGGTGGAGCCCGCCCGCTCGCTTGCTTGCTCAAGGGAAATGTCAGATCTTCCACACATACTCACCTGTCTACAAGCGGTAGGTGGGTACCTTGTTTTTTACAACGCATCCGACTACTGGGTCATTAACGTCGACAGCCTCTCGCACCAGTCGGTTGCGGGTGGAGTCGGTAACGCCGCCTGTTGTTGGATTCGAACCCATGATCTTACGACCAAGAGTCTGACTCCCCACCGACTGAGCTACTACGTTCCCCTTGTTCACAAGCGGAGCCTCCCAACACTGGGCGCGATCACTTGTCTACGATGGATACCAAACCCTGCCTGCGCACCTAGGCTGCCTGCATATGGGGAGGGGTTGACTGGGCGGGTCGTGCCCACCCCTAAGCATGAGAAATGTTCGTTCGGGTCTCGCCTGTGCTGATAGATCCATAATCCACTTGGGCGGGGGATTAATCGTTCAAAGCACCACACTGGTTCAGTGTACTCAGCCCCCCCCCGATAGAACCGTGGAGACGCCAACACACCAAGAAAACGAAGCTGGATACGAGACAGGACAGTTAACCGCAGCAAACTTTCGAGACTACCATTTTATACCGAGTGCTGAAAATATCGCATCAACATCGCGTCCTTATTCGGGGCATTGGAACTGCCAAATGCGTGACATCACCCCTTCATACAGCAGTGAAAGGCGTTGCATCAATGCCAACACCATACTGCCACAGACGCACCACACGCCATCTTGCCGCTCGCAGGGCGGCCACTACCGGCACACCGACCTGGCATTGGACGATGTTGGTGATGTGCTGGCAGGTGACGGGCCGCCGCTGCCGCACCATCACCAGCAGCTCGGTGAGCAGCGTGGTCAGCCGCGCGCTACCGCCGCCGCCGCCGCTACCGTCGGCCGGCGAGCGCGGCGAGCCCGCCATTGACGCCGGCTCGCTCTCCGGCTCAGTCTTATTGCCGCGAGATGACCTGGCGGCGGCGGCAGACACCGGTCGACACGCACCACGTGTGGTCCACTCAGCCGCCGGAGGATCTCGGGCGAGGAGACGGACGGCAACTGCTCCCAACCGAGCTTGGGAGATTGGACCCAATATTGAAGTTGAAGTACCAGGGGTTCTTTTAGCACGCATTCGACTGCCGGGCCGCATGGCGTCGCCAGCCTCCCACGTCGACTGGTGGCGGGCGGACTCGGTAACCCCGCCGGTTGTGACATTCGCGCTCACGATTAAGAGCAGTATGCCCAAGTGAGTGATGTGCCGCGATCCCACCTACATATTAGTATATTTACACGTACACGTATTAGCATCCCCACGTACATGTACCATAGCATTGCAAATTATTTTGCTCGTATCCGTCTTGCAGCAACGATCTAGATTTAAAATATCAGGGACCGACTCATTCGCATCCAAAGCTTTTCCGATTATCTCATTTTCGACAATGCAACAGTCGCTTTTGCTCCCCGCCCAAACAGGTTATGTTTGGGCGGGGATCAAAAGCGCCCAAGCAGGTCCTATTTGGGACTCGCTCATCCCCAACTCGTACGACAGCCTTGCTGATGATTAGCGATAATTACTACTGTCTGTCGCCTTAGCCGAATTGGTCAATCCCGCGTGTGGACAATGTAGCGTTGCTTATGCCGCAGCCGCAGTACAAACTTTTGCACCAAGCGTGCTGGGGAAAGTAAGGAGATCGCCCCAATTAGGCCCATCTCTCGCAGCGCTACTATGCTTAACCACGAGAGCCGCGTCGGTTTTTAGATAAACCACACAATTATGCGAGCCTAAGTGAACGAGTCACGTTCAACATTTGCATAGCGCACACTTTGCAAAAATATGACCCCGATAGTCACTCAGTGTCGGCAAGGCATGTGCAAACGACTAATGTGAACACCACATCCTGACCTGGCCCGAAGCCGGGGCCACCGACACTCACCTAGACTCGGGTTCGGAGGCGCGGTCGTGCCGCGGCGCCTCCTCGTGCTGGTCACGCAGCTGGCGGCGCCGGTTCTTGGACCACATCTCATGGCAGTCTTGCCACACGGGGAATTGCGGCGGAGGGGTCCTGCCGGCCACATTGGCATCAGTCCACCTTGAGACGCCGGGCCACCACACCGAGCCACGGACCTCAGCCGAGCAGACAGTCATTCCGAGCCACAGACCGAACGGGCCTCAGCCAAGGGCCTCAGCCGAGCGGACCGTCATGCCGAGCTACGGCCACAGCCGAGCGGGCCGCCATACAGAGCCACGGCCTCGGCCGAGCGGGCCGCCACACCAAGCCACGGCCACAGCCGAGCGGGCCATTATACCGAGCCACGGCCCGAGCGGACCGCCATACCAAGCCACGACACTGCCACACGAGCACACCCGGGCCACCTAGACAAATCGCAGAGCCACAGTCGGAACACAGCATGCGGCCGTGATCTAAAGAACCCATTAATCGCAGCCATAGCACACGTCGCACAGTGGCCGACATGCCAATCGGCCAAGCTACTGCACAACACAACTGGTCGACAGTGAAACGGCGCATAACGCACCAGATCGGACTCATTGTGCATGCTGGATGTTAGTGCACGAGATGAGACATCTTTCATCACCGAAGATTGAACATGGCCTCTAGTTTGTCAAGGGTGAAATTACAAATACTTATTCCTTAAATGAGATAAGATGCAAATAAGGAAATCCTGGTGTGTCACCAAGTGGTCAAATAGCCTGACCCGCCCCCGGGCAGAGCGATGGCGAAGCCGTGAGTTCTGATCAGGGTCTCCGAGACTATTATAGGCACACTCATCGCCAGTGGACTTAAACATTGTTTTGGTGGCAATATACCGAGCAAGCAATCCTGAGCTTTCGGATAGGTGAGAGGCAAGATGTTGAAAACAAGATCATCGTCCGGTTTAAAGCGATTATAAGAAAGCACGTGCTCAGCAAATGCAAGTCCCGCATTATTTGCCAAGCAACGTAAGTGCACCCTACTACAATATCAGGGTATACATGTCGGTATCGTCAGGTGTTCTTCAAACGAAATAATTGTATTTTGTACCGTTGAGAATGCAGTGCACTGTCACCTGTTTCTGTTCTGCAGCTAACCATAGAGTAGCAGCGCGCTACTCACTTATCGGGGTTGACAGCCTTCAGCCAGGGGCTCTTGAGCGCCTCCTCGGCCGAGATGCGCTTGGACGGGTCCAGCTCGAGCATCTTGTCCATGAGGCTGAGCGCGGCGGACGGCATGTGCCAGAACTCGTCCTTGAGGCGCCGTCGGTAGGGCTTCTTGGGCCGCAGCGTGCTCCAGAGCGGCAGCCGCACCACGGCCGGCCACACGGACGGGCACGGCGAGCCGCACAGCCGCGAGATCATGTCCAGCTGCGCCATCTCCACATTGGCACCCTGCGGCGGCGGCGGCGGCCAGCAGTCAGCGGTCGGCAGCGAGCCAGACCAGAGGTAACCATCCAACGGCAGCAGCACGGTAGCCAGACACACGGCACGGCGGTAACCGGTCAACGACAGCAGCACGGTAGCCAGACACACGCGGCGCGGTGGTAACCGGTCATAGGCAGTACCGTAAGGATAGACACCTGATGTGTCAGGGCCTCTTCACCGACACTCAACCAGTGATAAGTTATTCGCGAAATAGGGTGAAATATACCACTTACTACACTGAATCGACATCTTTCCCAAAGAACTATCGACATGGTGCTTCTTAGTGCGTGTTTGTGAAGTCCGCATGCCTCGTTTCTAACTGAATCCCGTTCGCAAATGTCATACTTTTGCTTATCATAACGGATCCGAGATCGTGATAACGAACATCCCGTAGCGCAATTCCAGGTGAAAGGATTACCTATGATGTGCTATGTTATACAATAACAGTTCATAGCATAGGTGTTTGTATCGTTTTCGTTGATAGTGGTATCCACAAATTAGGTACCTTTCAAAACACGCACAACTGGAACAGTCATATGCACGCAATAATGTGTCATCTCAAACCCTGGTTTGCAGAACTTAGCAAGGTTGTATATAACATTACGTCCGTGGCGACTTCGACATCATGCTGTACTCGTTTTGACATCTCACACCTAACGATAAATCATTATTTTAACACCGCACTCAACCGCTGGGGCGTTGAACTTCGTCTGTCTCCCGCGCCGATTGACCGCGAGTATACGCCAAAAAAACCAGCAGTTGCCGAGAGCCGAAAGCAAGACATTTTCATTCAGAACAGGCTTGCGATCGTACTACGCTCCGCACCACTAACACGACAGCCAGCTTTGTGACCAAGCATAATCGGCGCTCTGACAACTGTTGCAACTCTCGGGTATCCCGGTGATGACACATTACACATCCACATCCACATATTACACATACACGAAGCGGAAGCCGACAGCCTCGGAACTATACGAAGCAGGAGTCGCAGCTAAGGAGCTGGACTGGATCAAAGCCGAAACAGAAGCCAGCTGAAAATTCGCCAGTTGAAGCCAAAGCCCATTCCACGCTTGTCAGTTAGTCCTTGGTCTAATGGTTGCGTCAACGAAACTGATTTATTTCAGTTTCAGTTCAGCAACACAAATAGGTGACGAAACGAAATAAGAGAATCATCCGCGGTTGTATTTTTGGTAACAAGTGTGGAATGGAGCAATCTTTGGGATGCGCAGAATAAATTGGTACGGAATGGGTTGCACGAAGCCTTTCTGAGTGCTGCTAAGTAGACAATTTTTGTAATGACCTACAAGAAATAACCGCACTAATTGAAACCACTTGTGATATGCTTCGAAATGCAGACCTGAAAGGACGAGCCATGCCGTTTCTTCCAACATGAGACGTTAAACACTTGTTCAGCTCGGTGGTGCTCAATCTTGTTTAAACCGTACGGACATTTTGGCGTAGCGAAATGTTTGCGAAACGTCAACGAATTTCGAGGAAATGAAAGGACGGAATTGCACCATGATGCTGAACGCATGCACTGAAAATGAATATACGAAATCATATCGCAGACTTGCAAACCACCCGATGCACTGTTTCGAAACCTGCACCGCCATTGATGTTGCCATCTACCATCTATATCACACTGGCTTACGTTACAAAGCAAACACGGCCGGCGGCTACCACGCATCGGACCGAGCCCGGCCGCACCCGCCCAGCCGTCGGCACGCACCTGGAAGAGCGGCTTCTTCTGGAAGAGCTCGCCGAGGATGCAGCCGCAGCTCCAGACGTCGACGGCCGTGCCGTAGCGCTCCTCGCCGAGCAGCAGCTCGGGCGGCCGGTACCACAGCGTGATCACCTTGTTGGTGTAGGGCCGCGACTCCTCGGCGTTGTACAGTCGCGCCAGGCCGAAGTCGCCCAGCTTCACCTGGCCCCTGCCGCCGCACGGGTGACGTCCGTGAACACGCGTGACGTCAGCGAACACGAGTGACGTCACGATGAGTCACCCGACTCACGCCAAACGTCGAAAAACCTGTCCGTCAGCGTATACCTGCCAGAGAAGACGTCAGTGGATAGCGGGCGCCAGCACATGCCGGCCAGAGGAGACGCCGGTGGATAGGGGGTGCCAGCAGATGCACCAGTGGGCGCCAGTGGACGTTCCACACGCGGGCGGAACGTCGGAGGACATGCACGATGTCTTCGTGGGCGGAACGTCACTCACTGTACACGAACGAAACGGTCGGCGGCTGTCATGGAAGTCATGGCCGGAAGGAGGACGCACTGAACGAGGATTGACATTAGGCGCAAACACAAATCGCAGGTAGCGAAGCCCACCAACGGATCTGGGATTTCGATAGGGGGGGTGAAGTTTTGAGGGGACACCTTCGGCTTCCAACTTTGTTGGTTGGTTATTGGTTTTACGACACTTGGTTGGTTGGTTATTGGTTTTACGACACGTCGACCGTTTGAGTCATGTAGCGTCGCCAATCCCTCACGCCGATTGGTCGCGGGCGAAGAGTAACGACAGGTGAGATAACCCACAATCTTCCGATTGTGAGACGAGCATCTAACCCCTAGACCACTCGTCCCCGGTGGTTTTACATATACTCAACGGTCGACGTGTGTTTTACGACACGTCGACCGTTGAGTCATATAGCGTCGCCAATCTCTCACGCCGGTTGGTCGCGGGCGAAGAGTAGCGACAGGTGTTCCAACTTTGTTGAGCGAGGGGAGGATGCAATGGGTGCACTGGAGCCGGCCACATGTGCACTTTCCACTGAACATTTTGTTGGTCGGGGGGGGGGGGGGGGGCACTCGACAGTCACAGAGGGACGCCTCATCTCCTTCGCGGGAGCCTTTCTGGATGCTAACGGGGTGGGGGGACAAATTCCCCCTTCGCCCCACTTGCATCCCTGTCCAAGTCTGGCATACGAGTCAGCTGTAAACCATACAGCACTAGCGCGGCCAACACACGTCGGTGCGGTGGCGACGACAAGCACACGGCCAACACACGTCGGTGCGGTGGCGACGACAAGCACACGGCCGACACACGTCGGTGCGGTGGCGACGACAAGCACACGGCCGACACACGTCGGTGCGGTGGCGACGACAAGCACACGGCCGACACACGTCGGTGCGGTGGCGACGACAAGCACACGGCCGACACACGTCGGTGCGGTGGCGACGACAAGCACACGGCCAACGCACGTCGGTGCGGTGGCGACGACAAGCACACGGCCGACTTACTTATTGTTGAGCAGTATATTGCTACACTTGATGTCCCTGTGCAGGAAGTTCTTGCGGTGGCAGTAGTTCAGGCCGTCCAACAGCTGCCGCATGATGCTGGCGTTGGACGGCTCGTCAAAGTCCACCATGCCAGACTCGAGCAGGCCCATCAGGTCGTGGTCCATGTACTCGAACACCAGGTAGAACGAGCCCTTGTCCTGCGGGCCAGAGCGCGGTCCGTGCTCAGACGCACTGACCAATGGCGAGCGCTGAGTGCGCAGGCCCTGACACGAGTTAGTTATTAGGGCTTTAGGGCGCATCGACTACATCGGTCATGTAGCGCCCAGGCCCTGACACGAGTCCGCCTTCAGTTCAACACTGTTCCCCCTGACCAGCTGACGAGCGCTCGACGCACCCAAGTGCAACCGGTGGGCGGTGGTTTTGTGGTCGACGGAGCGAAACGCTAAAGTGCAAGATTGTGTATCATTGCAGATATATCGGATCTGCTCCACCTGCTCTCTTGGGTGTTTCCCCAGACAGCGCCGAGTGTCGGATAGCTGACGTGGGTCGGGTGTTGTAAAACAAAAAAAAACCCTAGAAATGGAATCATGAAACATTCCACTCAGATTAACTATCGTCCAAAAGACAACAAAATGAATAAGACCCGACTGCAGACAGCCAACCGGTCACGGTGTATTCTTATCAGGTCATCTAGTTAGTTGCACAAACGACTAAAGTGAACTGGGTGTAATCGGACGCATAGTTTTACTTTCACCTGGCGATTCCGCGCGTTGCAATTGTAGAAATACACAACGCTTCTTCAGTATATCAGAGCCTGCTTTTGTTAGTTATTAGGGCTTTAGGGCGCATCGACTTCATTGGTCATGTAGCGCCCTCCAGATCCTGCTTTTAACACGCATTCAACAAGCAGTGTCTGTTAACTTATACCACGAATATAAGGCACCTATATTGGACGAACAAGGGTGAGAGCTAAAAGCGCAGTATAGTCGCAAAGTTGCATACAAGCGGAAATGCTTCCGCGAACCTCTTGCATTGACCGAATATTAAGAGCGCTTCACGAAGAATGGAATACAAATTCGCAAAACTCGAGATAAAAGGAGTGCATGCCGATGCAGAGTACAGAAATTAGAACATGAAACGCTGTAACGAAGGACACCTTACGGTTTCAAAAGTGTATCGGTCGGGTCTGCCCTGCAGGGAAGATCATATGAACTTGTGCACCATGTTTACGAGGGTATACTCGCTGACGAACTTCCGTACCCTGCATACGGGAGTATACTCGGTGACGAACTTTTATTACCCTGTATACAGAAGTCGACTTGCTGAGGCTGTCATGTTAAAACGTTTAAAAATCGAAACTCAAAGAATGCTCAGTAAGCGAAGTACGTCGTACGCATCACGACTGCCGCCGACCAGGAATCATGGGTCACCCACCTTTCGGAAGTCGACGGCCGTCTGCTTATCGGTGACAATTTCCTTAATATTGACTATGTTCCTGTGATTGAGTTGCCGCAGGATTTTGATTTCCCTCACAGCCGTTATCGGGAACCCTTCCTTTTCGTTCTCCAGCCGCACCTTCTTCAATGCCACCACTTCACCTGCGGGCCAAGGGCAGGTTCACGATACCGACGGCGTCTCCCCAACACCACACTAATCTCACACTGCTGGTCAACAAGCTGCTTACAATCAATGCACTGTGCATCAGTGCATCACTGCTTATCGATGCACGTCAACATTTTCTCATTGGTATATTTGGCTGAATGACTTCCAAATGAACAGATTAATGAAGTCAAGCACAAGCTTCTGGAAGCAGACCGGGTTCAACAACCATTCAATGTAGTTGTGCCGAGGCACATGCAAATAATACCGGTACTGGTCTAGCTTAATCAATACTTGCCACTGAACCTTTGCTTAGGTTGTTTATATAAAGGACAACTTTTAGAATAAGATATACAAGCTCTATATGTTTGTACAAAACAATGAATTTTACACCTCACCAGGCCAATCGTACAAAATTGCCTGTCAAGCATATTACCACAAAAATGTTTGTCAAAATCTGCGTAGCGCGTGCCAACCGGAAATAGTCTTCGAGACATCTCAACCCAAACTCGCCACTCCCACGCCACAATTAGTGTAATAGATACCACAACCTTGCCCTCGGTCTGCACACTAAGGGCATTCTGGCATGTGCAACAATCGACAAGCTTTGCCAAACGTCACTGGTAAGACTTGGGGAGCCACTGAAGGCCCAGCGTTGGGCGCTCTCCGGCTCACAGTAGCGACAAGTGATGACTGTTGCACTAGCAGTGGCAGGGACGCCGTAGCTACAGCAGTATTACCCCATTCCTGATAATATACCAATGAGCAACATGTTAGCTTGAGTTGTGATGAAGATTATCATCACCTCATATTCCATCCTGGTGCAGAATAAAGGCGCCGCCTTCCCATTGGTCATCTTCCGACGATACATTTCATCAACTAAACACGAACCAAATAACACATTTCATTTTTGGTTCAAAGGTTCAGTGTGTCTATATGCAGCCATTACAGTCCAAAGGAGCTTCACGCAGCCTTAATCAATCTTTCAACTGAGAAAATATGGATAACATTTCCGACATCAAGGTGCCCTGAACGACGAGACGTTCGTATACATCATTTTCCGGGGCCCGAAAACAACCACCTGAGCGTTGTCTACGATTGGGATGGTTGGTGGCAGCTTGAGGCTGGTGATAGATGTACCCCGCCTCACTACCGTGGTGGTGGAAATGACGACCAACAATCACCAGCACTCACAACACGAGTACATTGATAAATACGCATGACAGGGTACCTATGGGCTGCCACCTAGCACTCATAAAAGCACCATACAGACGAACATACACTGCAAGCGAAAACAACAAAGCTAGGCGGACAACTGCAGTCCAGCGATCCTCAGCTACACTGGTTATACAGCGCGAACGACAGCACGGCCCATTCGACCGGGCGGCACGACGTACCCGTCTGCAGGTTTTTCGCCTTGTACACTTGTCCGTAGGTGCCCTGGCCCACCTGGGCGATCAGCTCGAACGCGTCCACACACCGGTCGCCCCAGGTTTTGTTCTCGGCCTGCAACACCGGCGCACAGTCAGCACACCAGACTGACCCCACCCCGATACAGGGCTGCAACACGACCTTGTTCGGGATGCTTGTCATCCACAACATTATTCTCTCCAGAAAGTTATCCGCTCCTTGTTTTAATCATACAAAAAATTATAAAAACTACTTATATTTTTTTTTAATAGAAAAACGTTTGATTGGTAATGACTGCCAACTTGTTTGATAAACATGCCCCGCCCCCCTAAAAAAAGAAGAAGACTGGAAATGAAGTTTTTCTACCAGCAACATAAAAAATATCCCCTCCGAAATCGAATTCCTACAATTCTCCTCTTCATATCGAAGATTCTGGCGGACTGAAGCCCCAAACGTTCCTGACTTGCTGGGAAATGACAACCAAAGAGCTTAGTTTCCCACTTTTGCCTTCGATTTCCTCACATAAATTCCCAAACCCAAAATTTATACGCTGCAACGCGCAACTGAAAATAATATTGCATCGACAAGGAGCCTCACCTCTCGATATTTTGACAGTCAACTTTCTGCACACTACGTCAGGTCGCGTACATAAATTACTTTCACGAGTATTGCTTGAGCTATCCACTCATCCACCACACTATGAAATATAACCTTCGACTTTCCAAGCCGTGGCTCAAGGTCCATTTCCATAATCCGTGACGTGGCCACACCAACGACCGGATCGCCAATGTGACGAAGCATCCGAAAACATATCTCCCACCTCGCGCCGCTTGTGTAGAATCCTGGGTCGCTTGAAGTGTGGCATGTCCAGCCGCGACGCCGCCGACGACATCATAAATCCATCCTCGTCCGGCGACAGCTCCTCAGTGCCCGCCGGGCCCACTGCAATATACCAGTGACGTCATCGTGATGTCAGTATCGTCCGGCGACAGCTCCTCAGTACCCGCCGGGCCACTGCAATATACCAGTGACGTCATCGTGATATCAGTATCGTCCGGCGACAGCTCCTCAGTACCAACCGAGGTCACTGCTATATAACAGTGACGTCATCGTTATTTCATCATCTGGCGGGGCCGGAATAATACATCGGCCAACCTGCTATCAACTCTGGGCACCTGCAAAACACAATGTTCAAATAGGTGCTACGTCTCTCAAGCACGTCAGGAAATTACGTAGTTCGATTTCAGTTAGAAGATATATCAGGCCAAGGATTTCACACCGTATAGATTGGTAATGAGAGGCTAGCGTTCATTTCCTTTGTAGTCGCTTACGACAAGATACATTTGGTCACGACTGGGTAATATTTACTGATGAAAATGTTACCTAATACAACGAAACCATGTCCATGGCAACATGGCAACGAATGTCCATTAGGATTGAACATAGTCTGAGGCAGTTATCACCAAGACAACGTAGGTGTTATTTCACGTCTTCAAAACTTCAACATCTCTGTCAGCAATGGCTGCAACGCTACCACCAACAAGCGTGCTTGAGGTATGCGGACAAACAAACACCCATGAACAACTTAAATAACCCTCACGACGCCACCAGGTGAAAAGTACTTCGTCACAACAGAAAAACCAGCCACAACGCCTGCCTGCATACCAATAGCAGTCGTCTACACACACCACGGCACGCGCAGGGTGCCGGCTGGGCCGCCACTCACCGCTATGACCGGGAGGCATGGGCAGGTCGCGGATGAGCCGGTCGAAGGCGCGCCGCTGGCGCGGCAGCGGCTTCGCCTGCAACTGGTCGGGTGAGAGGCCGGGCGACGAGTCGACCGCGTCCAGCTGGTCGCCCGCCACGCTCGGCGGCATCGGCAGCTTGGTGAGGCTCGGTCGGCCCACGATGTCCGGCTGCGGCGCTGCGGCCGGAGCTGGCGTCGCCGCTGGTGCCGGGGCTGGCGCCGCAGACGGTGCCGGTGCCGGTGCCGGTGCCGGCGCCGGGGCGACAGCCAGCGCCACAGCCGCTGCCAGCGCTGCGGTCACGGCGCGGTCCGGCCTGGCCGCTGCCAGCGCTGCGGCTGCGGCTGCGGCCACGGCGCGGTCCGGCTTGGCCGCTGTCGCGGCGGGCGGTGGCGGAGGCGGAGGCGGTGGCGGCGGAGGCGGCGGCGGTGGCTGGGACTGCGGCGGACTGACCTCGATCACGTCCTCGTCGTCCTCCACATAGGCGTAGTCCTTGTCCTGTTGACACGCGCCGGGTCACGTCCCGGTCAACGTTTCTCAGGAGACGAGGACGTACCGTATCGTCACGACGAGCAATGACTCAAACCTGTACTTCAATTCCCGATAGCTTTCAATCTCCAAAATATGGCCGAAAAGCATGCCAAAAGCTCTTAACATCCGTCGCCGTCCCCGTGAAGGCACGGGAGGGAGATGTTCAATCGCAATAATTATTTTTTCGTGTCTCGGTGTTTGACAGCTTATATCTACTGACACAATTTTTTATCACTTAGGTGGCTGCGGTATTGCTTAATTCCCAGAATTATAACAGCAAATTCATGGCCGGCTCTGTATGGCCTTCGAGACTCTAGCGACTGTGACCACTGCCGGGGGAACGTGACTCAATCCTGCACGTCCTTTATGGTATTTGCATCCTATGCATTCAATTATGCAACAGTAGAAAAATGCATCGCAAAATTATCTGACCAGGAAGAATATCACGGTGCGACATGGATGGAAATGGCTGAAAAGCTTACAAAATAGTGAACGTTCTCCATTAGATCTAATCGCGGTGCACCGTCAAAATAACGAAGACACGAGGGGAGAGGCGGGAGGTAGGGTTACGCAATAGGTTATCTTCCAGTCCCATTACCTTTGGGTGCAGTTGTAGCGCGTATCCGATTTATGATACAGCCGATATGAACCGGGAAGTGGTGGGAACCTGGTGGGAACGTGTAATTAACGACCAGACATCGCGCCATGCAAAATCCACGCGTGTTGTCATGAGGCCGGTGAGCGTTTGCTACCCTTTGTGCTCGTACTGCGTATATTACCGACGAGTTAATTAGGCCTCGCCAAAAACTCACCGGCTGTTTCGGCCAGTGTCGGCGTTAGGCACCGTGTGTGCACGTGGCAGCCCGCTGTCGGGTGTCGACGTGAGCGCCGCCACACCGTCTGGCCGCCGCCGTGTGGCGGCCAGCCAGCAGCCGACTGTCGGCGGGCTGGCCGGACAGCAGCAGCTGTGCCGCACCGCCGGCGGCCGTACCTTACTGCTGGGAGGGTGACGTCTGGCCGCGCGCCGGGCAGCCGTGTGATCCTTCTTCAGGCACGGCAGCCGCAACACCTGCTCCTGCATCTTCTTCTGCTTGACCAGCTCGGCGAACAGCGACGTCTCGGACATCCTCGCCTCGGCGGTCAGCGTCTTGGCGGACGGCAGGCGGCGTCCGCCCTGGTGCCGGCCCCAGTGGGATGGCGACCGCGAGCGAGACCGCGAGCGGGACCGGGAGCGGGAGCGCGAGCGGGAGCGCGAGCGCCGTCTGTCAGCGAGAGAGAGACTGGTCCTTGGGAGGTGCACGCCACCAACACACAACATATAACAAGTCACTGTGGAGCTACATGCACATCACACACCACAAATTTAGTCATTTAGCCACATTCACACGAACACAAAATACATACCCAGTCGTCGAAGACTACATTCACACCGACACACATATATACAGCCATTGGGGAGCTAGTGCTTGTGAGTGTAGCTCTACACTTACACCATCATACTCCATATATTACGCCATTAAGGATATACACTCGCATCATCATCATACATGAAATAATCGGGGAGCTACTATCCCACCATCATACACCATATAGTATAGCATTATGGAGCTGCGTTCACAGCAACACACACCACATATTCAGCCGTCGCGGCTACTCAATATTTCCAAATTCTCCGATTTGGGTGGACAGTGGCACCCACCCAGTCTTCACCCATACCAGTCCACCGCCTCGCTGACGCCCAGCTCGGGGCCACAACCATGGAAACCTAGCGTACCAATGTAACTAGAAATGCATTATGTGCCTATATAAACTTTGTGTTTTCTCAAATTTACATCTCTTGGGATTTGAGCCACATCAAACAGTTGCAGGGATCGAATAGGTGAACATTTGAACAGCTCGAAACCCATGTAACATTTGCATAATGATGGAGCTCGTTTGCCATTCATAAAACATATGTATACCTCACACCAAACCACCAAAGAAAAATGACACTAGCATAAGCAATACTCTATGACCCCACACTAAAAGACACATTCGCCTGAGACAGCCAGAGTCGTTCCCAACTATAATTGTTTCACATTGCAGACTTGCTTTATTATTGTGCAGTTCGGTACCAGATAATTTCTAACGGCCTTTGTGCCCAAATAATCGACATTATTGTGCAATGAACTCTGCCAGCATAACTGACTCGCACACGACGTTAACGGTTTGCCTACATACCTCGCCCGTTTCCTGCTGTATGGTGAGCTCCTGGAACTCTTCTTCGACTTCACTGGGCTTCGACTACGTGACCTTGAATAGTTTTTCTTATACCTGAAACCCGTCCGGTCATTAAGTTAGTAATCTCGAAGAGAAAACTGTCGCGCGACATCTCACACACTGTCTACACAACAGTGCAGAGAGGTCAAGGATTGCTTTCCTAGGCTACCTTTGACATGTGGAAATGGCGGCACTCCAGGTTCAACACAAACACAACACGACGCACGCCGCATCACCGTAGTGACGCTGGTGGGATCCCGGTCGTATTGGTCACGTGGTCATGCTGCGCTCAAACCGCTCTGTCAAATGGGTAGAACACGAGCTCACCAATAGAACAGCAAAACAGCACGTGATGAAAGGTCAGGGGGGGGGGATAAGGGCGCACCGACCATGGTAGATCATTTAGGTGATGAAAGGTCACAACAGGACGGCATCAGCAGCGCGCAGCTTCTAAACCGAAGCTTAACAGTGCCGTTGTTGGGGTCGATTGAGGCGAGAATTGTGTCGGACAAGGATACCTTTTTCGGGCAGGATGCTTCGAGGAAGTCGCCTGAACGCTGCCGGACGATGTCGTCTGCCGTTCGGCTGGCCGGTGTGTGGAATGAGGCTGCTCCATATCCAGCTCAAGCTGGCGCTTTTTGTGATGAGACTGCTTCCTGTTCAGCTCTTGCTGGTGTGGCTGGCTGGGTTGGAGCTGCTGCGGCTTCCTATTCGGCTCGAGATGTGGATTTGGCGTCGGCTGAGCGTGCCGTTGTGAATGCGGATTTGGCGTCGGCTGAGCGTGCTGTTGAGGCTGTGGGACCAGCTGCTTGCCAAGCCAGGGAACCACCTGTCCATTCGGTGGGAGCAGTTGCTCGTTGACTTGGGTCAGCTGGCGACACAGCAGCCGAGACAGCTGATCCCTGTTTGGCAGTCGCTGTCGTTGAGCGGTTTTCTGTTGCGGGGGATCGCCACGCCGAGTGGCCGTCTCCCGCTGGCCGGGCGCGGTCTCCGCCACACGCGTGGAGCTGCTGCGTGCCTCGCTACCCGGGCCGACAGCGTCCTGCCGCGCCTGACCAGGGCACGCATCTCTCAGAGGCTGCTGATCCGCACCGACACCGTCCGACGACCTGTGACCCAGCGCAGAGCCGTTCTGAGTTAGCTGCGCACGCCCGGCACCATCCTGCCGCCCGTGACCAGGATCGGGACCGCCGCGAGGCTTCTGCCCTGGCTCTGGCCCGTCTCGAGTCTGCTGACCCGGGACGGCACCGCCCGGAGGCTGCTGAGCCGACCCGGAGCCGCTGTCAGACGGTCGAGCGATGCCGTTCGGCGCCATGAGGCGGCGCGCCAGCGCCATCAGGTGGTGCAGCGAGCAGGACTCGGGCTGCGGCGACCCGCTGCCGCTGCTGTCGCTGTAGTTCACCAGAGTGGCGACAGGCGGCGGTGGCGGCGGGGCCGGGACCAGGAAGGGGCCGTCGGGCGGCGGCGAGTCGGAGCCGTGGAGTCGGCCGGGCGGCAGCACAGGGCTAGGTCACACATAGTAGTTAGTTATTTGGGCTTTAGGGCGCTTCGACCAGAATTGATCATTCGCGCCCATAGTACGCGTTAGGTCACACATAGTACACATAGGTCACACATAGTACGCGTTAAACGCAATCACCCCCGGCACAGCGCAGCCTCGACACAAAATCCATGCAGAGTAACAGTGCTAACTGAATATGGTACATGATGAAGCGCATGGCATCAACATATCAGCGTTCTAAAAGCATAAAGTTTGGAGGGACTCGTCTGACGAATTATGAATGGCAGTATGGGCAGTTATCTCAGTGCCTGTTTTCTTTACTGGATTTCAATCATTTGGACATCAGGATGCCTCCCCACCATGCTAAACTATGCTTCATGGAGGTCGCAGCCAAGGATGGACTGTGTAAGTCAGGGCAGCATGATAGCATAGCCCCTGAAATTGAAGTAAACAAATATTAATCTTGGTCACTAAATGGACACCTGAAAATAATTCTCTCTCAGTCCTCCAGATTCGTTTCAAGCATAATCCGGGGACGATTTTGATTTTGCACAGCTGAGTAGATACATGCAAATTCTCATAGCTCTTCATACATAGCTGGAATACTATAGCACTTTCCAACCTCCGATTCCGCACGTGCTCTCTGGTCCCCATGGTGGTAGTGGTAGTCCGGTGTTTAAGCAGTGTGTCCAAGTTCGTAAATTTGGGTGGAAACAGTACATAGCAGGACAAATATTTACACTCAAGTAGATACTTAGCTTTCTGCTCACATCTTTCGTATGTCTATATCAGTGCAACCAAAAAAATGTACCTGACAATAAAGCACAGCTGGCATGAATGACTTTCAATTGTCGCTTTTAGACTTTGAAGTGATGCTGGGCTGCATGCAGAATGTATGCAAAGCTAGGATCACGCTATGCAGTTGCATAAACGATGTATTATGCACCGATGTTTAATGTACAGGATGCATTAAACTCAAACATTTTAGTTACATTTAGAGCAAAAGTAGAAGCTACCTATTTACATCAGACACTCAATTGAAAATGAATTTCGACACAGTGCTTAAGAGCGCGCCAGATACAGGGTCACTCTGCGCCGCCGATCTTCTGATCTCCATGTTGGTATCCATTGGATCAGTTCACTTCAAACACGGCCACCACGAGGATGCCGACAGCCGTGAGCACTAAGTTAACGCGAGCGACCTCCGACTCCGGCCGGAAACCGTCACAAGCACGCACACACATCTACCAGCCCGGTCACGGTGACGCGACTCCGCTTCGGACATCGCCAGTGTACGTCACACTTATCACACACTTATCACCACTGCCCCCGAGCAGCACACCGCAGCCCACCAACGGTCCCATGGGAGCACAGTCTGCCTATCTGTTGACTAGTGTGTACAATTATAGATATGCTCGAATAGGCTCCCCGCAATCAGCGCCCATGTGCAACCTTCCCAGCGTGAATAATTGCAACACCAAATGCCGCCCGGGCTGGCTTGACACTTCAAAATGCTGGAGTTGGGGGACAATCTGTAGGTCTTGAGCTTCGAGATAACAATTATCTAGTCACTTTTACTGCTTCACAATTCAAACCCTCTGTCGTCGCACGTCAGACTTTGTAATAGTTGTAAGTATAATGTTGGCCTGTATGGTAGTAACTATGTATGGGAAGCGAAACAGATGTACCCAAAGTTATACATGCGACGCGACGCGTACTGTACTGTAAGCGTACTGTGAGCTACATACGATACGCGTACTATATACGCATATAAGCTGCATACATACGCGTACTGGAAGCTACATGCGACGTACCCAAAGTTATACAGCAACTATACTGCTATACAAATACACAATCCATGAACGAAGGACTTACTGACATTAAGAATTACATGAAAGCTAGCATGGATTCAAAGGAGTTCTAGCTCAAGCATATGATTACAAGTCCTAGTTTTCAAAAGCACAATGTTCTGAATGACAAAAATCCAACACATGGCCATCTTTCATCCATGGATAACACTGCGCTAAATACTAAACTGGGCATTCTTATAGAACAGAGGTGATAAGACCATTTAATGCCAGATGTATGTAAATGCATGTGAGTGTAGATCTCCTATGATGAGCGTCCATGTATGTGTACATGGGTTGTACCCGAAATATAATAAGGTTCGTCAAAATTCAACATCACTGTAAGGAAGGCTATTTTAAACGTACAAACTGTGCATAATAGAGAAGCAGGCTGAAACATGAAGCAGTACTATAACTTCACTACTGTCAGGCAGCATGTGTCACCTGTGTAATCATTACACACTACTGTCAGGCAGAGTGTGTCACCTGTGTAATCATTACACACTACTGTCAGGCAGAGTGTGTCACCTGTGTAATCATTACACACTACTGTCAGGCAGCGTGTGTCACCTATGTAATCATTACACACTACTGTCAGGAAGAGTGTGTTACCTGTGTAATCATTACACACTACTGTCAGGCAGCATGTGTCACCTGTGTAATCATTACACACTACTGTCAGGAAGAGTGTGTTACCTGTGTAATCATTACACACTACTGTCAGGAAGAGTGTGTTACCTGTGTAATCATTACACACTACTGTCATGTAGCGTGTGTCACCTGTGTAATCATTACACACTACTGTCAGGCAGCGTGTGTCACCTGTGTAATCATTACACACTACTGTCAGGAAGAGTGTGTTACCTGTGTAATCATTACACACTACTGTCAGGCAGCATGTGTCACCTGTATAATCATTACACACTACTGTCAGGAAGAGTGTGTTACCTGTGTAATCATTACACACTACTGTCAGGCAGCGTGTCACCTGTGTAATCATTACAATGTGGTTTTCACCTGAACGCAAACCAGCCGCCGGCGACAGCACCGGCACCGGCGACGGGTCCCGTTTCAGAGAGCTCACCTGGGCGACCGACTGTCGCTCCGACTGCGCGGGCGACGGCGTTCGCGGCTGCGCGAGCGCGACTTGCGCCGCTTCTCGACCGGCGGCGGCGGCGGCGGCGGCGTGTGCGGCCGCCCCCGGCTCGACCACTTGGCCGGTTCGGCAGGTGGCGGTGAGGGCGGCGTGCGCGGCGTGCGCGCGCCGCGGCCGTCCCTGGCGGCGCGCCGCTGCGGCGCCCGGTCGCCGTTGGCCGGGCTGGCCACGCCGTGGTCGTCGGGCGGGCTGACGGGGCTGGCCGGCCGGTGACGGGCCGCCCTGTCGCCGAGCGACGCCCTGCTCGCCGGCATGCTGTCGCGGCTGGTGCCGTCGTCCGGCGACGAGAACGGACTGCCGCTCGGCAGCCGGTCGTCGGCGTTGTCGCCGCGCCGGCGCCGCTTGCGCCGCTTGCGGCCGCCGGCGCGCTCCTTGTCGCGCTTCTTCTTCTTCCGCTTGTCCTTGCCGCGGTAGCGGTCGGTGCCGTTGGGCGAGGCGGGCCGCGCGCGGTGCCGGTCCAGCGCCAGCGGCGACGCGGGCCGGCCGCGGTGCCGGTCGTAGCCGTCCGGCGAGGCGGGCCGGCCGCGGTAGCGGTCCGACATCGGTGGCGACGCCGGCGGCGCGCCGTGCCGGTCGGCCGGCGGCGAGTCGGTGCGGCCGCGGTGCCGGTCGGGCGTGGTCGGGCTGACCGGCCGGGCCCGGTACCGGTCGGCGTCCGGCGGCGGGGGCGGGGGCGGCGGAGGCGGCGGCGGCGGCGACGCCGGCTGGAAACGGTACCGCTCGCCGGCGGCTGGCGACGCCGCCGACGGTCGCGCCGACGAGCGCGCGCGAGACCGCTCCGCCACGAGCGGCGACGCCGGCGAGTCGCGCCGGTACTCGCCCGACGCGGCCGCGCTTGCCGGCAGCGGCGACGGCGACTGGGCGGTCTGCGCCAGCGGCGGCAGCGACGCGGCCGGCGGCAGACGCGACGCGCGCGAGCGGCGGCGGCGACGCGACCGCGGCGCGGGCTCCGGACTCGCCGGCGACACTTCGCCGTCGCTCAGTTCACCGTCGCTCTGGATTTCGCCGGCCTCCGGCTCACTAAGCGCCTCGGAGGAAACGTCAGAGTACTCGACCAAGGGCTTGCCGTTCATCATACTCGCCGACAGCGCCGCAGCTATCAGCGTCGGCACATTGTGTCACAGCCTGAAACACCGGCACACGCGGTCAGATCCGGAGCAGGAGCTGCTGGCCGCCAGCGCGTGGACACCACGGCGGGAGCAGCCATACAAGCCGCCCCACTGAGGAAGGACCTAAAACGAGTACGCAGTTATCAGCAGCTGACACGAACGACAGCAACCACCATGAAAATAGTCATGGATTACATGTGCTATTTGTACAGAAAATAAGCTCGAATTGTAAGACGGGTAAAATGCTGACAAGCAGCTTCGGTATCGCAAGCACCTTAAAAGCAGCATAAGACACAGCACGGGAAGGCTCAATGAGCAACACGAAAGAAGCAGCACATCACATAAGATACAGAAGTGAGTGCAGTGACATAGCAGAACTAGTCAAAGCACACCACGAAAAATAACATAAACAAACGCATTCACAGTAAACAGCACATAAGCATGTATCAAAATGGTGCATGATATACATCATCCGGATCATTTTTTAAAGCATTATAATATAATTTGGATTCAAATATAATGAAATGTGAAGTAAATCAAGACAATTCAGTTCATATTCTCTCAAAGTGTCATATATCAACCGGAACACCTCAGTGTTAGTCGCACGTCGTCGAACCTGGGTTTGATATGGAAACAGAAATTCCCTAATTATTAAACCATGGGAATTCAATAAAATTCGAATGCAAGGGACAGGTGATAAATAGTGCTTTCGTGGGGTATTCCGGAAACCAATATTTTAACCAAGCTCACCAGAATGTGTGTTGGAGTGGCTTTAGGGGAACGGGGGTCAGGTGAAGTGGAGCTCGTTACAGTGACTCTGAACTCACCACTCTGTTGGAAAGTTCCAGTTCAATGACATCATTTTAGCCAAGGGTGTAGCGTGCCATCAATCTGCCAGCACGGTCCAGGCGGCCAGGCAGCCTGTCCGGCCGTCAACGGAAGAAGTGGGACAAAATCATGGGCACCATTTGAGACCAATGTCCCACCATGGAAGGCTGATAGGCCCAGCACCCCACCCAGTCATTAACTGGGATGTTATATACTACAGTTGGGGCACACTGCATCACGGCGTTGGATTCCACCATCCGCACGTCCACACCGACGATGAGTCTGGGAAAATATTTATTGCCGAAGAGCATCCAAATTGTGCCCGGACGCTGATATTAAAGGGAAAGTATTTCTCAGCTTTGCCTGAGGAACAATTATTTGCAACACTGCTGTATATTACGCTCCTCTGGATCTCTGAACAGAAGCCTCATGACAATATCATGGGCACATGAAAGAGCATCAGATCAGGGTGGGGGTGGGGGTACAACAAGTGCATGAAGGTGACAAGACCCCCCCAAATACAACTTAACACACCTGGTGGGGCCATATCATATGCAAATAAATATGTATTGCAATATCTATATTAATTTTTCAATTAGAAACCAATGTTTAGTTCACCAAACATGTTTTTTGAAAATCAGTTCCTGAGTCCTAAAAAAACATTCAAATTCAAAGGCTATACAGTTTCTTTTGTTCAAACTCAGAGATTCGAAGTACTGGTCCAGCCATGGTCATGAAGCTACAATTACATGGAGCTTTGTCAACGTTTGTAGATAGGGGTGTTGTAGTTCAACAGCAGGTTGCTTCTGAGCCACATGACAATGCCATCCTATCAACACAACTATCACCCATCTTCCCCAAGATGAAGCGAAATCAACAATGTGCAAAACACAAAATGAAATAAATAAGGAACGATGTCATCTTAGCATTGGATACCACAATTTGAAAAACTCAACCTGGATAACATAATAAGTATGATTCAGCTGTTCCATGTGTAGATTGTGGGTTGCTCTACCCAATCAAATTGATTTATGAGGGTGGCAGGATGATACTCACAAAGATCAATTAGCTCCATGAATAAGCTAGAAGACAATAGTCTTGAAATGTAGGATCTTCACTTCAGGCCCAATGAATTGAACTTTAAAAATGGTGGAATAGATCGGACTAAATGGACATGTGAGGAGGGTCAAAACTCAGCCCATAGCTGGGACCATGGTTCAATGAACAGATAGATGAAGTACTGGTGTGAAGAAACCACTCTTTGCTTAATTTGCCATGATCATTGCCTTGCTGTACCTTACATGTGCCATGTTTTCATGCATCTGCTTAGAACTGCACCTGACTGCATTCATGCAGAAGCCATTTTAGCACATGTTCGAGTCATGCCTGATGGTTACCTTTCTCCTCAAACAGTTATATTCTCTGTCATGCACACACATGCTATTTTCATGTGTTATCGGCCACTATTGTGCTCATTTCTTGTGGACAATCCACAGTTCTGTTGGAGCAATTACACCAGGGCCAACACAAATGGAGTGCAAAAATCAGTGCACCACCTGTTTTTGCTGGAATTGGTGGCATCTCATCTGGAGAGGACTAAAACAGCTTGATGAACATTATAGCAAAGAAGAAAAACGAAACCTTCAGTACAAAACCTCCAGCTTGTTTGCTTCCAAGTACCTTGCTTCAACATGCAACTTTGGCATATAATCCAGTGCAAAATATATAGATATAAATACAACAGCAGAAATATATAGATAAACATGGTATGGAATACAATTTTAAAGTCTTGAAGTCCATGAGCTAATGTGTTATATATATATTTTTTTCTCGCATATATAAATATATATATATTTAGATAACGATCAAAGGACATTCATAATATAGACACTTTGAAACTACTTTGAAATGTTATACTATGTTCACATTGTACAGCACCACAAACACTACTTAACCCTGGTGGCTACACTCACGTTTTGATGAGACAATATAATAATATAGAATTATATATATATGTGAAAACACAGAGCAATGGGATCATAGCTTTATTAACAACGTTTCGGCTCACGCCTTCCAAAGGCGTGAGCCGAAACGTTGTTAATAAAGCTACGCTCCCATTGCTCTGTGTTTTCACAACTTGTCATTCCATATTAACTAGTACAAATATATATATATATATATATATATATATATATATATAAATATATATATATATATATATATATATATATGTATATCAATAGATATAATAAGATGATATAGTAATATAAACATAGCAGGCAAGTGCATAGGAGCATCCATGACATTGGGTTACAAGGGTACTTCTTCAGTTAAGTCTTTCCATGGAATGCTCACAGTGGTAGTAATCATAGCTAAAAATTGGAGTTCATACTCTTCTTCTTCATACTGAACTCGAGTTCACAGAGGGAAGCAGACTGGAGACTGGCAGTAAAACTAATTGGCAATTGTTGGTGTTTGTACATTTAAATATTCTGATTTTAGCAACATGACCGTGAAAAATGGTATTAAAATTATTGTCCAAATTACAATTACTTGTCACTGATAACCCATGCTGATCATAATTCCATACCTGCTCCCTCTTGCTCCTTGACAGAGACCTTGGAGCAAATGCATATTCTAAGCATGGATAATGATGGTTATCACCAATATCCACTGGTGCATGCTTAACCTTACAGTTTGCAGTGTTCCAACAGCTGTCAAGGAGAATGTTTAGCCTCATCGTGATAAACATAATCTTTAAGGAATATCGAGCATGGAATTTGATATAGGTCTTGCTTAACCAACCTTCTGGAATTCATGGACTATGTAAAGATGACAGTTAACAATTGAAGCAAGATAAATAAAGTGTATTTAGTCTTCAGCAAACTTTATTTATAACATTCCATACCATCATCTTATTCATCAACTGCAGGAGCATGGGATTGAAGGGAGACTTCTAGGCTGGATTTAAGCTTAGTTAAGTAAAGGGAAACAATGGTATCTGAATGGAAGGATGTTGCAAGCTTGGTACCACAGGACTCCATTCTAGGTCCACTTCTAATCAGCATTTTTTTGTGAACAATTTGGGCTTGAAGGTGCATTAACTGTATTGGTTGTGTAGCTCTTTGTTAACAATGTAGCTCAGCTAAGCACAGGGCAAGCATACTGTCAAGAATCATTATATGAGTGCAACTACAAGAACAAGGAAATTACAAGACAAAAAAAAACACTGCCAATGTGCAGCCACACTTGGAACAGTGTGCACAAGCATGGGGCCCTTTCATAGAAAGGAATATAGGCATGCCAGGAAGAGTACAGCACAAAGCACCCGGCATATCAGTGGAATAGGCCACTTAGAATTTGGGAAGAAGTTTATGGACACACAAACACATACATACATATATATATATATATATATATATATATATATATATATATATATATATATATATATATATATATATATATACCTATATATATATATACATATATATACCTATATATATATATATATATATATATACATACATACATACATACATACATACATACATACATACATATATATACATACATACATACCTACTCACATACATACTTGCATACATACTCACACACATACACATGCAATATGCACATATGCATTCATATACTACTAATATATGTACTCATGTACTACTTACATATGTACACATGTATATGTACTTACTCATGCACAGGATATTAACAGCCATATGATTGAGATGCTTAAGATAGCAAAATGGTTAGAACATGTCAATATGAATGATGCTCTTCTCCTTAGGGCATCACATAGTGCGTCATCAGTGCAAGTTCAACACATCAAGGTGTATTTAACATTTAAATGTCAACAAGTTTTCAGTCAGGGGGTTGAAAAATGGAACAGCCTGCATGGTGATGTGGTGACAACAGCCTGCATGGTGATGTAGTGACAAGTCCCTTAATGAATGTATTTTAAAATAGTGCGGTAAATTATCTGAACCCAAGAATCCTAAGTTTGAATTATGTGTTGCATAGTATAGGGGTAGTAGTTGGGGTGGATATAGTGAAATTAATGTGTCTTAGATCATGCGTATAAATGGGGAATCATGTTAGAATGGGGGTAAATTGACATGACAGTAAATTCAGTACCTTCCTTTGGACATATCATGTTGGTGAGACTGACCATGGGATCGTACTGGGGTCCACAGTTGCTCATAACTAAGTGGATAAATTAATTAGGTCCAAGAAGCCTATTTATTAAATTACACGTTGTGCAGTTTGAGGATATGAAGGAAAATATAGAGTAGTCCCTAGGCCAATGTTTGGTCAAAAACGTTACCTGGTGCTGGTAGTTTGGATAAATTTGCTATCCATTTCTTTGGGCAATGACAACCTTCCAAGATATAAACAATTCAAGTTCAAGTAGTTGTATCTCAATTATGTAGTCAATTCGCCAAGAAAAGAACCATAAATTCATAGAAATAGCATTCAAAAACACCAGAAAAACCTATTTTTGCCAATGCAAAAACATGTAATTCCTCCTATCCCAAACAATATATGGGAAGAGTATGGGCAAGCATGTGGTTTTGGTGGGATAATATATTGAGCATGGGGGACGAGTTACCAGGTGGCCATGTCAGTATATTGGTGGCAAGTTAAACTTTTGGCCAAAATGTTGCAGTTGAACTAGAATTAATGGATCGGGTGGTGGGGCCAAGGTTCACGCAACAAGCTCTGCTTAGCAACAGGACCCTGGTTCATAAAGCCACCCCAGCAAGAACTCAGATTGATTTTCATAAAAAAAAATAATGAAGAATAATAAGCATACATCTCAAACATGAAAGAACCAAAAACCGAACCTAATCTACTGTTTGTCACACAACCTACCGATGTTTGAGCCCCTAAACCTGATACAGAAAAAGCCCTATGTCAATTTCTGGTGATTTTTTTTTATTGTGCTCTCTGATGTGATCTGAATTAATTTAATCTTCATTTATTTGGAAAATGACAGTTTTTTGGGGGATATAAGCAGTTCAAGATAGACTTACATCTAAATAATATTATTGTGGATATATTAAAAGCTAGCTTGATCTTCAAGATCCAGGAACGACTCAATGTTAGAAAAAATTGTAGATATATATTGTGACGTTTCGGCCATAGACCATTGTCAAACAATGCACTCGTTGCGATCGGCGAACAGGTCGAAAATTCAAATAACTGCAGGCACAAAAACTTGACAAAATCCATTCACCACCTCCACTGCGAGAAAAAAAGACTAAGAAAAAAAAAAAAAAAAAAAAAAAAAAAAAAAAAAAAAAAGAGAACACACGCACTTAGAAACGCCAAAAAGAAACGCCAAAAAGAAGAAGGGAAAACAAAACTAACGTACACATGCATATACATGGACGGCAGGTGAAAACCGTCGCTACACGAACGTGTCTACCTGGCGGCAAAGAGTAAACCAAATTTTACGCTCATCAAAACTAGACAAAATTAGAATCGCGTGGCACAGCGGACCGTCACTAAAATCTAATCTGGTAAGGTCAGCCCTCAGCATCCTCACTTGCCCTTCAGGTAACAAAAAATGCCACACATGTGGCAATGGCCTAAAAGGAAGATGTCGAGTAAAAAATGCAGTTTACAAGGTGACGTGCATCACTTGTCCGTCCGCTCTCTATGTTGGGGAAACAATTCGCCCTGAAAGGGAAAGATTTAATGAGCATTTGGGAGATGCACGTCTCCGGCGTCCCTTCACTCCCCTAGGCGAACACATGACCGAGCATCACTTGTACATGAACCATTCGGAAACCAATGAAAATTTCAATATAGATATCCTAGGCATAGCGAAAGACGGCGCGGACTTAAAAATCTTAGAATCCCTGTTTATTCGTGAGCTGAAACCAAGTATGAATTCCCACCAATCGTCATGGCATGTATCGTAGGCTACCAGTTTTACCCATGTTTTGCGTGTGTCTGAAGAAGAAGGAAACAAATTATTATCGCGTGCGCAGGGTCTTGGAGAAAGGCCAATGAATTGCATATTGATGTGTGTAAACGGACCTTGATGTCACAACTATGTACTCTTTGCCGCCAGGTAGACACGTTCGTGTCGCGACGGTTTTCACCTGCCGTCCATGTATATGCATGTGTACGTTAGTTTTGTTTTCCCTTCTTCTTTTTGGCGTTTCTAAGTGCGTGTGTTCTCTTTTTTTTTTTTTTTTTTTTTTTTTTTTTCTTAGTCTTTTTTTCTCGCAGTGGAGGTGGTGAATGGATTTTGTCAAGTTTTTGTGCCTGCAGTTATTTGAATTTTCGACCTGTTCGCCGATCGCAACGAGTGCATTGTTTGACAATGGTCTATGGCCGAAACGTCACAATATATATCTACAATTTTTTCTAACATTGAGTCGTTCCTGGATCTTGAAGATCAAGCTTTTAATATATCCACAATGATTGACCAGGAAATACGGGCATTTCTGAACTATGTACGTAAATAATATTAAGTGTATCAAGAAAAGGACATCAACTTCATTCAAATGGCTTACCACGCGCCCTGGAGGGCCTCTGAAAATTACGCGCACTGGAGAAGGGCAAGGCACAAGGGTTCCGTCCCCCCCCCTAAGATCTCGGCTCCTAGTAAAGCTGGAGGAACGAAATTCGCAGGGTGGATGGGTACGGTAGTGAATTCTATTGTGTGCAAATTGCATGACCTTAGGTCAATATCTTCAAGGTCAAATGAGGTCAAATTGGCAACATTTTCTGGTTTTGGGTGGCTTGGCTTGTCATCGTTATGGATCGCTGTGATTGTGTTTAAATGCTCAAAAATGGGCATCAATGATGTTTTGGACATTACTAATGATACAATGCAGATGCTAGACCCAACATTTGACCTCAGGTCACCAATATAGCACCACTTTATCAGGTCAGCTATCTGTTCCAGTTACCGGAACCGGGCCGCCCGCCCGACTGTTCCGTCGGGCAGCTCTGAGCAATCGGCTTCGTGAAGAAAGGAGTGAAGTACATGAATAAAGTATGGAAACGCAATGACAAACAGTACAAATGACAAACAGTAGTGCATTTATGACAACATTCCAGTTGATCGAGTTTGGTTCCATTAACCTGTCATGAACTTGACCTGACTTGACCTCGGTGACCTAACATGACCTTGAAACTATATAACATATCAATATACATCAAACAAGTCGCTAGTGTTGCCAAGAACACTTCTCTTTTGCGAGTATACGGGAAGCGCATCAGCGCCGATTTTTGTGGTCTGGCGCTGGATTTTTTTTTACTTTAGAGGCCCCTAACTCGAAAATTGTTCAGCCGATTTCCATTTTTCTTGTTTTAAACGACGCGCCGTTCATTTCTAAGCAGGTACGCAGAAAATCACGTATATCGACACGTAAAATCTGTAGTTATTTGCGAAAAACCGGAGGGGTGGGCGGATTTCGTCCCCCCCCCTCCAGTGAGCGTGTTAACACGCGCCCTGGAGGGCCTCTGAAAATTACGCGCACTGGAGGGGGGGGGCGGGCGGATTCCGCCCCTCCTAAGATCTCGGCTCCTATTAAAGCTGGAGGAACGAAATTCGCAGGGTGGATGGGTACTATAGTGAACTATATTGTGTGCAAGTTTCATGACCTTAAGTCAATATCTTCAAGGTCAAATGAGGTCACATTTGTCAAAATTTTCTTGTTTTGCGTGGCTTGGCTTGTCATTGTTATGGATCGCTGTGGTTGTGTTTAAGTGCTCCAAAGTGGGCATCAATGATGTTTTGGACATTACTAATGATGCAATATAGATGCTGGACCCGACATTTGACCTCAGGTCACCTATATAGCAGCACTTTATCAGGTCAGTTACCGGAACCGGGCCGCCCGCCCGACTGCTCCGTCGAGAGGCTCGGCACAATTGGCTTCGCGAAGAAAGGAGTGAAGTACATGAATAAAGTATGGAAACGCAATGACAAACAGTACAAATCACAAACAGTAGTGCATTTTGACAACATTCCAGTTGATCAAGTTTGGTTCCATTAACCTGTAAGGAACTTGACCCGACTTCACCTCGGTGACCTAAACCTTGAAACTATATAGCATATCAATATACATGAAACAAGTCGCTAGTGTTGCCAAGAACACTTCCCTTTTGCGAATATACGGGAAGCGCATCAGCACCGATTTTTGTGGTCTGGCACTACGATTTTTTTTAACTTTAACGGCCCCTAACTCGAAATTTTTTCGCCCCATTTACATTTTTCTTGCTTTAAACGACGTGCCGGTCATTTATAAGCAGGTACACAGACAATCGCGTATATCGACCGGTAAAATCTGCAGTTATGTACCAAAAACCGGAGGGGTGGGCGGATTTCGCCCCCTCCCCTCCAGTGCGTGTGTTAAAACACCAGAAAAGTTCAACAATGCAAATACATGCTTTCCCTTTCCCAACAAAATACAGGAAAAGTTGGTGGCAGAAAATTGGATTCAGTTGAGGTAATATATAATAAAGAGCAACACAAAATTATAAAATAAAAACAAAATCAAACTTACTGATGTTTGATCACCTACTATTGATGTTGCATAACCTACTGATATTCGATTGCCATACTGGTGTTGGATTGCCAAAATCCCACTGATGTTGGATTCCCTAAAACCTACTGCTCTTGGATTATGTCACATCACATCACCAAAAGGAATTCACATCATCCACTGTCTCAATGTTAATTGGTGTGATTTGAAATAGTAAATATATTGCCTATATGCAATTACCCAAAACAATGGTAAAGGAAGGAGGGTATTATTCCAACTTAAGACAAGTTGTATCCACAAGTTAACTCCATGAATTAAAAAAAGGGTTAGGTTTGATGAGGTTAGGTTAGGTTGGGCTTTTGTTGTAATTCAGGAAAAAAATAAAAGTAATTTCTTTGGGAAATGTTATTTAATCAGTTCTTTCTTCAAAAACAGGCCAAGCTAGGCTATGTTAGGTGAGGATGAGTTAGGTTTTTGAATTTGGAAGTTGTGTAGAAAATCATTGTTTGAAAATTTTTCATTTTTTAAACAAGAAGTCTTCTTGCATGGAAGGAGAGGCGAGATTATGTTAGGTTATGTTACATTTTTTGTCTTCAACATTTTTTAATGCTATATTACACAACTACAAGCACATTTTTGGTGTTATTTTTACTCCAAACTGAAAAGCATGCATTTGCAGAGGGAATCAGTGGTTACATCATGTTAAGCACATGATCAACATTGCTTCAGAAAAAAGAAATTCCAATAACTAAAAAATACCCTAAACTGCAAATTTACTAGAAGTTGCTAGGTAAGCCTCAGCACACCCAGTCCATGCATTTTGCCACAAATTTGTACTCAGGGGCCTCTTCTACATAAATGCTGGTAGGAATTGGGTTGTATGGGAGAGATTGATACCAGCAAATGTGTTAGATTATGCTTATAAATAGGGTACATATTAAGCATGGATGTTGTTAATAACCAGCCTGACTGATGGTGGATTCAGAACCAACCATCCAGCATATGATGCTGAGGAGATGAGCAATGGCACTGTAATAGGATAGACAGCTTCTTTGGAACTTAGGGTGTAACATTCATTGAGGATGTTTCAGTCTATCTATCTTCTTTTGTATCTATCCTACTTTTATATACTTGTATATATATATATATATATATATATATATATATACTTATAGACTTCGCAGATATGAATTTATGCTGGTGTAGGGGAAGAGGGGAGTTTTCAAACACAAAAGACATCACGTGATAAATAGCTCTACTGCTGCTTCTGTATGGCCAAACCTGTAATTGTACTGTTTACTCAACACAAATATGAACAAGCTATCCATATTCAAACAGATTCTTTCAATGAAAATCCTCCAACCACTTGTAAGGAGCAACTTTAAAACAGATAATTATGTTGTAGTAGTGTACAGTATGTTGAACACAAAAATGTTGTTGTGCAGGATTACTTCACTGTAGCTGTTGCACAAGTTATTAGTAGCTGGTAAAAAAATACTGGAGTAATTGGCAAAAAATTTCAGGACACTTCTGCATGGATTTCTTAAGCTGACTGCTCTCAGAAGCCTAAAAATGCAGCTGGTGGACTTTGCTGGCTCCATACACAGAATCAATAAAACTATGCATCAGACCTTTGTATTTTGGTGGAGAAAGGTCCATCATCTATGAATACCACCATCTTTTTGTTATTTACTCACTAAACGTGACATGGAAGGCATCTGGCATCCAAAGGTAGGTGTTGAGGAAACGGAACATGTTCTAATACCAATACCCCCACTTCCCCTACACCAAACCATGAAGTGGTGAGCTCCAGAGTGCAGGTCAGGGCATGCAGTGCCACATGATAGTTGCAACCACAGCACCAAATTTGTGAAACATGACTAGGGTTGAATTTATACTTTGGAATAATGGATTTCCAGATACAAACTTGGAGACCTTCCAAGTCAAAGATAATAATTGTTCACTGTTTGATACATGTTTGATACACAGTCCTTTTAGCACTTCCCAAGCAGCTTTGAGCATGTCTATCAAACAATGATGAGCTCAGTAATTTTTAAACAACTCCACTGATCATTTGATGATAAACAGAGTGGAAAATTTACTGGAGAGGACACTGTTCTGGAAGACAAACATCCAAAGCCAGAGCCATGTCTTCAACCATGAACATGACCTTTGTGGCATGTTCTGGGTAGGCAGCTTCAATTTGCTTGGATTGTATAGGGGCTAAAATTAATATTGCTGTTGAACTTTCAAAACCATGCCATTGGTGCTTCTAACCAACTAGGCTGCTATATTTTAACTGGCAATATGTAGGTAACAAATATATCAACTATTTTTGTCATCATGCAATTGGATTATGGCACCCATCAAATGAACTTGCTGAATGATGGAATTAAAGCAAGGGCTATGCTTCAACTAAGGCAGTTATTGAGAAAAAGGTAAATATCAAGATCAAGGTAAATGTGTTTTTTTGTAAATAAATTTTTGTAATGGTATGTGTTCTGACCTGATGAAAATGATGCAGTCACTCATTTTCACAGCAAATGATTACTTTTAAGTCATATACCGTAGGGGTAAATATCAAGATCAAGATAAAATGTCTTTTTTGTTGTTGTAATGGTATGCTTTCTGACATGATGAAGATGATGCAGTCACTCATTTTCAGCATAATATATAAAATGTATCATAGCATAATATAATATAATCTAACCTAGCCTAAGATAACAACATAACATAACAAAACATAACCTAACCTAACCTAACCAGAAAACCAGTATATGCAATATGCTATATTTGTAGAGTGAAGATTTTGCTAGTGTATTTCTTTGACAACTGAAAAGTAATCATTTGCAGAGAAAATGAGTAGTCACATCATCATTTCCACATTCAAATACCCCATATGAAAATAACAAAATCCAAAAAGTCACATTTTACCTTGAACTTGATATATACTGAGAAAAATGGCTACATATCCTGGTATGCTAGCACAGAGGTAAGTATCACATGGCTGGACCATGAAAACATTTGTTTATAATTGTGCAGGTAATGTCCACAAACTTGACATTAGGTTGGGAAATATTGTCAGGAATTTGGCGACATAAATCCAATACTTGCACTAGAACCCATGCCTATATGTATGTAAGTAAATTCATATCTGGCAAATTGTATGACAAGAACAGCACCTAAGCTGAACACAACTACGGCGCAGGCTGTCTATGAAGATAAGAACACTGAACATTGAACAAGCACCGAAGACGCCGTAATGATACACAAACATTCACGCGACTATCGAAATTCTTACCTTGATACCGAATATCTTCGCATGTATGCATAAATATAGTCCTACAATCTCGCCCACGCTTCCCGCTTCTCATCAATGGCGACAAAATGTTCTGACACAAAAATCACGAATGTAGCAGGACGGCAACGAAAATAAACTTTTCTGCCCAGATTTCCTTATTAGCGTCTGTGGTAAGCCATCTGCATTTTATTCGGGTTGCTTTTGCGTATATTATCATATTACGCCAGCAAAATCGACAGAATTTTGCGCATTATTCTCCACGGCAGCAGCCACCTCCGTCTTTTTCAAGCAGCAGGGCTCTCCGCCAGGTAACCCAACGCAGCCAACGCAGCAAACTTGGTTACAGGAAGAGAGCAATATACGTGACGTCATTGGTGAAGTCTAGTTGTTGACGAGGGGGAACAGGGGGAACAGACGGAATTCAATCTGAAAGGGCAAATAGGATTAAATACCTGAACACGAATTTATCCAATTTTGCGGTTCAGAGGGGCGGGAGAGAAAGAGGGATGTAACCGTCAACCAATAAATATGTTCGCAGACAAACATATGCCTTCCCTACCCCTGGGACCCCGGATTGTTCCGGGAAGCGGACGTGTACGCACTTCCATCGTTTAACCTTCTAGGCTAGGAGGCGAGGGTGGGGTGTAATGCAAGCCTTTTCCACATATTTATGCCAATGCTGCGAGAAAATACTTTGTGTTGATGAGTGTGGAGCTTTCTGCGCTGCCGCTTTCTTGTCGCAATGCTTATGTTGCGTGATGTGGCTACATTCGTGGTCGATTGCACCGCACGATTTGTGGATTCCAAACGCCAGTTAAAACAAAATAAATGGCAAGAACTATACTCTAGTAGCATTCAATGATGTAGGTATGCAATAGTTCTTCCGAAACGTTTATTGTTGCATGTAAATATACGGAGACATAGGAGCGACAAAGCGGGAGGGAGGTTTCTTCCTTCTTCAAGGATGCGCCATTTCCCCGGTGAGGCGATAATAACTGAAAAAAATGAGGGGTAGAGTGGGGGGAGGGGTACATTGGTGTGCTTGACTAGGTGCATTTTGCACCCGGAGGAGTGCCTTTGGCTGAAAATTTAAAGGGGTTCGGAGGTGCAATTGAGCATCCTATAGATGCGCATTTCTCCAGTAAGAGGGGGCGATAAGCGTGGGGAGTAATCCACTCTCCACCAGCTAAGCCCATGTGGATATGCTGTTGCTGAATGAGGGTAGAAATTACAAATTGCGATCCTGTCACGCCCCTCTGGGGGAGGGGGATAAGGAAGCAGTTCTTTCTCCTCATCCAATTAGAAGGCAGAGCTATGGATGGAAAACGGGTGGATAACAATGGACAGCCAAGGCACCTTCCATGGAAGAAGATATTCACATATTTTGTGCTTAAGCACCACATTTTGTTCACCAAATACGTGATGGATATAGCATATGAGACACGATCACTTTTTTAAAATGAAAAAAAAGGAAGCAGAGTATGTGCATTTTCCACTACATATGCCGGGAAGTATAAGGTTGATAATTATTACGGAGCTGTCTTCCACCCTCCGGGGCACGCGCCCATGCCTTATATCACTTTGCCCACTCCACGATACCCCAAGGGTTACGTCATTTCACTCGTTCCACGCACCAAACTTTCCCGTAACGCTATACTATCGATTGCAGCCAGTCATCAAGTACCGACACTCGCCTACAGTATGGCAGTCCGAATTCAGGACTCACATACAGAGGTAAGTCACCAGCTGGAGGTTTGAAGTGAACTCCTTTCATGCCGCTTTACAGGCAGACGGAAGCAGTGAACGTTCACGCGCATCACCAAACCTGTCCCATCCACCACAGCTTCTTGAACGCCACCACACACCAGCCGGCACTCAGAACCTGAACCTTCTTCCAAAACCGCCGCAATTCAACGCCTCTCAATATTGCAACGATATTTATTAGAAAATCGAATCACACGGAAGTCAAAACTGATAACCTAGCGCGCGCGCGGCTACGGCTGAGCGGCGCCAGTGGTCGGGCGGGTGGTGGTCTGTCGGCCGGTGGTCCGGTCCGGCCGACGACGGTCACTGGCGGCGCGCGGCGCGGTGGTCGGCGGCGCGCCGCCCTCGGTGGCGTGGCGACCAATCGCCTGCTCTCGCTGACTCGGTCTCGGCTGTGAGCTGGGTCGGCGCTGCCAGACGCCAGACAGCGGTGCAGCCCGGCCAGCGGCGGGGAGCGGAGCGTGCGTGGCTCAGGCGGTGGCCGGCCAGGCAGTCCACGTCACGGCTGTGGCCAGACGCATGGGCTGGTGGTTGGCGGTGCTCCGCAGCCGGGCGGCACGGGCGGGCCGGCGCCCCGTCGGCCGGATCCCCGGCGTGTCGACGGGGCCGCCACGCCCGGCCGATCGCATCCCGGCCCGGACATCTGGCGGCGGGCGGTGGCGCGCGGCAGTGCGGCAGTCAACTCCGGCGAGCGCGCGATCGCGCTCCTCTACTGGCGACGAGCGCCGCTTGGCCAGCGGTGCGTGCGACGGCGGCCACAGGGAAGCGGCGATGCGGCCAGCGTCTGGATTACTTACATTCTATCCTTAAGGCCCAGCTTCCGAGACATTCCCAGCTTTATCCAGGTCTCCGAAACCTGATTATTCGGAGAACACAACAGCAGGGTTGGGCAGGAATTCCTGGCAGCGACGTGGGTCGTGCAGGGCAATCGCAATAATCGCTGTCGCCGCAATGATCGGGCCATTGCGACAGAGACACCCATGGTGGTTAGTAACTACCCAGCTAAGGATGCCAAATAGGAGGGATTACCTGCCCGAAAACTAAACCCTTGAAAGCTTAGCTTCACAGCAGCTAGCACTCACACGATATCGAATAATGAGGACTGGAGAGCGTGGGCGGAGCCAGCTCGGTCGTCGCTTTGCACAGGATAATGAGGACTGCAACGCGCAGGCCGCACCAACTCCAACAGCCGCGCCATGCCCAATAATAACGATCGAAGTGAATGGGCCGGCACAAGTCCAACAGTCGTTAACGCCAGGCAGAGGATCGGATGGCATGAGTCAGGGCCGGTCCGGCAGTCGCGTAACACCGGATCAAGAGGAGCGGAGTGCATGGGCCGCAGCCAGTCGGCAGTCGCTTCACATCCGTGCGAGCGACACCACAGTACCGGCCTGCTGCGCCTGCTTGACGCAGCCATTGCGGACCCACGCCGTCCTGTGTCGCATGTATTGGGCAGGTCGCGGCGAGCACGGCCCGGCCAGTCGCCGGCCCGCGCTCGGCGAGGAGCCGGCGCCGGCGTGCGCGCGGCGTCCGTGTGTCGTGGCTTGCTTTGTGTCGATGCGCGCGGGGCGGGGCGGGACGCGTCTTGCCGTCCCGCCGTCCCGTCGCGGTGCGGTCGCGCCCGGCCGGCTGGTCGGCCCGGCCCGACTCGGCGCTGGTCCATCCGTCGGCGGCGCCCGGTCGCCGGCGGCCGGCTACTTGCGGCCGCGGCCGCGGCGACCGCGGCCGGCGCGCGGCGGCTCGTCCGGCTCGGCGCCGCTGCCGGCCGCCTCGTCCGCCTCCCAGTCGGCGGACGCCGGCCGAGCCTCGTCCCAGTCGGTGCTGGCCGGCGCCGGCTCGCCGCCGCCGTTCGAGTGGCCGTTGTACCTGTCGGGTGTGACGGGCACTGTGCGGATGATCCACGGCGGTGACGGACGCCGCACGACGGCGTCGGACATTGTCTGACACTGTCATACACCTTAAACGACTGCTACCGTTAATAATATAATATGACTGGTATGACGACCAGGGTTGGATTTGTGCTTTGTAATCCTGGATGTGGAGATAAAATTTTTTGGGAAATCAGATATGGAGAGGATATTTTCTTCAAAGCTGTGACATCAGAATCTCAACTTGTACTTTCCAGTGAATCTCGAGCACCTGGTCACAGAACAGTTCATTGTCCAACAGCGCCATTCAACTTAAAAATGAGAAAATGAGGATAATGTTCTAGATGCTAAACATCCAGGAACAGCCTCATTTTCCAACCCTGATGTCTACTCACCAGTCACACCCGTGTGGTCCAGCTGACATAGATGTTCACCTGCTACCCTGCATTGGTGGTAAGTTGCATACATTTTCAGGGGTGCCTTTCTAGTGATTACAACAGGCCATATGGAAACTTTCAGGGGTGCTTTACCACTGGTTTCTGTGCAAACTTGAGAGGTGCTCGGCATGTATCCGGGGTGCACAGGCACCACTAAAAGAATACAATCCTCCACCCATGCTGCCCCGTATGGTGTGGCTGATCACCTGTCACGATGATCAGCTACACACCAGCAAACCCATGGGGTATTTGGCTAATCACCCCTGTGTCACTACTGTAGGGCCACACCACTACCACCCCCAGCGCGTGGTGCTGCACGGCTCACCTGTCGCCCCTGTATGGCTACACTGCTGCCAATCCCTCAGCGCGTGCCGCGTCGGGCGGCTCACCTGTCGCCCTGTAGGGCCACACCACCACCACCCCTCAGCCTGTGTGGTGCCGCACGGCTCACCTGTCGCCCCTGTAGGGCCACACCACCACCACCACCCCTCAGCCTGTGTGGTGCCGCACGGCTCACCTGTCGCCCCTGTAGGATCACACCACCACCACCCCCAGCGCGTGGTGCCGCACGGCTCACCTGTCGCCCCTGTAGGGCCACACCACCACCACCCCTCAGCCTGTGTGGTGCCGCACGGCTCACCTGCTCACCTGTCGCCCCTGTAGGGCCACACCACCACCACCCCTCAGCCTGTGTGGTGCCGCACGGCTCACCTGTCGCCCCTGTAGGGCCACACCACTACCACCCCCAGCGCGTGGTGCCGCACGGCTCACCTGTCGCCCTGTAGGGCCACACCACTACCACCCCCAGCGCGTGGTGCCGCACGGCTCACCTGTCGCCCTGTAGGGCCACACCACCACCACCCCTCCGCCTGTGTGGTGCCGCACGGCTCACCTGTCGCCCTGTAGGGCCACACCACCACCACCACCCCTCAGCCTGTGTAGTGCCGCACGGCTCACCTGTCGCCCTGTAGGGCCTCACCACCACCACCCCTCAGCCCGTGCCGCGCCGCACGGCTCACCTGTCGCCCTGTAGGGCCACACCACCACCACCACCCCTCAGCCTGTGTAGTGCCGCACGGCTCACCTGTCGCCCTGTAGGGCCACACCACCACCACCCCTCAGCCTGTGTGGTGCCGCACGGCTCACCTGTCGCCCCTGTAGGGCCACACCACCACCACCCCCAGCGCGTGGTGCCGCACGGCTCACCTGTCGCCCCTGTAGGGCCACACCACCACCACCACCCCTCAGCCTGTGTGGTGCCGCACGGCTCACCTGTCGCCCTGTAGGGCCACACCACCACCACCACCCCTCAGCCTGTGTAGTGCCGCACGGCTCACCTGTCGCCCTGTAGGGCCACACCACCACCACCACCCCTCAGCCTGTGTGGTGCCGCACGGCTCACCTGTCGCCCCTGTAGGGCCACACCACCACCACCACCCCTCAGCCTGTGTGGTGCCGCACGGCTCACCTGTCGCCCCTGTAGGGCCACACCACCACCACCCCTCAGCCTGTGTGGTGCCGCACGGCTCACCTGTCGCCCCTGTAGGGCCACACCACCACCACCCCTCAGCCTGTGTGGTGCCGCACGGCTCACCTGTCGCCCCTGTAGGGCCTCACCACCACCACCCCTCAGCCTGTGTGGTGCCGCACGGCTCACCTGTCGCCCCTGTAGGGTCACACTACCACCACCCCTCAGCCTGTGTGGTGCCGCACGGCTCACCTGTCGCCCCTGTAGGGCCACACCACCACCACCCCTCAGCCTGTGTGGTGCCGCACGGCTCACCTGTCGCCCCTGTAGGGTCACACCACCACCACCCCTCAGCCTGTGTGGTGCCGCACGGCTCACCTGTCGCCCCTGTAGGGCCACACCACCACCACCCCTCAGCCTGTGTGGTGCCGCACGGCTCACCTGTTGCCCCTGTAGGGCCACACCACCACCACCCCTCAGCCTGTGTGGTGCCGCACGGCTCACCTGTCGCCCCTGTAGGGCCACACCACTACCACCCCCAGCGCGTGGTGCCGCACGGCTCACCTGTCGCCCCTGTAGGGCCACACCACCACCACCCCTCAGCCTGTGTGGTGCCGCACGGCTCACCTGTCGCCCTGTAGGGCCACACCACCACCACCCCTCAGCCTGTGTGGTGCCGCACGGCTCACCTGTCGCCCCTGTAGGGCCACACCACCACCACCCCTCAGCCTGTGTGGTGCCGCACGGCTCACCTGTCGCCCCTGTAGGGTCACATCACCACCACCCCTCAGCCTGTGTGGTGCCGCACGGCTCACCTGTCGCCCCTGTAGGGTCACACCACCACCACCCCTCAGCCTGTGTGGTGCCGCACGGCTCACCTGTCGCCCCTGTAGGGTCACACCACCACCACCCCTCAGCCCATGCCGCGCCGCACGGCTCACCTGTCGCCCCTGTAGGGCCACACCACCACCACCCCTCAGCCCATGCCGCGCCGCACGGCTCACCTGTCGCCCCTGTAGGGTCACATCACCACCACCCCTCAGCCTGTGTGGTGCCGCACGGCTCACCTGTCGCCCCTGTAGGGTCACACCACCACCACCCCCAGCGCGTGGTGCCGCACGGCTCACCTGTCGCCCCTGTAGGGTCACACCACCACCACCCCTCAGCCCATGCCGCGCCGCACGGCTCACCTGTCGCCCCTGTAGGGTCACATCACCACCACCCCTCAGCCTGTGTGGTGCCGCACGGCTCACCTGTCGCCCCTGTAGGGTCACACCACCACCACCCCTCAGCCCATGCCGCGCCGCACGGCTCACCTGTCGCCCCTGTAGGGTCACATCACCACCACCCCTCAGCCTGTGTGGTGCCGCACGGCTCACCTGTCGCCCCTGTAGGGTCACACCACCACCACCCCCAGCGCGTGGTGCCGCACGGCTCACCTGTCGCCCCTGTAGGGTCACATCACCACCACCCCTCAGCCTGTGTGGTGCCGCACGGCTCACCTGTCGCCCCTGTAGGATCACACCACCACCACCCCCAGCGCGTGGTGCCGCACGGCTCACCTGTCGCCCCTGTAGGGTCACACCACCACCACCCCCAGCGCGTGGTGCCGCACGGCTCACCTGTCGCCCCTGTAGGGTCACATCACCACCACCCCTCAGCCTGTGTGGTGCCGCACGGCTCACCTGTCGCCCCTGTAGGATCACACCACCACCACCCCCAGCGCGTGGTGCCGCACGGCTCACCTGTCGCCCCTGTAGGGTCACACCACCACCACCCCTCAGCCTGTGTAGTGCCGCACGGCTCACCTGTCGCCCCTGTAGGGCCACACCACCACCACCCCTCAGCCTGTGTGGTGCCGCACGGCTCACCTGTCGCCCCTGTAGGGTCACATCACCACCACCCCTCAGCCTGTGTGGTGCCGCACGGCTCACCTGTCGCCCCTGTAGGGCCACACCACCACCACCCCTCAGCCCGTGCCGCGCCGCCCGCACGGCTCACCTGTCGCCCCTGTGGTTGCGGCTGTCGCGCGCCCTGCCGCGGCCGCGGCCCCGGAACGGCGGCCCGCCGCGCGACCGGCCGCCACCGCTGCCCTCCGTGTCGACGCTGTACGAGCGCTCCGAGCGCGAGCGCGATGAGTACGGCACGGAGCCGGCCGGCCCGCTCATGGTGCGCAGCTGCTGGTCGATGTCCAGCTTCTCCTGGCGCAGCTGCTCCACCTGGCAACGTCGCTGTCGGTCACCAGCCAAGTCGACGCGTGCCAATTATTGAGCTAGAATCCTGTGTTATCACCGCACCAGGTGCAAAATCCTGCCGACTTGTGACGTGTCTTCACCGCTGACCACGCATGCGACGTGCTTTCATGTTCGTTTTTATGTATTTATACTCACTTTCATGAGCGTCAAGCTTATTTTTACGAGAAGGCATAAAAATTCCCAAGGAAAGTGTCGTAACAAAAATGCATGTGGGTGAGACTAGGGTACACAGTCCTTACAAATGGAGCCGGTACATGGCACACATCACCAACCGCTCGTCGTGAAGCAAATAGCGGCAAATCTACCCCGAGATGACATGTCACAGGCTGCATACTTCGGAGGCATGGTCCACCATGCCTTCGAAGCAGTGATGAATTATCCATGAAATAAGGTGGAATATACCACTTCCTGAGCACTGAATAGACATCATTTCCAAGGACGTATAGGCATCATGCTTGTTGATGTGTGCTTAATAAGTCTCCATGACTCGTTTGTAAGAGTATTTTGTGTATAAGTAGCATGCTTAAGCTCACCATTACCGATTGATTACACAGGCATCTCGTGACACAATTCCAGATAGTTATTATTTATGATGCGGTGTGTTAAACAGTGCGATCTGCTGATAGCATGGCATTGCATTCGTCATCTTTAATATAGGTATCCATATATTAGGTGTCTCCAAAATTAAACCAAAAAACATGCACTGATAAGTACACTCTTGGCTCAAAATTGCCATGCTTCCATAGCAGATTTTAACATCCTACTGTACCCGTTTCAACATCTCACACCTAACGAAAAATCATTATTTTAACACTGCTTCGAAGTATGGTAATTTCCCGGCCGGCGATGATACCAGCGATTGACACCTGACGCAGACGGGACGGACTCGTACCTCGTGCAGATGTGCCAGATGATATTCCACCAGGACGGTGGCCATCTCGATGGATTCCCTGGTGCCGACGAACACAAACGGCACCTGGCCATCCTGACGAGGTGTGGTGGGGTTGGGCTCATTCTCTCCTTCGATCTTGACCCGTACCTGCCAGCCGGGAGGTTTCAGCGAGACGGACATGACGCCGGACGGAGGAGGGGACCGCACAGCGTCACGCGCTATCGGGAACAGTGTCCTGTAATTTGACTTTGTATAGTGGAGGGGAGGAATGGGTGATGTCAAACAAGCAAACGGATATTTAAAAAACGTCCAAATGTGCATAGATAGCGCCTATTGATGAGTCATTTTGATTGATTGATTATTTGGATGTAAGGGCGCGCCGACTACAGGGTCATTTGGCGCCCATGATGAGTAATCTGCTATGTCCTCTGTTCCTCTGTACCCCTGTTCATGCATGATGATAGCGATGAGGTCTGTCTCTGCTGCCTTTACAAACCTAGGGGGGGGGGGAAATCCTTACAAAACCTTAGGGGGGGGGCACATATTAAGCCCCCCCCGAGATGGGTCAGGTTAAGTGCTGGCTTCCACTGAAATTTCAGAATTTCAGGACACTGACCGACAGTAGGCGCCAGGAACAAGCACTGGATGGCACGTCGCTGCATCTTCACCCTACAGCTGTTCAAGCCAGTCAAACTCAGAAATTGTTTTGCTTGGGGAGGGGGACTTTGAGCACAGCAGCAACATGGTCACTTTCCGCCAACAACGCGCGGATTGCTTCGGAGAGTTCCACCGCTTAGTTCGTATTGGAGGCTTTATGGAGCACCGAACATAATGCACAGCGTCCATGACAGCTCCACTGCAGGCGTGACAAGATAACGCAAACACATAGCACATGGTTCGCAATAATAATTGACTTTGAAAAAATACCACTCGTCCAGAAAGCTTCCGGCGACATAAAGCTGGGCGATGACAACGAAATTTACAACCTTCCCATGAAAGTGATAAATATATCACGCGCACGATGAAGCAATAAACTATCATAGCAGACTCAGTGCAGCAGGTAAGACTTACTACTCCGCTCTTGTCGACGATCTCCTGGACCATGCGACCGTTCTTGCCGATCACTTTGCCCACCAAATGCCGCGGAATTTGGATGGATTCTTCGCTATATTCAAGCAAAATTCGAGCCTTCATCACAGCACACTGCGTCTGTGGGCACATACCAAGAACATTTCACAGCTGAATCATGCCCAAGCAAGACAAACCCATACAACTGAACAGGATCTTCAGACACCAGCTGAAGTTAGCCAGTTGTAACGGAGGTCACGCAAACCAGCTGGCCACTGAAAGCAAACCGGTATTTCATATCATCTTGGTATCGCAAAGTCGTCATGTTACAAATAAAATAGCGATGACCGTAACTCAGCTCAGATCACATACAATGCATTGAAGAAAAAAAACAGCACACCCAGCAATAGCTACAATTATCGGACTGCAGACAAAACAAAACAGCTAGCCATGCTTACCTCACCAAATATCTTGATGATACAAGCTTTAGGTTTCTCCTCGATTTCTATATTGGTGATGCCCTCGATTCTGCGGGCCTGCTGGATATTGGCGCCGTGAGCTCCGATCGCCAGTCCCATGAGATCCTCCACCACGGCGAACTCCTCCGTATAACTGCTGGAACACCGCAAACGTCAGGTGCAGTTATCGCAGCGGCACTACCATCATACAGAACTGCCAGAATGTCCGCTATGTAGCTCCTCGAAGGCCACACAAACACGATACAATTACCAGCTCCCACGTGCAGTATAAGAGGGCGACCTGTCACCTGTCCGTTGTGGTCTCGATGATGAAGTCGGGCTAAGGGGCGCGTCGACTACCAGGGTCATCTTGCGTCCATTTGTTGTGGTCTCGGATGGAACTATCGTGGCGGGACACACGTCAGTTGGACTGCTGCTGCTGCATCCACGGCACACACTTCGCACGCCACACGACCTACCCGGAGCGTGACTGCGCCTTGCTGGACTCGAGGTGTCTGGACGCCTCCTGGGTTCGCGAGAGCAGCAGTGCCTTCTGCTTGAGGCCGCGGAAGTGCATATCGGAGAGGACGCCGGCCCGCGTCTTGACAGCCGCCGTCCGCGACTGCCGGCAGAGCGTCCAGCAACACGTCAACGTGGACGCCCGTCAAATGTGGCGCGCGCCCGCCCAGACGGACGTGGGCGGACGTCGAGGCAGGACCGGGCAGATAGAGGAGGAAGGTCTGGGGAGATAAAGAGGAGGAAAGATTGGCGAGATATAGAGGAGGCAAGATTGGGGAGATAACAAGCAGGCAGGACTGGGGAGATAGAGAGGAGGCAGGACTACATAGATAGTGTAGAGGCAGGACTGGGCAGATAAAGAGGAGGCAGGACTGGGGAGATAGAGAGGAGGCAGGACTGGGGAGATAGAGAGGAGGAAGGACTGGGTAGATAGGGTAGAGGCAAGACTGGGCAGATAAAGAGGAGGCAGGACTGGGGAGATAAAGAAGAGGCAGAACTGGGGAGATAAAGAGGAGGCAGAACTGGGGAGATAGAGAGGAGGCAGGACTGGGGAGATAGAGAGGAGGCAGGGCTGAGGAGATAGAGAGGAGGCAGAACTGGGGAGATAAAGAGGAGTCGGCTGCGAGAGCCTGCGCGCAAGAGCAAATAACATGGGACCCAGTGCATTTTTTTACTTTCCACTGGGGACGCACCGACAAATCGCCACCAAAAAAAAAAACAGGAAAAGAGCACTTTGGTCCATGAACAGGGCGCTTTGGGTGCTTGAAAAGGGCACCTTTTGGATGTTTTGTTCCCTATATTTTGAGACGCCGGAAATTAGCAAATGATGCACCCACTCACTAGCGGTATTTTCTAGTCTTCCGAAAATTTCTGGTGGTGCTTTTGTACGGCCTTGAGGTTTACATGTGGTGCTTTTCGATACATCTTCATCAGCACCAATGCCAATCTTCTCACAGCTAGTTGGCTCTCAGCCAGTAGCATACCTAGGATTTATGCCAGGGGGTGGGGCGGATTCGGAAGGGCCATCTTTCTCCAACTGTTAAAAAGTCACCAGATATCGATTACTAGGTTTACTTTAATAAATACATTTAATTATAATTCTTGGTTGGTTGGTTATTGGAGTTTAGGGGCGCATCGACTGCGTCGGTCATGCAGCGCCCATTAATCCGAATTCTTGCTGGGGTGGCTTTATGAACCAGGGTTCTATTGCTAAGCGGAGCTTGTTGCGTGAACCCTGGCCCCACCACCCGATCCATGAATTCCAGTTCAACGACAGAATTTTGACCGAAAGTTTAACGTGCCGTTAATGCACCACACGGCCGCCCGGTAGCTCGATCCCGACCATATCGGACCAGCTGCCAACTGACCCTCCCAGCTGGGGGCTAAATGCGAGCGCGTGAAGCGACTGGAACCCTGTGTTGCCAGGACAGGGGAAACCAGTGCAGGCCAGCGCTCTAACCAACTGAGCTACCGGGGCGGTTTTCAAGGTGTCTGATTATATTTTTGCATTAAAATAATTAGTGACTGCTTAATTTTCCTGTGTTGGGACACAATCCTCCACCATCGTTTCCATGTTAACGGATTTCAATCCCCTCTCAACCGTCCAAAGGTTTTTTTTATCCCCTGATGGGCTTCTCGCAATGGTCAAATTTCACATGCACGAATCACTTCAAAATATGAAAATTACCAATTTTAACGCCCGTTTTCGGCACCTTCGCCACACTTCGGGCGATTCTGCGATTTTTGCTAGACCCAAGTTTTGCAAATTGCTGCCAGATGATGGTTTTGGGCCATCTATGTTGCCATGGAATGCTTCGCATGGGTTCGCTGGGAAATTCGATGAATTCAATTCAAAGATGATATCCCTCCTTCCCTCAATATCTGGTGGAAACGGAATACAAACACCCCGTTGAGCTTTGCTGTATCTCATCTTTTTGTTTAAGACTGGCTACCGAACCGAGCCGCTGCACTGGTCTCGTGACCTTGATAAGGCCCGTTGTGTTTCTTTTTTCTACTGATGTTTTTAGGGCCTCAGCGCATTTGTACCCAGGACCCAGGTACCCAGGAACAGATCCACGGGGGTTGGAGGGGGGCGAGCCTCACCCCTCCCCATAGAGATCCGAAATGAGCGCATGGAGTAGGGCATTACGGTCGAAGGCGCCCGACGTGACTGAGTCGCCCTTCCATTCAGCACCCGTACGCAAGAGCACGATTGTTTCTTGATATCTGCTTTACCATGATGTCGCGCCCCTGTAAATCATCACTATGCTCCTGTGGTTCATCACGACGTCCTTATAACTGGCTCCGGAGCACTAAAAATCGCTTCGGCGTTACAGCTATTAGGTACCATGCATTAATACTACAGTAATAATTGGCACCATGCGGTCAGTTAGTGGCGCCCCTTCCAAGGTTAAAGTCACCCCTGGCAGCATGTTGGCGCACCACCTAAGTTAAGTCCAACCTCATAGCAAAACCCTAGATCCGTTACTCAGTGACGGCTTAACATCCACAGTGACGGCCGCTGTTGGCACCACAAATCCTGCAGACTCCAGCCCCACTTCTCATTTCAAACACACAATAAGCTGCTACTGCTCCAGTCACAGTTTTAATAAAAGACTCGATTGATTACTAGGGCTTTAGGGTGCATCAACCCAATTGGGTTACGTTGCTAATAAAGGACACAGACCACGGACGAAAATGGAACAATGTATTCTGCGCTAAAATAACCACAGACCAACAGAGTAAACATAGGCAAGGTATATTGCACACATGCATCTTGCCTGTCAACCTATACATTACTATCTTGCAAATTGTACATATGCTGCACAAGGTATATTGCACAATGCACATATATTGCACAATGTACATATGCTGCACAAGGTATATTGCACAATGCACATATGCTGCACAAGGTATATTGCACAATGCACATATGCTGCACAAGGTATATTGCACAATGCACATATGCTGCACAAGGTATATTGCACAATGCACATATCTTGCCCGTTAGCCTCCACTTCGCCACTCCTCAGCGGCCGGAAGAATGTTGGACAAAACCCCGATGCCGGTAGCTCACGAACGGGGGCGCTGCCCTCCACAACCCCTTTCCTGCTAAGAATCCCTCGGACGTCGACTTCAGAGCGATTTATACACCTCACCGACATGTAACACTAGAAGATCGGAATCGCCTGCATGTATTCTGTAGGTTCGTGTAATACTGTTGGAACGTTTAAGACGATTAGTACCACCTAACATTGTTATGGGCGCTGTATGGCCACCGCTGTCGATGCGGCCCTAAGCCCAAATAACCAGCCAAACCAACCTCCTAAGAATCTAGATAAAGCTGCCAATCTGGACTGTGAACAGAGTCGCATATCACAGTGCTCTGGCTAGAATCAGGTGCCACTGCCAGGTGGCCGAAATAGCCTTTTGAATAAATCTCTACGCTGGTAGATAACCGGTGAAGGCACCCCACAACCCATCTGGCAGTCCTTCATTTTGAGGAACTCGTCAACAGGAAGAACACTGAGTTGGAATGAGACCAACTTAGCCTGCTAAGGGCGCATCTAAGTTTATTTGAATACACTTCGACTTACGAGAGAGGCACTGCAAAGTCAGCAAGGGGCACCTTGGGCAGAGGCAGCAGAGGCAGCATTGGCAACGACAACTTTGTTTCAGGACACTTTGAGCTGTGAAGGGCATCCCTGACATTACCAAGCCTCATCCTGGCCGCCCAAAGGACAATCTGGGCCATCAAAAGGGCACGATAAGTCGTCAAAAGGGCATTCGAAGGCTTCGGAAGGGCAATTTGAGCTGGATTGAGGGCAATTTGACCTCACAGATATACTTACACAGATATACTTAGATGCGACCTGCTAAGGTCGCATCTCAGTATATCTGTGGGCGATTCGACTTGCGAGAGAAGCACTGTAAAGCCAGGAAATGGCCCAGCCATCCAGCGAGTAACCTGAGATGCCAGGGGGCACGGTGACCAATCAAATAGGCATTCGAGGGCTTTACAAGGGCACTCTGAGCTGGAGCGAGAGCAACATAACGTGGTAAGGTCGTATTTAAGTCAGCTGAGGGCACTTCGACTTACGGGAAAGGCACTGTAGCGCCAGCAAGAGCACCTTGAACCATGCGGTCAAGGTGAACTGAAAGGAACTCTGAACTATGAAGGGCACCTCTAATATTTTCAAGCATTGTCCTAGCCATCCAATGGATAATCTGAGCTGCGATAAAGACAGTGAACCGTCAAAGGGGCACACGAAAGCTTCGGAATGACACCATGACCTCTCATTTTAGGGCAGCATGACCTGTCAGATGGGTAGATTGACTTGCAATAGGCGCATCTAAAGTTGCGTAAGGGAGGAGGCTCTTTGTCAGTGAATTTTGCTCTCCCCAGTGAAGCAAAATCGTAGGGGCCTGGGGACCCCCCCCCCAGTCTGTCCTGTAAATAATGCCCTGGTGGGACCTGCATCATGTCCGATGCTGACTACCCGGCTGACGGCCGACATCCATACATGACGTCGGCGCACTGACACAACATGCAACACCGCACCCCCGTGCCCACCCGCAGCGGCAGAGCCGGCCCGCTGTGCCAGGCGGCGACCGGGGCAACTGCAGGCATCACGACGGCGCCAATCAGTCCCCCCCCCGCCCCTCCCCACGGCACAGTGCGATAGGACAGCCGCGGTGGACTCCGCACCAGTTCTAGTGTGACGTCACGGCGACAGCTCACCATGAGGAAGATACAGCCTTTCTCGGGGATGTACTTGCAGACGGCGGCTCCGCACGCTTTTTGGAATTCCTTGTGAGCATTTTGGAGGTGCGCACTGCAATCGAACACGGAGAGGCGCTTGAAATCACACGAAGCGACGGCTCCGACTAGGTTTGCCGGCGGGGTCACGGCTGCACTGATTCAATTCCAATGCATAGCCAGGCATCGCGACAGTTGAGATAGATATTCTCGAGAGCACGAGTGGCGGAATGCTCATCTCAATGTGTTTCATTAATGCTAACGCTGCGAAAATGTCATCAAAGAACATTGAGCAGCTCCACGTGCCTCTCGCACGTTTTCGTGAACGTTACCTGCCCTGTTCACATGCCAAATGTATCCCTTCAAACACGACGAGGGGATGGGGTAAGTACGTGATTTACATTAGCATTACACCAGCTTCGTTGATATCCTAATGTAACGACCAGCCAAAGACGACCGTTCCCCGCCAGCCTGATGACTGGCGCCAACGCTGCCTCCTGCTACCGTATGACTATGACCGTATGGTGTATGGTGACCGTATGACCGTACGGTGCTGCGCGCACAATCCTAGATCCTCAGGTGCGGCGGTGTCACACCACACACATCAACTCACTACTCTCGCAGGTCTTCAGGCACAGGGACGTAGCACGAGTAGAAGGAGTTGCTGCTGATGGGCGGGTTGGTGTTCTTCGGCCGGATCTCATCCTGTCCGATGATATCGGTTCGGCGCACGTCTGGACAGCCCGTGAACTCCACCACACAGCGGTCACCCTTCACGATCTGTCGCAGACACGAGTGGTCACCCTTCACAACCTATCGCAGGGACACACGGGACCCCTTCACAATCTGGGGGACCCCCTTTTTTGTTGTTATTGGGGTTAGGGGCGCATCAACTGCCTGTATACAGCGCCAGGGAGACCCTTCACAATCCGTTGCAGACACGCACGCGTCACTCTTCACAGCCTGTCGCAGAGACGCATGGGACATTCTTCACAATTGGTGGCAGAAAGCACAAGTTGCCTTTCAAAACCTATCACAGAGAAACATGGCTCACCTGATATGTCACGGAGGGCACGTCAGAATCGGCTACTATCAGATAAGGCGGCTGTTCTGCACCGTCTATCTCGACGACAAACGGGCAAGTATTCATACTCCACACTACACACCGGTCACCATGACAACCTACCAAGGTCAGACTAGCTCCTGATCGGCATTCACAATATATCCTAGATCACACCAGATAAGATCTGTGCCGTATCAGGGATCAAACCTGTGCCGTATCAGGAATCATATCTGTACCGTATCAGGGCTCAGACATGTGCCGTATCAGGAATACAGTCCTCGCCCAACCTTCGCTGTCAAACGCATACAAACATGGGCGATAAGCGACAAATAGGCCAGATAAACTGGCGAGAACGAGCAAGCCAGCGAAGGAGCGCGAAACTACTCGCGTAATCGCGGCACCAGGGTCAGCTGGATATATGGTTGCTACTGCCCACGGTACTGTGGCGGTGTCCTGCCCGACGACGGGTACACGGACAACTTCCTGTAGCCAATAGCTTAAAACCGATTCTAATAGTGTTAGAATCAGAGGCGGTGGGGAGCAGTCAAATAAAGGTAATAAGGTGATGAGGGAAGGTGAACTAGCAGAACATATTCGAGCCAGCAGCCCAAGAAGTAGGATGACGAGAGCAACCCTTGCTACTGAACAGTTTGTGGCACCCACTGTCACATCTGACCCTTCGCTAACTACAATACTCCAACATTCCAGACAAAGGCCAGTTCAGCCCCAACTGCCAAGGTCGTGAGAGCCCGCCGCCTCTGAGCGGCTCAGCGAGACGACCCGCACGTCGACCGCAGACCATCGCCAGACCACGTACGGCGCCTCCACAGCCAGACCACGTACGGCGCCTTCACAGCCAGACCACGCACGGCGCCTTCACAGCCAGATCACACACTGTGGTCGGTGGCTGTGAAGGCGTCTTCACAGCCCGGCTGCGGTCGGTGCCGGCGCACCACACGACGCCTTCACGGCCCGCACCTTGATGACGGCCAGGTGCCAGCCGAGCGGCGCGTCGTCGCGCAGCCGGGCGTACACCTCCACCTCGTCGCCCTCGACGGACGCCACGGCCGCGTCCGGCTCGGGCGCCGGCAGTCGCACGTGCGCCAGCGGCGCGTCCACCTCGGCCAGCTGGCCACTGGCGACAGACACGGCCACGGTCAGCCGGGGGTCGGGCCGCGGTCAGCCGGGGTCGGGCCGCGGTCAGTTTGGGTCGGGACCTGGCCAGCTGGGGTCGGGTTACGGTCAGCCGGGGTTGGGCCGTGGTCAGACACCTCCCGCAGGTCACATCACGGCGTTTGACGCGACGTGCACTTGTATCGCATGGTGGTGTTCCACTCGCGGCTCGTAGCCAACGCCGGGGTAGAGTTTTGTTTTCGGTTGGATCGTGAATACGTCGATAAAAGTCGGCAACGCATGCAAAGCGAACAAAGAATGGTCCACCGAAATCCCGAGATTATGTCGAGAAAGAAGTGGCGACGGCGACGGCTTGGTGTTTGAGTGCGCCCCGACTACTTTCCGACCACGCGTGGGTCACTAGGCGGCCATCACAGGAAATGGCATCACCTCAGAGTTGATATGTCGATGTTTTATCTCATACACGTAGTTGCTAACAATTATTGTTGCAATCATCACATAATTGTTCGTGTTAAGGCTCGGTATTCTGGGAGTAGACACAGTGGAAGACTTACATTCGCTCTACAACTTAACATACACCCACAGCGTTGCATGGAGAATGTCGACCAATCATCACTACTCTCGCACATTGACCCAGCCTCCACAAGCTATGACGATGCTTGTGCTTAGTATGCACATGAAATACAATGTATTCCACACAACCATTTTCCAATGGCAACACCGGAGAAGATAAATAAAATAACATGAAGCATAACACAATTAAAAAGGTGCATATTTTCCCGGACAATAGTATCCCAAATGACAAACACCCGAAAGAACTGGCCCATAAGGCATTGTTGAATAGTAACGTAGACCCGATGGGGACAATTAAGGCGAGTGAGGAAGTTCCCTGACGGAAAAAAACGCCGAGGCCCGAAAAAGCACTTCTGAGTTCCTGAATGGCGCCCACTGCAGAATTTATAACATGTTAGATGGGAAGGGGATCATATCCGTGCCCCCCACCCCACCATCAGGACCGTTCCACATTGCATCAACATTACTTGGGGGCGGAGAGGCGACGTCTGGTTGGCTCAGAAGGTGGCTCTGCAGTCGTCAATAGACGCCTCCCTCACCCCAGTGGAAACTCGTTAGTCGAGATCCCGCCCGATTGAAGTTGCTCGGTCTCCTCTTCGTCAGTTTCTAAATACGCCACTGCCTTCCATCCTGGTACTTGAGGGCCTCCGGTTTTCTGCATCTCCCTGTTGCTCCGTAACAGGGAGATTATGTTAACTGCGTCTCTACCAGAGATGTGTTATATACTTTTGAGGGGGGGGGGGGAGAAAGTGCCCCTCAATGTTGACTTGCCCCCAAAATAATGCAAACTTTTAACATGGGACCCTATGGAGTGTGCCCCCGGTCTATTTGGGCTCACCCATTGCCTTCATGCATTGACCCCCCCACACATAATTTTCAGAAATAAACGCCCGTGGTTCCGACGTATTGAAAACGCACTATCTCCTCATCAATATAAAAACAACACAACGAATTACCTTCAACGTGCTAGAATGATGTCACAAAATAGTACCCGTTCCTGCTATCGAATGCCCTGAGTAGTACCGCTCGCGGTGAATCAGCACCGCATTCGAGCATTTATCGCGCATTAAACAAACAGCCGGGCCTCATCGGACAATCGACAGCTGACGTCATCCCGCTGGCTTGACGCTGGCAGAATGGGGCATGACGCCCGTCTGTCGCCCACGTCGGGTTGTCCGTTGGTTGGTTATTGGAGTTTAGGGGCGCATCGACTGCGTCGGTCACGCAGCGCCCGCGTCGCCGGGTTGTCCCGACGCCAAGAGCATGTCACGAATAAAAACACATTTAAGCTGCACGATTTTCTTCTTGGTTGGTTATTGGTTTTACGACACGTCGACCGTTGAGTCATGTAGCGTCGCCAATCTCTCACGCCGATTGGTCGCGGGCGAAGAGTAGCGACAGGTGAGACTCGAACCCACAACCTTTCGATTGTGAGACGAGCATCTTACCCCTAGACCACTCGTCCCCACGATTTTCTTCTTAATTGAGGTACAGGCACAGGGCAACAAGAAAGAGAAACCATGACGTTTTGTCTGGCACAGCACTGTTCAGCTTGATCTATTCATGCTATCAGGGTACAACAAAGATAGAAGCCAACAGAGCATGTCGGGAACGCCAGAACGCCCGAGGAACACGCCTGGTCACATCGCCAGCACAGCAGTAGGCATTCACTTCCTGTAGCGACTCATTGGCGGTACATCGATGCATTCTCGCTGGCTGACAAGCTTCTTACCGAATCAAGGTAGATGTGTGGGTTCATTAATTGAGGGGATGTGAAAACATACGATTCCGGATTTTGAACAACGTGAAAAATGTTACGCTGACACGCATGTCAATTACGGCACCTCAAGGCCGCACACTTGGCTGTTATAAAGGAAAACAAACGCACCCAGCTGATTCTCAGGAGCGTTTTGCCAATTTCCTCCACGGATAACAACGTGCATCATTTGCATTATATTGACGGTTCGAAAGCAGATAGAACAGTGAGATGTGTCTTTGTGTTTGATTCTGAGTTTTTCGACAACAGTCTAATAAACTATACGTTTTAGTATTGCGAGACAGAGCTTTCCATCATTACTGTTCGGCAGAGGCATTTGCAATCATGCGAACAATGCGAGATATATAATAACAATTACACATGGTATGGTAGGTATTATCTCGGCAGCACCTATTGTGGCAGCGTTTACGCTGAGAACAGCACAGCTTCTCCCATTCACAAGATCCAGATCTGCCATGGACCAACCGTTGGCGACTATGATATTCATCCATTGTGAATTCAGAGTCACAAGGAAAAGCAGGGAACCAAAAGGTCGATCGTGGATCCAAGATCGCACTTTGGAAGGATGTCCAAACTGCATGACTATCAGTACTTTTCAGTACTGAAACAATGCACAATCAATGCAATGAGGGGAGGCAAACTGACGACCAGAATTCAAACATAATAATGTATCAAACAGTCTGGGTCATTGGCCTGGTTCGAATAGAAGCGATTGTACAATCAAAAGTTAGTTTTTGCTAATACTTCGGCTCGACCACACCCTACTAATGCTTTCAAATACCTTAACATGCTTGGTCGACCGGAGTGTAATTTGTGCAAAATGTCATACAACTGAACATCCCATATTATCCATAATTGTAGTAAATTCGCACTCTATTAATACATTCCAATATCTTGAACACATTGGCTCCACCAGAATGTGGTTTGTGCTGTGCTGTAATTGAACATCATATCCTAATTGCATGTCCTAGATTTCACTAAATCCGCTCAAATTGGTTCGTCTATGCACTGTGTTCCAGGCTTCATTCACACTGAAATGTCTCCTACAGTTGTTTGATGCTGTCATGTTGTTTTTAAATGAAATTGGTCGAATTGACCAAACTTAACTCACGTCAGCGTTGGAACGCACACATAGGCAACAGAGGAAGCAAAGGATAAACGACGAGTTGTCGTTATGAGCTGATGCAACTAGACAGGCCTGCAAGGGCATTCACCCCACATTTGACCGCTTGGACCGTCAAGGCCACACGTCCTACTCCGTCATCATCAGCCTGCTTCACGTCGCGTATGACGTCACGTTACGCCCCGGTCCCACGGCGCCCACTTGAGCGCTGGTCTTGGAGCCGGTTAACTGGGATCGTTGCGGAACCGTCCCCTCGCTGATCTTCGAATCGCTAGCCATCAGCACACCCATGCTAGTATGATCCACATCCATCAAGATCAATCAAAATTAAGATCAATATTGGGTGGGACGAGAGGAGAAGCGGTCGGTTGGTGTCAGAGAGTAGAGGTACTGGCGATGGAGTTGAGTGGCGAGCGCGAGTTATGCGCCATAGTGATACATGTTCGTGATATACGCGAAATAGACGCCATGCTATTAAAGAACATCCAAATAAGGAACAGCCAGGGGAAGCGGAAGCGGATTCCTCCCGCAAAATAATGCAAAAGTTGCAAGCATATTCTACTGATCGATCACCTTACGAAATGGCATGACCTCACTAATAAGGTCAAGCCATTTCCTAGGACGGCAAATCAGTCGAGCATATTCACATCTGTATCTTATAGTCTTGACACATCTTACTATTCGACTTCGATACAATGCACACACACACACACATCGAATGTACTCACTCGTCGAATTGCACCCGGACTGTTTCTGCCTTACAAGCGTCGACCACGGCAGCCTGCAGCAGAGCAGAAGCGGTGTCAGTGGCGCGACACACACACGCGCGCACTGGTCAACATCCAGTGTCCGCTCCAGCAGACACGCACCAGTACGCGGGGACGGCCGCGGTCCCGGATCACATACACATCAGGGTGTGTCACCTGCGCCACTTTTGAACAGATTCCGGGCATTCGTGCCTGGAGCCTATTTTTATCTTCAGCCAATCACGGCTGATAATTGGATCATGTCGCTGGACCACCTGCGCACCTTGATATTGTAATCGTGGTGCAGACTGGTGGCGCTGAAGACTCGTCCATTGAATGCTGAAGTGCCACAATGTGTAGGTGTATGTATCATGCTGATAATTGCGTGCATTGTTCCCTTCGTTGTACTATTGGCGTCACAAATAGCTTGGCAATCAGGCTGGGCCTCTTGGCACCTGGATATCCTTCATAGGTATACTGTTTCTCACCACACCTATACATATGCAGGACATTCAGGTGCAAGCACACCAAGCCTGACTGCCAAGCTATTTGTGCTGCAAACTTTGCAGTGGGATACGAAAGTTACAGAATCGCAACCACGCGACGGTTATATTATACCACAATTACATTATACCAATTATACCAATTCGCCTCACGGTTATAAGAGCGGCGATGGCCACAAGTTTATTCTGAATGATCCATATAAATGTCTGAGTGGAATGCCTCTTCTTTCAATGGGAGCCATTGACCAGATAATTTTTTCTTCCTTTGCACATCCATACAATCAAACACACACACACACTATTGGCATGGCAGATGCTTCCTATTTCGGCACCCCTGCGAAACAGTACTCTACACGCGCTTGCTATCAGGTTGCCAGCTGTAGGGCACGTTGCGCCCGTGGCGGGGCTGTCCAGATTTACCGTGCCGGCGAACAAAGGACTGCTCGGGTGACACCGCGACGCGGCTGTGCCCTCGGGGCGTGCCGCCGGACACAAGGCTCTGCTCACGGGCAGGTCTCGCCAACTGCCTGCCCCGCGAGTGCTGATCGGTCGGCACTCGCGGGTCACAGGGCACGTCCCGCGAACTCCGTGCCGCGGGTGCTCCCTGGGCGCGGCGAACACTCCCCAGTCGCTGCCATCTCCCGAGCACAACTGGCCGATGAAGAGTCTACACGGGGTGATACTCAAACACCAAGGACCTACCACACTTCGAAGAGGCGCACCACACTTCGAAACGTCCGTGTTTTGAACGGCATACACATCAGGGCAAATACCAGTAAGTAAAGTAAATTAAGGTAATACGGCTTCGTATCTCGTCGTGGCAAGTTCTACAACGCAGACATGCTCCACATGGCAATGTACCACTTATCTACGAAAAATACACCACAAAACGTCGGCATCGCTGCAGTGGTGTTTTTTCCTTCTCTCAATCATTTTGGGGGGGAGAAGAAAAAGGAAGGGGGAAAACCAAAAAAAAAATTTTTTTTTTTTGAGAAGAGCATTTTCCCCCTAAACCACTCTCCCCATTGCTGCAGTGGAACACAATGATCATAGTACTAGGCAAGACACCAGCAGCAAGTGCCCGCAACAAAAAACACTCCAAATCCTAGCTGCATGACCGACGCAATCGATGCGCCCCTAAACTCCTCCTCTCCAAATCATAGCTGCATGACCGACGCAATCGATGCGCCCCTAAACTCCTCCTCCACTCCAAATCATAGCTGCAACCACAAACGTTTACAGTTGCACTTCATAGTTACATATGACTTAACCACATGCTGGCTGTGCTTCACATGGCTATTATCTCTACAAGCGTGATGCATGGCGAAATTGATAAATGTCCTACGATTATTACACATATGGCATAAATGATTCACATGTGTGGGTGTGTCGATACGATGCTCGTGCATCAATCGAGTTCATTGTCCAACGATTGAGTAGATCAATTCTGGTACATAAAGTAAGGTAAACATATAAAACAAATGACAGCCTTCAAACACAAGTTAACACTTCTCAAAATCATCATGTGCATGACAATAAACATGAGATTCCCACAAACTCACAAGAAATATGCATTCCCATGAAAACTAAACCTATAAAAACGGCCCATTTTATGTGAAACTGACTGTGGAACAAAAACACCTCAGAAGATGGATAATGAGATAACACAAAAATATGGCATGCAATGAAGATGAATATTGAGAGAAAACGCAAGACAGGAACATACTACTGTCTATTATTTTTCCTCCACATTTTGAATTAAAAATGGCACAGATGAACAGGCATATAGTCACATAAGACATAAGTCACATGCACACAATGGTGGCACCCAATATATATCAATAAGCAGCTTCACATAGGGCATTGGTAGCTCAGTAGTCAAGGTGAGCATCTGGCATGTCAGAGGTATGGGGTTTGCATGAGGTATGGGGTTCCCTGTGGCACCCGCCCTTCCTGCCATGGTGCGAGGCAGGCGACGCCACAATCAAGACCCCAGCTGCTAGGTGTGTCGTAGAATCGCCCCCGCCCCCAATAGTCTCACAGACCGATGGGTCCAAACCCGTAACTGGTCTCGGTCTAGGGGGGGTTGGCTCATTTGGTAACCGTGCCAGACAATGTTACGAACCGATCCGCTCTTCGAGCAACACAAAACGACACAGGCAATTACTGGGGAACAAATTAGGGAATATGAAAGTGTTGCACAGTTGCAATAGTTGTCAACAGTGTAGTTATTTCATGCTCTGCTTTCATTTTTGTAATAAGCAATAATTTAATTGAACCATATTACAGGAGGGCTTCGCTGGGATGTGGAATACTTAGGGAAGGGGAACAGTGCTCTCCCTCTATCCCGACATCTCGAAAACTAATTGCCCCATCTTCTCGCGGAAAATGGCATTTTATTTCTTGTGGGTGATATACTTATCCAACATAAATGATGACACTTCTGACAGAGGCAAATAGAGGAGCCTAAAAATCGGAGGAACTCGACACTTTCCACTGTTTCCACCGACACACTACTGTTCTATTTCCCAACCGATTTTGTCCTATCATGCACCATTCTACAACCAACAAAACGATAATTCTGCTCAAGTGGGAAGAAATCTATTTGGACAAATCACAAATGTATCCAGGCCAGGTGCTTGAGATTCACTGGAAAGTGCAAGCAAAGATTCTGATGCCACAGGTTGGAAGAGTTGGCTGGTTGGTTATTGGTTTTTACGACACGTCGACCGTTGAGTCATATAGCGTCGCCAATCTCTCACGCCGATTGGTCGCGGGCGAAGAGTAGCGACAGGTGAGACTCGAACCCACAACCTTTCGATTGTGAGACGAGCATCTTACCCCTAGACCACTCGTCCCCAGGTTGGAAGAGAACCTCCATGTTTGATTACATCAAAATCATCCTCTCCTTACTTTCTCCTAATATGCATTGCTATGCAAAAGCAAACGGTTCAGACCATACCACCTTATATGGATATAACACACCGATTTTCATGTCATGACATACTTTTCGATTAATGCAAACTTACAGTGCATAGATGTTCTCAACTATCCTCCATTGAGTTTGCCTCTTCAACTCTGCATTCCCTTGAATGCATCTTCCTTTGCCTGACCCTGGACATTACTATTAAATATTCCTAATTGGGTGCCTACTGAGATATTGGGAGGGGGAAATGGCTGACTTGTGGTGTTTAATACAACAAAGAATGGCTCTTAGATGCTCCTGGGTTTTAGACATTGCATGTGAAGAAAATATACGACCTTCAATATACCAGGAGGTGCTGAGTTGACATCAAAAGTAACGATACAGATTATACTTTATTACTGAACGTTTCGGCCAGGGGCCATCGTCAGGAGTGCATTCTTTACACAGGAGTGTTTTCTTTACACGCAATGACTTGTGGTGTCATCAATCTGGAGACCTTTGGGTCCTAAAGCCCAAATAACTAAGAGACTTTAGGGTGCAACATATGACAGCATGCATGAAGCCTGCTCAGATAATACTAAAATTGAGATTAAACAATAAATTAATTTGCAAACTTATGGTAACTAATCTCATCTTGAGACCATTTGCTTGTAGTATAGTGGAATCATACTCATGATGCACAGTCATGTAACATGGTGTAATTTGTTGCCTGATGTTGGACAAATTATGTGCATACAAACCAGGTCATATTCAGGGTTGGAAAATTTGGATGTTCACTTTTTTCATCCAGGACATCATCCTGTACATAAAATTATCTTCTAATTTTTTCATTTGGAGGTTGAATTTGACGATGAACTGCTCCATGGTATGGCACTCTAGATTCATTGGAATGTGCAAACTGAGATTCTGGTGCTGCAGACTTGAATAAAAATGTTATCTCTGCATTTGATTAGTGAAGAAATTCCTCTCCACATCCAGGAATACACAACATAAATTCAACCCTGGTCAGATTACTTTTGGTAGCTAGGAATCCCAAACCTCAGTATTTAGTAACACATCAGTACCACCATGTCATATACAAATAATTACTTTCAAACAATCTTGAACCCCAATATCTTTCTCCATGCTCTTCATATTAGCTACACTCATGCATTTGTGCATTTGCTGGTCCTGCAGTCTGCACCAGGATTGGAAAAAAAAATCCCCTTTTTTTTTTTTTTTTCCCAAAAAATTTCCCCCCCCCAAAAATTTCCCACTAATTTCCCCCAATTTCAATGTTAATAGTGCTGTTTACAATACTTCTTCACTAATGAAGTGTTCAGATGCCTGAAACACTAATATATTTTTTTTTTTTTTCATATTTGTTTGCCTGAAATTTAGCTCTCCAAAACCAGGTTTCAAAACCCAAAACCAACCCTAGTCTGCACCATGGTCTCAGGAGTAGGAATTATGCTCACATTCCATGCCTGATGCTGCAATGAGTCTAACTCAACAAAATTGCACATTAGTACAATTCAAAGTTGATGAAATTGTATCATACAGAATACATACATAGATATACATGAATCTATATTTCAGGATAATGTGGGCAGACAAAGGACCTGTTTAACCTGATCTCATCAAGTTCAAACTGAAATAACACAGGGTGATTAAAAAAAACAGTACAATAACACATCTCAGGCTGGAAAATCAAATAGCAATTCTGACCAGAATGCATCTAAACTGGTCTTGAACTCATTCAGCACTTTCGAGCATACTGTTTCTGGGAGCAAGCTCCAGTCCTTAACAGCATGAACACACAGATGGCTTAGTCTTATTCATGCATATGCAGCTGGCTCACAGCCTTCAGTGAGTGGCCTCTGGTTGACAAGTGCAATGTTAACTGAACCATGACCTCTTGACACAAGCTGAGGTGAGCATGTATCAGCTGGTACATAAGGATCACGTTGCCACTACGTCATTGGAGTGAAGTGAGTCACAACTTTTGCAGGCAGACTTCATAGGGAAGGTATCAGATCCCTGCCACTACCTTGGCTGCTCTGCATTGCACTCGTTCTCTTTCAGCCATTTTCTGGTCCGCCTTATTGAAAGGATCCCAAACAGCACTACCATATTCAAGGTGTGGTCTTACCAGATATTTGTACAACAGGGGAGGCATTTGGGCATCAATTTGCTCAAGGGACCCCTTAAAATCATTAAGTGTTAAGGGTTAATAAGAGCCACATGGGCCCATCAGGGTTAAGCCTATCTAGAAAAGATACTAGAAAAGCACCTGCCCTCACCCCAATCAACCCATTATCTCAAGTTACTAGGGTGCGATATATCCCAGACTATCTAGCACCATTCACCTGATATTGCATAACACACTCAACAATTACAAACTCCTCCAATCATACCTATTGTGCTACCATAGCCAATCTCATCAGTATCACATCCTGAAGGAAGGTGCTGAACAGTGTTAAAATAATGGTTTTTCATTAGGTGTGAGATGTCAAACCAAGCACAATAGGATGTCAAAATTTACAGTGGAATTAGTGTCATTATTTTTTTGTCCCCTACATCTTTAGCTGCTTTTCATGTCTTTCAGACTGAAATCCAAGCCAATGGTGTACTTATGACTGTGCCTTTATCATTTGTTTTGAGGTTCATAATTTTGGAAAAGCTATATTCAGGATAAGGAGAATATTACATATGCTATAAACTGGTATTGTAATGCCATACCACATTATAGGTAATCCCTTTACCTGAAATTGAGATTCAAAATGTTTGTGCATCACCATTCCTTATGGAGAGCATGAACATGATATATATAAACAAGATACTGTTAGAAAGGAGACATGAAGACTTCATAAGCACGCATCAAGGAACAGGATGTCGATACTTCTTGGAGAAGGATGTAGATTGAGTGTTCAGAAAGTGGTATTTTCCACCCTATTTCACAAATAATTTATCACTGGTGCTGAATCCACTGCTAGGTACACCCTATATAATGTTATAGTGTTTAGACTTAATAAGAGACCCAAGGTACCTCTTAATAAGGCTGACTCTGATGGCCTATGAGACTGTTGAACAGTGATGAATTATTGGTGAAATATGGCAGAATATACCACTTTCTGGAAACTGAATAGACATCCCTCCCAATTAAGTATGGACATCATACTTTGCTATGAGTCCCTATAAAGTCTTCATACCTAATTTCCAACATAATCTTGTTGATAAGATAATATTATTGCTTATACTCACCATTGCAGATTGTGATGCACAAATATCTCATTGCATAATTATAGTTAATATGATTACCTATGATGTGGTCTGCTATACAATATCAGTTGATAATGATGGGAATTTTGTGTTGTGATTGCTAAAATAATTATCTCTAAATTGGGTATCTCAAAATAAAGGAAAAAGGTGCATGTATGAGTATACTTTTGGATCAAAATTGTGCATGAAGAACTTGCAAGTTATGTTAAGTGACATCTTTTCCATGACACATTTTGACATCTTACTGTACTCATTACAACGGCTCGCACCTAATGAAAAACCGTTATTTTAACACTGTTGTTGAAGATACTTGGGTTCAAAACTTCAGATCCTCATCAAATATGATACTTAAATACTTGGGTATTATTGTGCCTTAACATGGTTACAACACATGTTGTATACACATCATACCTGTATAAAGCAAACAAAGGGGCTAGGTTTGGTTGGATTTTTTAAAGTTGGAAAATACCTATTTTGGAGAAAATATAAAAACAAATTTTGGACATTGTTTTCCTTCAAATGCAGGTTAGGCTAGGTTAGCTCAGGCTGGGTTAGGTCTTTTCATTCAGAAAATGAAGAAAATAGTGGTTCAGAATCTTGGGCAATACCCTTTTTCTTAAAATGGAGGTTAGGCTATGTTAAGTTAAACTGTGTTATACTTTTTCTTTTAATATTATTGCTTAGGCTACATTATCTAACACAAATCCCATTTTTGGTGTCATTTGGCTTGCCAACTAAAATGTTGCACTGGGTCCAGGAATTTATCAAACACCATAAAGCACAAATTTACCCATGCTTTTCATCTGGAACTCAATCTAGCTGAGTGTTGGTTGGTTGGTTATTGGTTTTACAACATGTTGACCATTGAGTCATGTAGCGTTGCCAATCTCTCATGCCGATTGGATGCAGGTGAAGAGTAGCGACAGGTGAAACTCGAACACACAACCTTTCGATTGTGAGACGAGCAACTTACCCCTAGACCAATTGTGCCCCTAGCTGAGTGTCATGTAAGCTGTATGTGAATGGTTTTTGTGTCCTGGGTGAAGAATTTTGCATTTGGTTGAGCTTAAAGCAGAAGCCATTTTTCAGACCACTGCCCTAATGCATCCAGGTCTGAATGCATCTGGTCCAGCCCTGAAATACTGAATATTGCAATACAAATGTGTTATCTGCAACAAGCTTCAGGCCACAATTCACACACTCTGGAAGGTCATGAACAAAGAACAGTAAGTGAGATGGGCTAATCACTGATCCTTGGGGTACCTCACTGGTGACTGTAGCTCAATCAGAATTTGCTCCTACCACCATTCATGTCTCCCAGATAAAAATGTTATCATCCATGCCAGAGTATTTCCACAAACTCTCAAGTCATGCAAATAATAACATCATAACACCAATTATAAATTAAAATGAATGTAATCAAATGTTTGATGGCAAATTAGACTGAATGTGAACCAAACATAAGACTTTCAAGGCGGTGCCGGTGCCAAATCATTAAAGCACTTGTGCGTCATGTTTGTCCCCGTACTATTTCAACCACGACGTTCTCCACTGAGAGCCGCAACTAACCCATGAAATACCAAAACAAAAACAGCTTTAGCTGTTCCATGTCCAGCTTGCAGGTCGCACTCACTTTATAATAACCACCATCCTCCCTCCTGACCTCTACAGCAAGCGCCTCCATCTTTAACGGCGTGCGTTATACTTCTCTCGCGAACAGATGGCGCTGGCATCACCAGTTGTTACGATTTTGTTTGAGAAAGTTATTTTGCAGCCGATGTTTTGGTAGGTAATATCATTTACTAAGCTAACACATAAATGTGCTTTTTGTTGTAGAATGCATTTTGTTGTTGTTGTTTTGTTAAGAAATATGCAAAAATGCAGTAATTAAACTCAAACTTGAAGGAATACAAGATATATTCACCTTAATTTCCAAGTACATCGTGAATGGTCTTAAACCGTGTTTCCCCTTTTATCCTGCCAAGAGAGGTAATGGAATTGAAAATTGGTACAATATGGAAGCATATTTTCATACAGTTGCGACAATACCAGGCATGTTCTTCATAATTTGCTTTGCCCTTAATACCTGTGAATTGCATCGTGTAAACTTCTTCGCATTCCGTCCAGCGTAGCCGAAGACCCGTGATTATGAAATTGAACTCCCTCGAAAAATAGAAACCGCAGTACCATTAGAGGTGATGTGCTTATTGGTAATAACGTCGGTTTAAAGGCAAGCAATCCTGGGAAAGCACGTGTAACACCAGGAAGGCAAAAAGCTAGTTATGTACCTAGGTAGGTAGCTACCTACCTACATAGGTATCTGGGCATATACCTAGGTAGGTATCTAGGTAGATATGTATGTGACAGGTAATTCTGTATAATTTGACATACGAAATGGAATGGGTTTGTAAATAAATCACATTTGTCTTGTGTCGCTTCAGTTCAAGCTTTATCAGATGCGGTGAGTCAAGCCCTCGTTTTACCTATGATATTTGAGTCTTGAATATACGAGGTATGTCTAAAATGTATCCGACCTTTGGCCGGAAAAAATATATTACGTACCTGACGGGATTGGGACCCTAATCCCCTTCAATGTAGGCCCCTTGCACCTGCACACACTTAGCCCACTGATCCTTCCACTGCCAAAAACACTTCTAGAAGGCTTCTATTGGAATGGTGTTCATCTCCACCATCATGTTTTGCATTATCTCTTCTCTACTGTCAAAACGGGATCCTTTCAATGGCGTCTTCAATTTCGGAAACAACCAGAAGTCGCAAGGAGCCATGTCTGGAGAGTAGGGAGGTTGGTTAATGACTGAAATTCCATGTTTGGGCAATAAATTTTGGATCAGGTGCAATGAATGAGCTGGAGCATTGTCATGATGCAACTGCCAGTTTTTTGCCGTCCAGAGGTCTCGTCTTTTGCGCGAAACTGCATCACAGTCGTTTGAGAACTTGTTGATAGTATTCTTTTGTCACTGTTTGTCCTTCCGGTGTGTATTTGTGATGCACAATTCCATGAATATAAAAAAACACAGTTAGCATCACCTTGGTTTTGCTTTGCACCTGTCACACTTTTTTCGGTTCTCAAACGTTCTCAAACGATCTGTGATGCAGTTTGGCGCAAAAGACAAGACCTCTGGACGGCGAAAAACTGGCAGTTGCATCATGACAATGCTCCAGCTCATTCATCGCACCTGATCCAAAATGTATTGTCCAAACATGGAATTCCAGTCGTTAACCAACCTCCCTACTCTCCAGACCTGGCTCCTTGCGACTTCTGGTTGTTTCCGAAATTGAAGATGCCATTGAAAGGATCCCGTTTTGACAGTAGAGAAGAGATAATGCAAAATGCAATGGTGGAGATAAACACCATTCCAATAGAAGCCTTCCAGAAGTGTTTTCGGCAGTGGAAGGATCGGTGTGTGCAGGCGCAAGGGGCCTACTTTGAAGGGGATTAGGGTCCCAATCCTGTCAGGTACGTAATAGATTTTTTCCGGCCAAAGGTCGGATACATTTTAGACAGACCTCGTATGTATGTGGGTAGGTACCTGCCTATGTATGGAAAAAGCTGAGGATTGGCATAATGCAAATGTACCCAGTGGTAATTTTAAAAATGGAAGTTAAAAGTGTGTAGGAAACTACAGGCCAGTAAGTTTAACCATCATTACCTGGTTTACAATGTACTAGAAAAAACTGGTCAAGGAGAATGCTTGTTAAATTTCTGCTTTTAGGTCTTTTGGCATTTTTTTTTCAGAGTACCATGTTTATGAATGTGATTTGGAAGATTCAACCACTCATTTTTCCTGCTCATACTTACTTTTCAGTTTATAATAGGGAACCTATACTATCATCCATGCTGCACTGCTGTTCTCTGTGCCATAATGTATCCACCCCTCATCTGGTGCTTTTCAGATGTGATTAAGAGGAAATTTAACACTCTTTGTGATTGATTGAGCACTTCTTCAGGTTAAAAATCCTTGGTTTCTGCCTTTTTGCCACATATATTATGGACACTTCCAACTTCCAAGTTAGCAAAATCATGGGAGATACTGTGCCAGACCAGACATGACATACAGATGACATAATGATCTGAATATATCTTTTATTTTTATTCTACAATATTATATTATATCAGTTAATATTAGATTATAATTGATTAGGTTATGTTAGGACAGGTCAGCTTTTTCTATGTAATTATTATGCAGTTAAAATTACCAGGTTCTGATCAATGATTAAAAAATATAAAATGAGAAATAATAATTAAATATGAAAACCTAACCTAACCTAATCAAGTTTAACATGATCTAAGCTAATATAAACTAATATATTATGTCATGTAATATATTCTGAAATGGCTGCATTGCATACAGTCCACGACCATTGTGTTCCCACACTGCTGTCTGAAGGTGGTTGTGTGCAATATCTGAGGAAAAAAGGTGGAAACTAAGCATTTTCTATGTGAAGAAGTGTTGAATAAACCGCATGGAGTGTTTAATTTTCACTAAGTCAAGTCTGATAAATGCCAGAATCATGTTCATAAATGTGGTATTCCAAAAAATTAAGCTATGAGAACCACTTGTAGTGCTAGTCAATTGAAGCCTCAGTGCCATACCTATGATGTCATCACATACTAACATGTCTGTCATCTTTCAAATTGATGATGCCAGCAGGCCATGGCAGCACATCCATGCCAATTTCCTGGGCCGATATTGGGCTGTAGCTTCCTCATCGTCGTGGACAGCTACTCCAAATGGTGGTGTCAATGAAGGCAATGACACCCAGCCGGACAGTGGCCACAATGAAGGACATGTTTGCTTGGCTGGGGCTGGCACTGCAGGTGGTGACTGACAATGACCCTCAGTTCGCCAGCCATGAGTTCGCCACCTTCATGCGAGCCAACAGCATCCGTCACGTTCGCGTTGCTCCGAACCACGCCTCATCAAACAGGTTGGCAGAGCGGGCAGTTGGCACATTGAAGAACACCCTGAGGACTACAATGGCTGCAGGCAGCAGAGCGGACCTCTCGTTGGCCCGCGCACTGATGGCCTACAGCAGTGCGCTGATGGCTACTCCTCACGCGGCCACAGGGCGTACGCCAGCAGAAAGGCTGTACGGCCGGAACATCCGCACACGGCTGAACCTGCTGGCGCCGAGCGCGGACACAGCCCTGCAAGAGGCCGGCCAGCGACTGCAGGAATCAGCAGGTGGCAGGTTGAGGGAATTCCTGCTAGGGGCATCCGTGTGGGCGCGGTGCTACACCGGTGCGAGTAAGTGGGTGCGCGGGACAGTTGCCGCGCGCCCCGGTCCCGTATCGTACGAAGTGGACGTGTGGCACGCTATCTGGTGTCGCCACGTCGACCAACTGCTGGCGGCGGCGCAGCGAGGCGGCGGACTTGTCACGGGCTGTGTCGGAAACGGAGAACAGCGACCGGAGCGCGGACATGGTGCGCCTCCAGACTGGACACGTGGCTGGACGGAGCCCGCAATCGCAGCGCCGCAGATCGTCCCTAGCGGTGGCGACTGCGCGGGCGCCGGCGAGCGTGCGCCGAGCGCTCATGCTCCGGGGGGCTGCGGGCGGACAGCGAGTGGTGAGCGCAGACGACGTCGAGGGCAGCAAGAATGCCACCACCACGGATGGCGAGCGCGGCCAGCGGGCTGACTCAGAAGACACGAAGGACGGACACCGGAGGCTTCCCGCAGGGTCGGCGACCGCAGCAGCAGCGCGGCAGGTGGCGGCAGACGCGCCGCCAGCAGCGGTGTTGGCGGCTGGAGCCGCGCGCGGTGCATTGCATGGGGTGGATCCAGGAAGGAGGCTCACTTCCGCATTTTCCCCACAGTTGCACCAGAAGCCATGCAGCTTCTTGGCATCTGCTCGAGGGCAAGGAGAGTCCGGAGTTGGCGTTGTCTGCTGCATACGGGCAGCAGACGATGGCGGCAGATCTCCACTTCCTCTCTGGACAAGCTGGCTGATGCATTTGATGCCAAGTGCCAGTCTGCCCTGGGCGTGAGCTGGTGGGGTGAGAATGAGGTGTGTGTGTGTGTGTGTGTGGTCAGTTTGTCGCAACCACCATGTCTTAAATGTCTTAAGTATCCAGTGACATAGATGGGTCTGATGCGATTTCAAGTTCGGTACTGGCTTCACAAAACACCTTGACACCTAACGTGGATCAGTTGGGGGAGGGCAGGTGTGCAAATAGCCATCAGATACTACCCCAAGCATTTGTGGAAGAAGCAAAGTTTCGGTTTTCTTAATTTCTATCACCTTTTAGCAACAGCAGCATTACAAGCTGTTGTTTTGGAATCATAATTTGTTAAAAGGTGAGCAAGTTGTAGATTTGCTTTTTCTCTTTTGAGAGTAAGATTGTGCCACTAAGGATGATGTACACACGGTTTATTGATCATGGTTTAAGACAGAAGCCACCCAGTGCACACTATTCGGCGCCACTACTCCAAAAATCTTAGAGAATGCTTCTTTTCAAGAACTGAGCCACATCCACCGGTCGGTTATAACAGTAAGCCTCCTTTCCATCAGCTCGAATGATGCACTTGCCATCTGCTGAAAGGAAATATGACCATTGAGGTCCAATTTGAGGTTTCCTGGTGACCTTATTGAGGACTTGACCGAAGGGGAACTACAAATGCACTAGTTCCTCCTCGTGGCTCCCTATTTTTCACTTGTGGTTTTGCTTATTTCACATGTGATTGTGCTACATAGATGTGTTACATTGCGGTGACGATATTTGTTTCAGGATGCGGTGACATAGTCACGGCCTAGGGCTGTTTGTGTTCAGTGGCTTCGGTACCATGTGCGGGGGAGAGTTATTTTTTAGGCGTGTCGGATCATGAAGGTCATTTGCGTCGCCTTTGTACCATATGCGGTGTCCTAAGATTAATATTTCACATAGTGAAGGTTATCAGGCCAAAAGATTAATCCCAGCATAAAGTCAACATCAGTGCAAGGTGTCACAGGTGTAGAATAATGTAAAAACTTACCAATTACAACTTTTTACTTGAGCTCGCGCACAACCGCCAACAGGGTCTGTTCGGCTACCCGGAGCTGAAGGAAGCCGGCGGGTTTCTGGCGATGCGAGACGACGCCACCGTCCAGTGTCGCCGTCTGGTGGATGAAGCGTGCACTTCTCGCTCAGCCGGCAGCCGCAAGATGGTGCAGGTGTTCGACGACCTGTCGGACGCGCTGTGCCGCGTCGCCGACCTGGCCGAGTTTGTTCGGCTGGCCCATCCGGACCGCGCCTTCCAGAGCACGGCGACCGAGGCCTGCGTGGCCGTCAGCAACCTGGTGGAACGGTGAGCGGTGCCGCCCTACCTCGGGGCTGTGTGCTGCGGCGGCAGCAGCAGCAGCGAGCAATCCCACCCTGCCCAAATACTGTGTGGCATGCTAGGTGAACAAGGAGTCGCCCTGACCTGCCGCAGCACAGTGTTAGAGACATGGCGGATTACTCCAGACACACTGTAGCCTACTTGTACCTTGTCGTGGAGACACAAAGTCTCTGACTGCCCCACCTCCACCTGCCATAGCACCATGTGTCACTAGGGGGTTGGGGGTTGCGTGGCAAGTTTTCGAACTCCCTGTACCGCAAAATATTTTGACTTGAGTCCGAATGTTCTGTCAGTTTTTTTAAATAGTATTTGGAAGAAGCTTGAGAACAACGGATTTTCTCCCTCTCAACCCCCAAATTTGCACCATAACCTCATAGGTCTGAGGAGCAGAATGCCTAGTACCAAATCCAATCTTGAAGAGTGCTGAGGCGTCTAGCCCTACCAAAATCTGCTTTGATCCCATTTTTCAGAAAGCTACAATTTTCAGTGTTTGCTGACGGTATTGGTGTTTGCCAAATAGGAACCCCACCAAATCGGTCACTATGCCCTTTTCCCGGCTTCCCAGGCACATCCCGCCTAGCAAACCGCTCCGCTTTCGCGATCAAATTATCCCCCTCCAAACCTCCTTCAAATATCTCGGAATTATCCTCGACAAAGACTTTATTTTCTCCCCCACACCACCTATATTAAACAGCGCTGCGCTGTTCGACTTAATCTCCTGCGCTGCATCTGCGGTCGCGACTGGGGTGCACACAGGACGACTCTTACCAAAATGTACATTGCACTGATACGTTCAATCCTGGAATACAATGTGGGGACGAGTGGTCTAGGGGTAAGATGCTCGTCTCACAATCGAAAGGTTGTGGGTTCGAGTCTCACCTGTCGCTACTCTTCGCCCGCAACCAATCGGCGTGAGAGATTGGCGACGCTATATGACTCAACGGTCGACGTGTCGTAAAACCAATAACCAACCAAAACCGAAGAATACCATGTGTTTATCTTCGATCATATCCAACACTCAAAGTCACTGAATGACCAAAAACACCACCCCCCCCCATCACCGGAGCACACTGCACCACACCTGCCACCAGTCTCCGGGGTGAGACCAACCTCCCTAGCCTACAACAACGCAGAACACTACAACTCGTTAGATACCACTTCAGGACAACAACACAGCGAAATCACCCCTCCAATGTCGCTTGGACTAAACCCCCGGTTCGGCGTTCCAAAACACAAATAATACAGCATTGTCATTCACTTGAAACAGGTTCTCACATCCACACTGAAATTTCCGGAGGTTACCCCTGACCGAATTCCCCTCCCCCTTCTCCAATTTTGGCACATGAAACACCCCAAACTTGAGTATCTCTTTAGGCAAAATAAAATCCTGCTCACCCCCATCGAAGTTCAACTTAAGTTTTTTTTAATATCAAGAGGCCCACCCACAACACACCTTCTTTTACACGGACGGCTCACGTACCAGCAATGGTACGGGAGCCGCCTGGTGCGGTGGGCCCGATACTGGTCAAACCAAATTAACACTTCACCATTCGGTATACACAGCAGAACTAGTCGCCATACTCACTTGCCTCCAACACATCACTGCGCAACACATCACTACCCCTACTACAATATGCACTGACTCACGATCTTCCGTGGACGCCCTCGCGGCACTACACAATACCACGCATCCCACGCTCCACGCCATCCGACACCTCTACAATGACAACCACGCACACCTTCAGCTCACCCTGCTCTGGATCCCTGGACATAGGGGTATCCCGGGAAACGGAAGGGTAGATGGTCTCGCCCGCGCGGCGATCGACCTCCCCGCTAGCAATGTAGCTCCGGTGCCCCCGGGGATCTTCTATCCCTCACAAATAATTAATTAAAAAAATATATTCAGGACTGCTGGTCACACAACACCACACACCTACACGATATCAAGCCCACACTCTCCAGCTGGCCCTCCTCCAACCAGCACACTCGTCTGAACGAGGTGACACTCGCCAGACTTCGCCTCGGACACACCAAATTGACACACAATTATATTTTTCATCGACCTTCCACTTTGTAGCACATGTCACGTACGCCTTACTGTCACCCATATCTTACTTAGCTGACCAGCATATGCTCCTCACCGTCACGATATCATCCAGTGTTTCACCAACATCCATTCACAACTTTCGCTTCGAGCTCTCCTCGGGAATGAGCACCCGGCACTCCTCGAGTTACTTTTACGCTTTCTACAAGACACCAAACTCTCCGAACTGATCTAAAGCCTCCGTTGCATTTACCTGATCCAAGCAAGTATGATGTGAAGTTAAAAGTTATATGACACGCGCTACATTCCTCACTGGCTGTATGACTCCACTCCACACCTCTTCCTCTCCGACGTCGCAAAACACATACATATAGGTTATCTCACACTAGGTAGACAGGAACGGATCCAATTTGGCCAAACGGACGGATTTCCTTTTAACACGCGCACTGGAGGTGGGGGGTGAAATCCGCCCACCCCTCCGTTTTTGTCGTAAATAACTGCAAATTTTTGTGGTCTGGCGCTATAACATTTTTTGACTTTAGCGGCCCCTAACTTGAAAAATTTTCCGCCGATTTCCATTTGTCTTGCTTTAAACGACGCGCCGTTCATTTCTAAGCAGGTACACCGAAAATCGCGTATATCGACCGGTAAAATCTGCAGTTATTTGCGAAAAACCGGAGGGGTGGGCGGATTTCGCCCCCTCTCCAGTGCGCGTGTTAAAGTAAGAAAAATGGAAATCGGCCGAAAATTTTCAAGTTAGGGGTCGTCAAAGTAAAAAATTTCCTAGCGCTAGACCACAAAAATCGGTGCTGATGCGCTTCCCGTATATCCTCAAAAGGGAAGTGTTCTTGGCAACACTAGCGACTTGTTTGATGTATATTGATCTGCTATATAGTTTCAAGGTCATGTTAGGTCACCGAGGTCAAGTCAGGTCAAGTTCATGACAGGTTAATGGAACCAAACCTGATCAACTGGAATGTTGTCATAAATGCACTACTGCTTGTCATTTGTGCTGTTCGTCATTGCGTTTCCATACTTTATTCATGTACTTCGCTCCTTTCTTCGCGAAGCCGATTGCACCGAGCTGCCTGACGGAACAGTCGGGCGGGCGGCACGGTTCCGGTAACTGGAACAGGTAACTGACCTGATAAAGTGCTGCTATATAGGTGACCTGAGGTCAAATGTCGGGTCTAGCATCTGTACTGCATCATTAGTAATGTCCAAAACACCATTGGTGCCCATTTTGGAGCATTTAAACACAATCAAAGGGATCCATGACAATGACAAGCCAAGCCACGCAAAACAAGAAAATTTTGGCAAATGTGACCTCATTTGACCTTGAAGATATTGCCTAAGGTCATGAAATTTGCACACAATAGAGTTCACTACCGTACCCATCCACCGTGTGAATTTCGTTCCTCCAGCTGTACTAGGAGCCGAGATCTTAGGGGTGCGGAATCCGCCCCCCCAGTGCGCGTAATTTTCAGAGGCCCTCCAGGGCGCGTGTTAAATTGCGCTTGGTTTTTTACCTACGGGTTTTCCAAGCAGCTTGGTTTTTCCATTTTTAAGGGTTTCCAAGCTTTAACTTAACATACACCGACACATACAAGGTCAGGTCTGAATCCCACGACTCGCTCTGGGTGACAGGCCTCTGCTTCGCTTCGCTTCAGGTCTCAGGTGGGCAGTGGAGCCTCTCCGTAGGCTGTGAAGCTGTCCACCCTCCAAATGTCCTTCCATTGTTATGATTGTATGTATGTATGTATGTATGTCTGTCTGAATATGTACCTGTTTGCCATGTATGTATCGTCCATCTACGCCATGTTTCTTGTTTGACGGCGTCTCTCCTTTCTTGCCTAATTGATATAACCGGATGTCACATTAAGCCGGATTAACGTAATTCCTTCTTTAACGTAACAATCTCTAGCAGATGGCACTTTGCCTCAGCTAAAGATTTAGGGGGACACAAAAGAAAAAAAGTAAGTTCCCCTCAGCCTCGTGGTGCCGTCCGTTGCGTTGCAGCGTGATTCTACGACAAGTCTGCCACGCAGCATCACGACGTGACATTGTGTGATGCGATGCTGTGATGCATCGGTGGATGTTTTGACCTTATGGAGGTTGGGGGAGCAGTTTCTAGGTGTTGGGACACGTTCTGATGTGGTCGTGTAGCGTACATTTTATGAGGATGTATGCCGCAGACGTGAATTGACAGGCCAAATGATCTGGTGGGTGTTTTCGTTCCACAAGTGATGCCTAGATCCAATCCAATGCTGTAGCATTGGATCCTACACATCCTATCCATCCTGATCCTACACATCCAATGCTACAGCATTGGATGTGATGATGCAGTGCCGATGTTGCTGTCATTACACAGTGGTGGATGCTGCATGTTGTGACATTACAGTGGCGAGCGTGACTCGGTCGTGTGCCGGACGTCATGACCGCTCGTGACCTTTGTGTTGATCCGCACTGCACGCCATACCGCTGTGGTGGACGTGTCTTGTTGCCACATTGGACGTTGCAGCACAGTGCTGGATGTTGTGACGCTACAGTGGATGTTGTGACGCACAGTGGATGTTGTGACGCTACAGTGGATGTTCCGGCGCACTGCTGGATGTTGTGACGCTACAGTGGATGTTCCGGCGCACTGCTGGATGTTGTGACGCTACATTGGGCATTACGGCGCACTGTCGGATGTTCGACACTACAGTGGATGTTATGACGCAGTGTTGTATGTTGTGATGCGACAGTGGACGCTATGACGCGGATGGCGTGCCAATGTCGTGACGTCCGGTCGCCGCCGCAGGATGAACACCCACGGCGCGCTGTACTCGGCCCTCGAGCGGTCCGTGTCGGCCGGCGACGTGGTCGCCACGGACGCCGTGGACCAGCACGTGGCGCGCCTGTACCTGCACGATTTCGAACAGTGCGGCATCCACCTGGACGAGGCCAGTCGCCAGCGTGTCGTGGACCTCACCGATCGGGCCCTGCAGGTAACCGGCCTGTCTACGCCTCAGTCTGCCCACGCCTCGGCCTGTCCACGCCTCAGTCTGCCCACGCCTCGGCCTGTCCACGCCTCAGTCTGCCCACGCCTCAGTCTGCCCACGCCTCGGCCTGCCCACTCCATAGCCTGGCCAGTATATTACAATCTGGATACAACATTGTCCTGAAATAAATGTTTCGGTTAAGGAGAGGATATCGAGCGACGACGTAAAACCCACAATGACGTTGGGAAAAGCCGGCGAGTTGAGAGGTACAGTGATGCTGGAACGTGAATAACAGTATCGGTTTTTTGGCATTTCGATGACACTACGCCATCAATGGAGAATGATATAGCTGGCAGTTGTTATTCCAGCTGAGCACCGTCGACATTTATGGAAGTCAATTCGGGAAGTCTGTTCAAAGCTGAAGTCTCAGTTGCCAGGGAGTTGAAACTAGCCCCCATTAGGTCGCGTTTTTCACTTGAAGTTTTTAAATCGTGGGCACCGAGATGCATTCATGGCATTTGCATGATAATTAATAATTTTGAATAATTGAGTAGATGCAGATATTATCTTGTGTTGGTTTAGCACGTGCCATTGGAAGGGGTTCATTTTCCCACATCCTTCCACGGGTGAAGACTGTTATTTCCCGGTGGTGGTATGTTCTGTGCATAAAGTACTGATGGACATCACTGACCCGGGGCGTGAGAGTGCGCTATGATGTTCAGGCGATGCACTGGTGACCAGCTGGCAAGATCCGAAGCTCACCTGATGCTCCGATGGCCGGCTAACGTAATGTTGCGCCACAGGTGGGTCAGGCGTTCCTGACCGGCACCCACGAGCCAGCAACAGTGAACAAGGGCCAACTGCCGTCCAGCATCATGCAACGGTAGGGCCCGCTGCCGTTGCATTGCAACATGTGACGTGCCTCTGCCCGCTGCGGCACGTTCCGCCGGCGGGCATCCGCCATGCTGGATTGCGTTCCGCTGGAGTCGTGTCTCGTTCGCTCAGTGCCGGATTGGCTGAGGCGCCCTGGCGCGGTCTGGCGCTGGTCTGACCTCGGCTGCGCGTGAACGTCAGCAGTCTGAGGCCGGCGATCGAACACTGACGTTCGATGGGAATCTCGTGATAATTATCTGAGCTTGTCTCTGGCCGTCTGACTTGGACGGAGATCACGTGTCCGCCGGCGGCCTCATATCTGGCGTCCGGCTGGTCGGCAGACTGACGGACGGAGATCACTTGGCCGCCAGCGGTTTGTTGTCTGATGTTAGTTGTGGGCGCTGGATAACCATTGGCAGTTTAGGCGCCCTTAAGCCCCCCCAAAAAACCAACTGGCCGACCGGCAGACTGACGTCGGCCGGAGATCACGTGGTGGTCAGCGGCCTGATGTCGGACGCGTCGTCCGACCTGACCCGAGAAGCGGCCTACCGCGGCTACCTGTCGCGCCAGCCGCGGCAGGAGGCGCTGCTGGACGCCATGCTGGAGGCGCGCCATGACCTGGCACACCTCTGCGGCTTCCCCTCATTCGCCCACAGGTGGGACGGCTGGTGCCCGTGCGTGGTGGAAGCCCGGTTTCCAGAGGTGTCCGTGTGTGGTGGATGTTATGGTGCCGGTGTGGCGCAGTGATAAATTATTTGTGAAATAGGGTGGAATATACCACTTCCTGAGCACTGAATCGACATCCCTTCGAAAATAGTATCGGCATTATGCTTCTTGATGAGTCTTTATGATGGCCTCATATCTGATTTCTAACAGTGTTTCGTTGAGAAGCATCATGAGTATGCTCACCGTTGCAGATCATGATATATGAACATCTCTAAACACAATTACGGGTAAGAGGATTATCTATGATATGGTGTGTCAAACAATATTAGTTGGTAAGCATACACATTTTGTATCGTTATGGTTCAAGTAGTTTTTTTCCTCTATAGTTTAGAATTGACGTTTTCTGTTCTCTAAAAAATGTTCGTATAGTATGCATTGTGTTATCCAGGCCAGCTGTCAACACACCATCGAAGTATATACATAATATATATATTTTTATATATATATATATATATAATATAGCGTAATTATATAATATGGAGAACTATATAATAGTAATAGTTCTCCCTAAATTAGGCGTCTGGCAGCAAACGAAAAAGGTACACGTATGAGTACACTGTTCGATTAAAATTTGGTGGGAAGAACCTGTTCGATTATATCGCTTTCATGACAAATTTCGACATCCTGTACTCGTTTAGACATCTCACACCTAACAAAGCACCATTATTTTAACTCTGGTGAGGCGCACGGTGAAGTCGTTCACGGGCACATTTTGATTTGGTTGACTGATTAGCGCTGGAAGTGTTTCTATTAGGTAGAGACGAAATGGGGCCATGTGACCATGCTCCGGTCGGTAGGTCGGCCATTAACGTTGGACAATGAATATGTGTATGCACTTGTTGCTATCGATGGTGGTGGATTAACCGCCTCTCCAGCCCCCATCTTGTCTGTGCTGCTGGGGGAGGGAGAAGGCATGGCATACGGGCACCCGCCGTTCAGAGGGGATGGACATTTTCCGTTATCTTAAAAGTATGTATAGTATGCATTGCGTTATCCAGACCAGGTGTCATCACACCGTGGAAATTATTCCGTTGTATGCAGTCTTGGCAGACTCGGTTTGGGTTTCGAAGTGGCCGAGAATCCGGTTGTCAGTCGGACAACTGGATTGAGGGGTAGGCAACGTTTTGCAAGATACGTGCAGGAAATGCATGCATAAGCTGTGAAGCTTTCAAGCAATTGGGACGGAGGAAGTGACGACTCCGTGGTCATGTCTACGAGTGATCACCTCATAGTGATATATGACGACATCCGTGATTGCAAGGCAAGTACATCAGCTATTTCAGTCATCGTGCTGGGACAAAACCAGCTGCCATTTGCATAGCAATAAGCCCAGTTGCCATTCACTGTATCATGTGGTAAACTTTACCACTCCTTCACCTGGGAAAATATAACAAAATTTAACAAACCCGTGTGCCTTGTTACCTACAGTTTGACATGGGCATGATGTCCAGAGGATGACCTGACACCGACCACCGTGAACTGACGCTCGGCTGGGCTGAGGCGGACCTTCGACGCGGCACTGACCCGAGCGTGACCGTTGACGCGGCACTGACCCGAGCGTGACCGTTGACGCGGCACTGACCCGAGCGTGACCGTTGACGCGGCACTGACCCGAGTGTGACCGTTGACGCGGCACTGACCCGAGTGTGACCGTTGACGCGGCACTGACCCGAGCGTGACCGTTGACGCGGCACTGACCCGAGCGTGACCTTCGACGCGGCACTGACCCGAGTGTGACCGTTGACGCGGCACTGACCCGAGCGTGACCGTTGACGCGGCACTGACCCGAGCGTGACCTTCGACGCGGCACTGACCCGAGCGTGACCGTTGACGCGGCACTGACCCGAGCGTGACCGTTGACGCGGCACTGACCCGAGCGTGACCGTTGACGCGGCACTGACCCGAGCGTGACCGTTGACGCGGCACTGACCCGAGCGTGACCGTTGACGCGGCACTGACCCGAGCGTGACCGTCGACGCGGCACTGACCCGAGCGTGACCGTTGACGCGGCACTGACCCGAGTGTGACCGTTGACGCGGCACTGACCCGAGCGTGACCTTCGACGCGGCACTGACCCGAGCGTGACCGTTGACGCGGCACTGACCCGAGCGTGACCGTTGACGCGGCACTGACCCGAGCGTGACCGTTGACGCGGCACTGACCCGAGCGTGACCGTTGAAGCGGCACTGACCCGAGCGTGACCGTTGACGCGGCACTGACCCGAGCGTGACCGTTGACGCGGCACTGACCCGAGCGTGACCGTTGACGCGGCACTGACCCGAGCGTGACTGTTGATGCGGCACTGACCCGAGCGTGACCTTCGACGCGGCACTGACCCGAGCGTGACCGTTGACGCGGCACTGACCCGAGCGTGACCGTTGACGCGGCACTGACCCGAGCGTCACCTGACGGCAGGGCGCTACGCGGCAGTCTGGCCCAGTCTCCGGAGACAGTGTCCGAGTTCCTCGAGAGCCTGCAGCGCGGACTGGCGCCCGAGGCCCAGCGTGACTTCGACACAATGGCCGCCATGAAGCGGACCATGAGCCACCGGGTATGAGCTCGACCTCGCCACTGATCGGGGAGTGCGGCGGTGTGGGTTTGGTTGGGGCACGCCCGGCGGTAGTGCCACCTGTAGCTTGCAACAACACATTTTCGTGAAGCGGAGGAGAAATGACGAAAAAATTACTCAGCCGTAAATCAGCATATCTTTACAATATGTGACGTGATTTCGCTGACATTAGCAGACAGTGATTTTTTGTTGTTAAAGAAAAGTTGAGGATGGATCATAGAAGGTGTGCCTGCATGCGCATCCCCAATATTATGCACGTATAGCGTTCCATCCGCGCGTGTTTGTATATTAAGCCGTCTCGACTAGTTGTCGCTTTGACAATTCCGTATGACTGACTGTGTTATGGGCGCTGCATTACCACTGCAGTCGATGCGCCCCAAAACCTCAATAAACGAACAAACAAAAATCCGTGGGTGTGTCTTCTCTTGGTAATCCGTGCGCTGTGACTCACTATTGCTCACTCGAATCAATCAAGTGTAGCTGTAGGATGTCAATGCAAAGCTGTCTTCCATGTGTCAATATTTGTTTACGCTACATCCTGAGTGAATATCCGAATGCAGTGTTGGATTTTCAGACTCGACTTCCAGAGTTTAACATATGTGGATATGAGCGTTAGCACAGCATGCAAATGATACCAGCCAAATAAATGCAACAGCATGTTCATATTGGATGTGTTGGGGGTTTAAGCACCGCATTTCTTTCAGCACCTATTTTCAGGCCTGTTGACACTTGACATGCTATCATACCGTCTGATGTTATGCTGTGCATTATGCAGTATCTATATACTTCCTTATTTACTAACGCCGACAGTGTAGTGGACTGGGCGCGGCAGTTGACCTGGACCACGCCTGCCGCAGGAGCTGGCACCCTGGGACGTGACGTTCCTGACGCACGCGGCGCGGCGGCGGCGCCAGTGTGACGACAACCTGGCCGAGTACTTCTCGGTGGGCACGTGCATGCGCGGTCTCAGTCGGCTGTTCACTCAGCTGTTTGGCGTGCGGCTGGAGGTGGAGCCGGCGCGGCCCGGAGAGCTGTGGGCGCCCGACGTTCAGAAGGTGGCCGGTGAGTGGCGTCGTGCGGTCTTCTGCAGGCCGGCTGTCGCATCTGGGGCGCTTCTGGTCTGTGCATCGTCAGCACCATGGCCTGTGCGTATCCAGCAGCCCTGCGCTTCACATCTTCGACACGGGTCCTTGCATCTCCAGCACCATGGTCCTCACGTTTTCAGCACCGCTGGCTCTCTCGTCAGGCTTCTAATGCCCCTGGTCCTGGCATCCCCAACACACCTGATCTTCACATCTCCAGCAACTCTGACCCTCTTACCTCCAATGCCCCACATCATCACATTCCCCATATCCCCTATTCTCTCATCTCTACCCCTGGTCGGCAAGCCTCCCAACACCCTGTTGTTTTCATCTATCGACCGTTTGTCCGTTTTGCACTTATTCTTCCGCTCGACAGTGTCGTCCGACATTTATGACATACTCATGGCGGAATATGCATGTGTTCTTTGTTGTGCAATGTAGAGGTGACGAATTTTCTGGCCTCAACCTGGGGGCGTCGGTTGCTCAGTGGATGAGCTAAGCGTCTGGCACGTCAGGGGTACGCGGTTCGATTCCCGCGATGCCCGCCCTTCCTGCCGGGGTGAGAGGCAGGCGACGCCATATGGCCTCAGCTGCTGAGTGCGTCGTAAAGCCACAATCCAACCCAATTCAAACCTGGCCTCAACCTGAATCTGTCAGCTTGTTGAACCTGCCGTGGAGCCGTTGACACAAAACCGCCGACCGACCGGCAGTGGTGCACGAGGAGGAGGGTCTGCTGGGCCACATCTACTGCGACTTCTTCACGCGCGCCAACAAACCCAACCAAGACTGCCACTTCACCATCCGCGGAGGTCGAGAGCTGCCTGACGGTAGCTACCAGGTCAGAGGTCACACAGGTCCCAACACTTGTGTAGTGGACCACGGTTCTGATTTTTACGTTCTCACTACGTACCGCAGCGACACTGCCTGGCTCGGTTTCCTATTTCTGTACTCACCAGACCGTCGTCGTGCCGGTTTTCCGGGTGTCGCCAGCTTCACTGTTGCCGCTGCTGCTGCTGCTCAGTGCTGGGTGCAGCCAGCCTCACTCGCGAGCAGCAGCTGGCGGCGGCGTTGACGCTGAAGACGTCACCGTCGTGGGCGGCTGCCGTTCGGCTGGGCGACGGCGTACAGCGCCATGCGGCAGCCGGCTGTAGCGAACCACACGGCACGACTGTACACCGACCGACCCTGACGCCGAGCCCGTGTGCGCCAGAACCCGGTGGTGGTGCTGATGCTGACGCTGGCGCCGGCCGGCCGGGCGCGGCCGTCGCTGCTGACGCACGGCCAGCTGGAGAACCTGTTCCACGAGATGGGCCACGCCATGCACTCGATGCTGGCGCGCACGCGCTACCAGCACGTGACGGGCACGCGCTGCAGCACCGACTTCGCCGAGGTGCCGTCCGTGCTGATGGAGTATTTCGCGAGCGACGCGCGCGTGCTGGCCTCGATGGCGCGCCACTACCGCACCGGCCAGCCGCCGGACAGCGCCGCGCTGCGCCGGCTCTGTGCCGAGAACGACCCGTTCCCGGCGGCCGACACCCAGCTGCAGGTGAGTTCCCGGCGGGCACCCAGCTGCAGGTGAGTTCCCGGCGGCCGACACCCAGCTGCAGGTGGGTTGCCGGCGGCCGATACCCAGCTGCAGGTGAGTTCCCGCTGATGCCTAGCTGCAGGTAGATTCCTAGTTCGCTTTCAAGCTGCAGGTTATTTTTGTGTTGGAGAGGATTGCGGTGTTGTTGTTCGCGTCAAATTAAGTTGCCTATATTCGAGCTCGAGGTCATCTCTACTGCGACGTCGACGCGCCCCCTAAACTCAAATACACAGTGGATAATGATATCATAATCTACTATGGCCATGCTGGAGAGACGACCGGACAGTAGTAGGGCAAACTGGATACGTTGCGCGAGACTTCCGTCCAGCGCCGTGTCGTAGCGAGCGGCTCGCGCAGCTCCACCTGAGTGACCCCGGACCCCCGCCTGGCGACAGCTGTTCTACTCGGCTCTGGACCAGGCGTACCACGGCGCGGCGCCCACCAGCGCCGCCACCACAGACGTGCTGGCGCGCGTGCAGGCCCAGTACTACGGCCTGCCGCACGTGGCCGACACCGCCTGGCAGCTGCGCTTCGGCCACCTGGTGGGCTACGGCGCGCGCTACTACTCGTACCTGATGGCGCGCGCCGTCGCCTCAGTCATATGGCGCGAACTGTTCGCCGCCGACCCGTTCGACAGGTGGGTCAATTGACTGGACCAGTATGTGGTTATCGTGTTGGCGGTGTGTCACGTGGCCAGGCCTGGTTGTGGCGGTTGCGCTGGGGAGGAAAGGGGGCGGTCGCCGGCGCGTGGCCATACCGGGCTGTGGCGGTGATGCTGGAGGTCCCACACGTAGCCGTACCTGTCTGTAGCGGTGGTGCTGGAGGTCCCACTCGTGGCCGTACCGGGCTGTGGAGGTGGTGCTGGAGGTCCCACACATGGCCGTACCGGGCTGTGAAGGTGGTGCTGGAGGTCCCACACGTGACCGTACCGGGCGGTGGTGCTGGATGGAGGTCCCACACGTAGCCGTACCTGTCTGTAGCGGTGGTGCTGGAGGTCCCACACGTAACCGTGCCTGTCTGTAGCGGTGGTGATGAAGATCCCAAACGTGGCCGTACCGGGCTGTGGAGGTGGTGCTGGAGGTCCCACACGTGACCGTACCGGGCTGTGGAGGTGGTGCTGGAGGTCCCACACATGACCGTACCGGGCTGTGGAGGTGGTGCTGGAGGTCCCACACATGGCCGTACCGGGCTGTGGAGGTCCCACACATGACCGTACCGGGCGGTGGTGCTGGATGGAGGTCCCACACGTGGCCGTACCGGGCTGTGGAGGTGGTGCTGGAGGTCCCACTCGTGGCCGTACCGGGCTGTGGAGGTGGTGCTGGAGGTCCCACACGTGACCGTACCGGGCTGTGGAGGTAGTGCTGGAGGTCCCACTCGTGGCCGTACCGGGCTGTGGTGGTGGTGCTGGAGGTCCCCCGCGTGATCAGAACGGGATGTGGAGACGGTGCCGGGGTGTTGGTAGTCCACGTAGTGCATGGTCGAACCCAACTGGAAGTCTCCACGTAACCGTCTTAGTGGCGTAGCCACTTATTCTCAATTTGGGGACGCCAGTCTTCATGTCGATAGTTAATGGACAATGCCATTAGGCGCAATGTTAAATTCAGACACATTTAGCGGAAGCGTTCCGGTTCTCCCTTTAGCCGTGCCCACTGTCGAAACCAAGTCGGCCTTGTCCTACGATACCTGTCCGAGTCAGATTACGGGCAATACACTTTATACACGTATCTACATGCCGCACGCTGCATTAACGTGAACTTAGTGTTATGATACCGTGTGCTGTGTCGTTTGTGAGGGTATGTGTATTAGGTGTCCGTCCTCGTCTACCCGGTGGCCGATGTCGACTGACCACGATGTGTTCCGGTGTGTGCGGGCGTGTCGCCACCGTGTGTCCGGTGTGTGCGGGCGTGTCGCCACCGTGTGTCCGGTGTGTGCGGGCGTGTCGCCACCGTGTGTCCGGTGTGTGCGGGCGTGTCGCCACCGTGTGTCCGGTGTGTGCGGGCGTGTCGCCATCGTGTGTCCTGTCTGTGCGGGCAGGGCGGCCGGCCAGCGGTACCGGCGCCAGTGTCTGGCGCACGGCGGCGGTGTGCCCGCCCACGAGCTGGTGTCCCAGCTGCTACAGCGCCGCCTCACCGCCGCCCACATGGCCGACGCCATCGTCACTGACGTCAGGGCGCAGCGCGCCGCCGCCGGCCCCTAGCCGGGCGGCCGGGCGGACCACGGACATCAGGGCACAGCACGCCGCCGCCGGCCCCTAGTCGGGCGGCCGGGCGGACCACGGACGTCAGGGCACAGCACGCCGCCGCCGGCCCCTAGTCGGGCGGCCGGGCGGACCACGGACGTCAGGGCACAGCACGCCGCCGCCGGCCCCTAGTCGGGCGGCCGGGCGGACCACGGACGTCAGGGCACAGCACGCCGCCGCCGGCCCCTAGTCGGGCGGCCGGGCGGACCACGGACATCAGGGCACAACACGCCGCCGCCGGCCCCTAGTCGGGCGGCCGGGCGGACCACGGACGTCAGGGCACAGCACGCCGCCGCCGGCCCCTAGTCGGGCGGCCGGGCGGACCACGGACGTCAGGGCACAGCACGCCGCCGCCGACCCCTATCCGGGCGGACTTCAGCTCCACCCGGCTGGTCGGTGCCCAACCGGACAGGTGTGTCGGCCCACTTCGGTCAGCCTGAGTGGTCTCCTCCAGCCTGACCGGGGGCTTCGGCCCGACTGGGCCGTCTTGACGTGGCAGGTTCCATTGGCCGGTCGCCGACTCAGGCATACATGTCTTCTGATGGGACGTACCCCCCCCCCCCCGGACTTATTCCGGGTGCTTGGCAGCCACCAGCAGAGCCTCCTCGCGGGTAGCTCACATGCAGGCGCCGGCGTATGCCCACGCGACTTGTTTGGAGGTGTGATGACCAAGTATTGCCATAGAGGCATGCCAGATGTGACTACGAGTATATCGTATATCAAGGTTAGGTGGTTCGACAGTCAATACTTCCAGCATTTCTTTTTCAAAGAATCCCCAAATATGCCTCTTTCCTGATACAGTCCCCGCCTCCTTGCGTCCTTACCTCTACAGTGGGGCCGCGGTAGCTCAGTTGGTAGAGCGTCGGACTCTTGATCGCAAGATTGTGGGTTCGAATCTCACAGCCGACGGCGTTTACCGAGTCCACCCGCGACCAATCGGCGTGAGAGGTTGGCGACGCTATATGACCTAGCGGTTGAATGCGTTGTAAAAGAACCCAAGGTTCTTCCTACCTCAACAGTGCGATCACTCGCAATGCTGTCCGCTCCAGCTCTGACACTCTACCGTGGTGAACATGTCGAGTCGTCAGGGAAATGTGACATTCGTTGTATGATGGTGTGTGCGGCGGCGACCTCATCATGTTGTTGACGTTGATCAAAGTGTGTTATGTGCGTCATGTTCGCAATGACAAGTGCAATGCCAGGACTCAATGTAATTGTGACTTTTACAACGTGGTTGAATCTAAGACTCCGTTTGCGCCACACTTCAGAGCGTCCGTTGTAGCAAAGAGTAAAATAGCCATTGATCTTTGTTGATGGTAATTTCTCAATACCTCTTAGTCGCTCTCCACCAACGCCTTGAGAACAAATACCAAGAACCACTTTCATGTGCTGCGTGCCCGTAACTTCATCCTATTGAATATCCCACAGAACAGACTACAAGCATCTAGTAATTATTTTCCACACAAAACCGCATACAGGAATCGTGACAGCGGTGCCACCAGCTGTGACGTATACGTCTACCGGTCAGTTCTTGGCTCCTCCCAAGCGGTTATATCGTCCGGAACGGCTGCGTCGGCGGCCTCCTCCGGGTCGCAGTCGCCATTGTCGTTCTCGCGGCGGTGCAAGAACTCCCACTCGGACGGGCTCACCGAACTGCTTTCTGAGGACGACAGCAGCAGTGTCAGCAGTGGAGCACGACGAACTGCAGCCAGTTCCCGGCTGGATTGCGAAGTCGCCTCGCTAACGAGGGGAGCGTGCTTGAAGACGTTGATCTAATCCAGCCACCCGCCGGGAGCCGATCGCTTGGTTTGCAAACAACACTGACCACACCAAATTGGAAGATTCGGCCTACATCACTTGGTAGACATCCATTTCCCGGTCTATCTTAGCGGCGTCCAATTTTCTTTTATCTTCTAACATAATACCAAGGTACGTTGGACTTTTTCTTAGCAGTAACGTGCCCCATACTAAGCATGACCTTATTACGGTGATTTATCTAGCACTAATAACTATCCAGGTTGCCAGCAGAAATCATAGTGTTCATCACTTGTATATGCTTATCACGATGGAAAAACAGCGCGTCCACGAGGCCACCCGGCGCGGAGTGGTGCTCAACGGTCCCGGAGAGGTAATGCTATCAGAGCAGCTTACACCCGGGGCGAGCACGACCCGGGGGCGACAGCACGACCCGGGGGCGACAGCGGGGCAACTCACGTCTGTTCTGTCGTTGGCGGGCCCACTTCCTCTGCTGGGTGAAGCGGCCGAACGACTGCAGCTGGGCGGGCGCGTCCGCGTCCGAGTCTGGCGCGCGCGGGGTTACCGCCTCGGGGTGGACGGTGAGGTGGCGGTGCGGTGCCGAGCTGCGCAGGATGCCCCGCTGCACCTGCCGACACCGACCCGTCCCCGATCACGGTCACAGTCAGGTGCAGTTCGCGGTCACGGTCATGGTCATGGTCACACCTACGCAATACCGCCTACAGACTGGTCGCTGCGAAGGGCCGGAGGAGTACAGCGACAGGCGGACCTACGAGCAGACTGGATTTCCCCACAGTTGAGACCCACCTCTGCCAGTACGGTGTCAGGCGGACCCACGGGAGGCCGATTTTCCCCACAGTTGATACCCGCCTCTCTCAGTGCATCGGCGGACAGAACCCACGAGCAAACAGGATTTCTCCACAGTTTAGATCCACCTCCGTCAGTACGGTACCAGGCGGACCCCACGAACAGGCCGAATTTCCCAACAGTTGATACCCACCCCTTCAAGTACAGTGGCAGGCCGAACGTACGAGCAGGCCGAATGTCCCCACGGTCGAGACCCACCTCTGCCAGTACAGCGGCGGGCGGACCCCACGAGCAGGCCGAATTTCCCCACAATTGAGACCCACCTCTCCCCCAGTACAGCGGCAGGCGGGCCCCACGAGCAGGCCGGATTTCCCCACAATTGAGACCCACCTCTCCCCCAGTACAGCGGCAGGCGGGCCCCGCGAGCAGGCCGGATTTCCCCACAGTTGAGACCCACCTCTCCCAGTACAGCGGCAGGCGGGCCCCGCGAGCAGGCCGGATTTCCCCACAGTTGAGACCCGCCTCTCCCAGTACAGCGGCAGGCGGGCCCCGCGAGCAGGCCGGATTTCCCCACAGTTGAGACCCACCTCTGTCAGTATGGCGGCGTGGTCCAGACCGCCGGCCGAGTGAGACATCTCTGGTACCGCAGACGGTTCCCGCACTGGCAGCGATTTCCCCACAGTTGAGACCCACCTCTGTCAGTATGGCGGCGTGGTCCAGACCGCCGGCCGAGTGAGACATCTCTGGTACCGCAGACGGTGTCGCCTGCACTGGCAGCGATTTCCCCACAGTTGAGACCCACCTCTGTCAGTATGGCGGCGTGGTCCAGACCGCCGGCCGAGTGAGACATCTCTGGTACCGCAGACGGTGTCGCCTGCACTGGCAGCGATTCGCGGCTGGATATTCTCTCCTGTGGGTCGCAGCAAGCGGTACATTAATGCTATACAGCAAACACAGCAGTAGTACACACTCGGCAGTGTGTATGGGATGTGAGCATTGTCCGTCCTCATACCTCAGATACGTTGGACAACAAAAAGCGGTCCCTGAATCGTGATATCGTGCATAGGTTAACTATCCGCAATGCTTAACCTATATGCGTTGCTTAGTAACATATATCTAATAAACGAAAAGCTGATGATAACGCTGACCAAACACCATGTACAATGCAATAACAGAGATCTTTTCCATCTGCGACTGAAGAACGAATGCGCCGAAAACGCCATTCCTGGCAGCTTCCCAGAACATTTTCGTTCCCAGTTAACATGAGCGGACGTTTCCCACAGGCCTCCAGCGTCGCAAGAGCATCTTTTACAAAACGTCAGGACTTGGTGAAGCATCAAGCCCATCCGGACATTTTGGGACAGGGCAAAAGAAGACTCACAATCGTTCGCGGGAACCTGAATTTTCGTGAAACCAATGGCAATTACCATTACTGTATGGGTAGATGCTGGTGACACTGAAACAGAGTACAGACGTATGCTGATTTTATTGCATATCTCATCAGGCTTTTGTCACAATAATGTAGTATTCATGGACACGTCACCAAATGGCAATGTCAATGTCTTCTCACTATCGGAATGGACGATCTGAGAGCTACATAGCGCGGCACTTTGTCAGCGAAATGCACATGCTTTTTCATAAAGCGACGTGTTTTCAGCAATAGCTGGCAAATATCTATCGTCTCCTAACTAAACGCACTAGATGTCAGCCACGACACGGATGTCTGAATCATAGTTTTCCATGAAAAAGTCAAAACATTCACACCAGTCTCATGAAATCTATTAATGTTTGTGAAAGCAACAAGTGCCCAGAAAAGGGCACTCATATTCAGAAGACTGAATTGTACTTGATTGCAAGACAACTTCGATTGCGTAAGCCTTGGGCCAACAAGGCAATGCTTAGCTATCTCTTCAAGCTAAACACTACATATTTAACTCGGCGCGAATTGCTGGACGGTCTTCTGCAGGAACAGCACACGACTTCTCGTTACATTTTGGAATGCTTATCAGCCTGCACTTGACCCCATCACCGTTTAATGTTGCCAAGTTAACGACGTAAACATCACTATTGAAGTCATCGAGCCAAAACACCAACAAAATCAATTCAGCTGGACGCTACGCGCGCACGTTCGAAACTATTATTATGGTGATGTCTGGCAAATCACTCGAATAACGTGGCATATCTGACACGTACTGAGGTAGCACCAGCTAGCGTGTTCCAGCATGCGCTGGCGGACAGCTCTGACAGCAGCGAATGCCTTACCAACTGGCATTTGCTGATTTTCATCATAGCCTGTTCTATCGTATCCATTTAACCTTTTATTATACTTATTGCTTACTTTAATTCTTACTTTACTTGTACAAGCACGCCAAACATGCCAATATTACCATCCAGCAATAGTAAATCCGATTCAGTAAAACAATACAAATGAGAGAGTAGTTCTTCAGGAAGCAATGAGCACGTCGCCGGTTTATGGCAGTAGCGAGACTGGGTGCAGTCGTGGTGTGATGACTGTTCACCAAACGATGGTGGTTCACCACATGACATTGAGACGGCGATGGTCCGCCAGACGGCGGTCATTCATCAGACAGTTCACCAGGTGACTGTCAGGCGGTGGTGGTTCACCAGGTGATCGTCAGACGGCGGTGGTTCACCAGGTGATCGTCAGACGGCGGCGGTGGTTCACCAAACGACTATCAGACGACGGTGGTTCACCAGGTGACCGTCAGACGGCGGTAGTTCACCAGGTGACTGTCAGACGGCGGTGGTTCACCATGTGACCGTCAGGCGGTGGTGGTTCACCAGGTGACTGTCAGACGGCGGTGGTTCACCAGGTGATCGTCAGACGGCGGTGGTTCACCAGGTGATCGTCAGACGGCGGTGGTTCACCAGGTGATCGTCAGACGGCGATGGTGGTTCACCAGGTGACCGTCAGACGGCGGCGGTGGTTCACCAGGTGACCGTCAGACGGCGGCGGTGGTTCACCAGGTGACCGTCAGACGGCGGCGGTGGTTCACCAGGTGATCGTCAACGGCGGCGGTGGTTCACCAGGCGACCGTCTGGCGGCAGCGGTTCACCAGGCAACAGTCAGACGGCGGCACGGGGCGCCGCGAGTCCGCTCCGCGTGAACACCCGTCACGGACACGGGTAGTAGCAGCGGTAGCCGGCCAGCGCGGCCAGCACGCCGAGCACGTAGCCGGCGGCCACGTCCTCCCAGTGGTGGCGGTGGTCCCAGACTCGGCTGGCGGCCACCAGCGCCGCCGCCAGCAGGGGCGCCACCACCGTCAGCGCCGCGACTGCCGAGGACACCACACTGGCTGCGCCCACCAGAGGCGCCGCCGGCGATGTCGCTGTCGGAGACGCCACTGACTGTGTTGCTGCCGAGGATGCAATCCGGACCGCGTGCCGCAGAGGGGCTGCCAGCGGTGGTGCAGTTGCGGTGGATACCATGGGCTCCAGTGCTGCAGAAGATGCTCCGGGAACCGCCCCAGCCAGAGGAGCTGCCAGGGATGCTGCCGTTGTTGGAAGCGGAAGCGAATCCGCTGCTTCGGAGGACGCTCTCGCGGCCGCTTCCGTCAGAGGAGCTGCCAAAGACGCTGCTGTTGTTGAAGACGAAGGCAGATCCGTTGCTACGCAGGACGCTTTCCGCACCGCGTCAACCACAGGAGATGCCAGATATCCTCCCGTTGTTGGAGACGAAAGTGGATGCATTGCTTCCGAGGATGCCCCCTGGACAGCCATCGTCGGAGACACTGCTAATGATGTCGCTGTTGGGGACGAAGGCGGATCTGCTGATGGAGACAACGCCTCTCGGGCCACTTCTACCGCCAACGACGCTGCTGCTGTCGGAGACGAAACGGGGCCGGCAGTCGCACAGGTCTCCCCCGGCTCTACTGTTGCAGGCGCCGCCACCAACTTCGCTATTGGAGGCGTCGCCATAGCCTCCACTATTGCCGACGACGCCCCCGCGGTGGAAGCTGTCGTTCGCGCAGCCGCTGCTGTTGGCCGCCGTCGTCGTACCGAGCGCCTTCGAGACGTCCCGGCGGACGCTCGGCGCTCGGTGGCGGCCGGAGGCACCACCAGTGGCGCGCGCACGCGGGTCATCCTCCGTACGGCGGCGACCAAAGCCTGGCCGGTCGACGCCGGGACGTGGTCGAGTGTAGCAGCAGTCGCCGCCGCCGCCGCCGGTACACGGGACGCCCCGCGCGCCGCCACTGCCGCCGCTGAGCCGGGCCGACCGCCGCCGGCCAACACTCGCAGCTTCGCCGTCCAGTACAGCGCCGCGAAGGCGGCCAGGCAGCTGCAGAACGAGGCGTGGCCGCTGGGGAAGCTGCGCCGGCCGTCGGCGACGAGGCGCGCGTCGCCGGCGCAGCCGCCGCCGCGCCGGCCGCGACAGCGCGCCAGGAAGTCGGGCCGCGGCCGGCCCACGACACCCTTCAGCACGTTGGTGGCCAGTCCGTTGACGAGCAGGCCGAGGGAGGCGGCCAGCGCCGCCCGCCACACGTCCGGCCAGTCGCGCGAGTACGCCAACCACGGCGCCACGGTCGCCGCCGGCGCCGTGTAGATGAGCGTCCACAGCGCCGACGACGACATGCGGCTCTCGGTCAGCGGGTAGCTGTGCCGCCAGACCTCATCGGCCGGGATCGCGCGCACGGCCGGCTCCAGCTGCTCAGTGTGCAGGAACAGCACGTACAGGGCCACCCGCACGCACAGCTGAATGATAAAATAGCGTGACATGAACTCTGGTCGCACGCTCACCGCCAGCGGCATGCTCTTGCCGATGAGAATCCAGAAAATGGCAGAAAACTGCACTGACCTCGTATCACATGCACTTAGTGGCGGGCTTAGCGTTACAAAAATTTGCAAACGACTTTCAAAAGCACAATCGCAGCAATGTTGATGATTTATACCACGCCAATTACGCCCGAGAGATAGTCCTAACTAATTAAGTTTCACGTTAAGATCAACTCATCACATTATAAACTACGGTAACTGAACGAGACGGCGGCTAGGCTTCAGCCGGTAAGGGCACAACTGCACTAGCTTGATGATTGGCAGCACCACGTAGCTCGTGTTGCTTCATGTTTCTTCTTGTGGTTTTTCTAACCGTATTGCTTTGTATCGTCGTGTAATATCGAATCGCTTCATCTTGTTTCTCATCTAGTACTTCGATATGTTTCTACATATTGCAGACACATTATATAGACAATCACGTGCATCGCTTCGCCTGGTCTCCACAATGAAGAAGGGCAAAAGTCGCTTAATTAAGAAGCTTTGTCAACTTACCTACTGATACACCTGGTAATTCGAAAAGGATTCACTACTTTTATTTTGGCACAGGAACCAAAAAAAAATCAATTCAGCATGAAGTAATTCATATTTTTGGGAAATATGTGTTATGGAAAATTGCACGAAGTCGTTTTGCTCATTCCTTAAAATGCACCCACTCACCAGGGAGGAAAAGACCAAAGTCGTACAGATATACTATAAAACAGCATCAATAAGGGCAGCTCAGCACTATTTCCGGCCCACCTTTAGCTTGCGCTACGCTCCTGATCCCAATACTACCAAAACGTCTATGAACAGTTTTTTACTGAGAGCAGCGTTGAAGCGTTGAACCGAGGGCGTAGCGGGCGAAAATGTTCAAAAAGTTCTGCAGAAGGCGTTGAAAAAGTCGAGGTCATCGTCCCCGAACCCCCCCACGGAATCAATCAGGAAAATTGCATGCCAAATTGGCCCCAGCTACAGCACGGTGCAAAAGGTCTTCACAAATATTTGAGTAACACCATGCAACACATTGATTCATGGAACATTGCCTGAAGGTGACAAGATTGCATGAGATACCTTTACAAGCTGGTTCTGCGGCATGTGTACTGCTGACCGAACTTCGTCAAGAACATTTGGTTCGGTGACGAAGCCAATTTTCTACTGGATGGGGGTGTGAACACCCAAAAATTGCAGGATCTGGACCAACCACACCCCAGGCACAGTGACAGAAAAGCTTCTACACTCCAACAAGACTACTGCATGGTGCACTTTCAACTGGAAAAGATCATCGGCCCGTTTTGGCTCCAGAACTCTGTTTCAGTGAGGTTTGGGTAACTCGACATGGCTCAAGGTCACCAGCACTAACCGTGTCGCCAGCAGTGACTGGTCCACCCAGCATGCCCCGTCGCTTCACGAAGTGGGTCGGGTCGGTGGGCTCAAAATCGGGCCCGTAGTCGGCCAACGCCAGCTGTCGCTCCACTTCGAGGAGAGCAGTGTTGTCCGCGTCTGCCCGATACATGATAGGCACACTCATCACGCAAGTAATTCACACCCACCAGACGAACAGCGGGAGCTGTGTCAAATACACGTCAAGCAGATACGATAGGCATATTCATCACGCAGGCAATTCACACCCACGAGACGAACAACAGGAGCCGTGTCAAATACACGTCAGGCAGACGCCAGAGGCACGTCCTGCATAAATGAAATACAGGACAATCGAACGCACCGCGCACATGAAATACACGTCCGAGAATCGTCCGAAGCAGTCATGTACAAGTCGGGTCACCCACCACCCGTCAGACTCAGGTCACAGCACACTTCTGGTCCACACAGATGCACCTCAGATCGGGCTACAAGGAACAGCAGCACCGGCTAAAGCCAGGATCCCACAGTTCGTCGGTGGTACAGTAAAGCCGCTGCCGTTTTCTCTGCAGTTGCAAACATCCAACCGGGCGCAACGCAACGCGGCGAGCGTTACCTCTGACGAACTTGATGCCCGGCAGGTGGCCGGTGATGCGCTGCTGCGCGAGCAGCTCCCGCAGGTGCGGCGAGGCCGTGTGCAGCTGCTCGGACACGACCCGGTCGTCGGCGCCGACCGGCGACGTCCAGAACACGTACACCAGCCGCATGTTGCCCGCCAGCTGCACCTGCGGCCCCAGTCCAGAACACGTACACCAGCCGCATGTTGCCCGCCAGCTGCACCTGCGGCTCCAGTCCAGAACGCGTACACCATCCGCATGTTGCCTCTCGACCCGAGGTCAGAACACGTTCACCAGCCGCATGTTACCCGCCAGCTGCACCTGCGGCCCCAGTCCAGAACAGGTACACTAGCCGCATGTTGCCTGTCGACTCACATTAGGACCGGGATCACTAGGACTAGCTTACTAGGATCACATTATTATGCCCGCGTGCATGTTCAGCACAATCAGTGTACTACATATCACCATAAAAATCCATCGATCTTGTGGCGTTATTTAATCAACGCATCAGTCAATCAGTGGCAATCTTACATCATGAGCCATGCTAAAAATGCGGTGGCGATGCATTGACGGCACGTTGAACTCTCAGTAAAAATTCTGCAGGTGAACTGGAATTCGTGGATCGGGTGGTGAGGGCCAGTGTTCACGCAACAAGCTCTGCTTAACAAGCTGCTGCTGCAACAAGCTCTGCTTAATAGGACCCTGGTTGATAAAGCCAACCCAATAAGATTTTGGACTAAGCCTCTTAAAAAAGAAAGCTAAATCCGAGGATTTACTGAGGTGGCTTCATGGAACAGGGTGCATTGCTAAGCAACGTCTTGCATGAACCATGACCCCCACCACCCGATCCGAGAATTTCGGCTCAACATCACAACTTGGACTGACAGCTTAACACGTCACCAAAGCATGCATACAGCCGCCCCAGCGCCAGACCCCCGTCTTATCGGGCCAATGACCAGCTGACCCTTCCAGCTTCATGAGGGCACGTGCAGCGATTCGAACCCTGCCTTGCCAGGATTGGGGAGACCAATGTAGCCGGCGCTCCAACCAACTGAGCTACCGGGACGGCAATGTCGTGTCCCCTTGTAAGATTAGATGTCTACCTAATGATCTAACTGCTCGTGCAATGTCACTAAATGGCTTTATGTATCGCTATCGGTAACGCGGATAATTTTGTACCGCATTTACTATTGACAGCCCGGTATTCGAACATAATTTTCGTCACCCCATACAAATTATTACTGTAAGTGTCACGATGAAAACTGCTCGTGCAATGTCACTGAATGACTAAATTAACTTTAGTGCCATTTACGGTCGTCCATTATATGTGATAACGAACACCTTAAATATTTCGGGAAGGGGTTTCACATAAACTCGCAGTTCCATCAGCATTACATAAATGGCAATGGTTTAACACATTTCGATAACGTACACCTCATTGTTGCAAGCAAATCATACCTTGTAAAACGACAAATGTTCTGTTCTTGAACCCACGGAGACACGAAATCGAAAAATGTCTTGTCAGACCGCCATAATATACAAGCCTTCTGCAAGATACCAAGTACCCGACTGGTTTAGACACAACTGCAGTGTTGCAGATACCAGTAACCGGGAACTGACAGTCAGTCATGACACCAGACAAGGGACGAGTCAAACTTCGAACGAAGCGGAAATAAAGACAAAGTGGGATTACCACGACACGAACAACAGGCTATGTGATCGCATTCGTGATGTCGAAGGATGGAAACTTGTGCTGGAACAAACGCTTAAAGAGACCGATGACGAAATAAAGAATTTATCAAACGCAAAGACGGCGGCTGAGGATGAACTAGAACAGAGACACTTTGATTTAGAAACAGGGCTTGAAACTCTGGCCATACGGGAAGGGAGAAGAACAGTAGATATAGTCAAAGATGAAGTAGAAATAAAGCTGAACGAGGAGGTTCAAGCAATCAAAGACTATCGCAGTGAGCTCCAAGAGCGCTGCAACCAATCCTTCGAGCAGCTGAGTCGTCTCCAAGAAGCCAGGCAGCAATTGCAGAACGACATCACCGATAAATATAAGGCGTTAGACATTGACGGCCTCTGTCTGTCGACGACACCGCAGAGCCCCAACATCAGCTTCAAGCCGCACTGCATGCGAATGCCCAAAGACACGATATCGGTGCAGCAGTGGCAGGACAACTCGCGGCACAACAAGGAGCGCGCCGACTATCAGATGTGCCAGTCGCGCCGACTGCGCGACGCCATCATGGCCACACTGGCGCAGGGCCGCAACCGGCTGGACGCCTGCCACACGGCCGTCCAGTTCGCGCTGCGCCAGCGGCTGCACCAGCTGCACCAGACGCACGACGACCTGGTGTGGCAGCGCACCCAGCTGGAGCAGGAGTCGGCCGCCGTCGAGGCGGACATCCGCCGCCTGGAGGCGGCCGTCCGCGCCAAGGACCCGTTCCGTAAGCTGGCCGAGACGCGACTCGAGTATCGCATGGACCGGCCCGGCGCCGAGCTGGCGTACGACGCGCCGTGGCACGGCCTGCGCGAGGAGCGGCTCAGCGTGCAGGCCACGCAGGAGCTGCTGCAGGCGCGCCTTCAGCAGCTGTGGGACGCGCTCGACCGGCTGCGCCGGCAGCTGGCGCGCGTCCGCGAGGACATCGCCGTGAAGGCCAACTCGCTGCGATTGGACAGACTCGGTCTGGAGACGCACGGCCGCACGCGGCCTCCGCCGCCGCCCAAGGACCGCAACTACCTGGCCAAGGTGCTGCTGCTGCGACCCGAGCGCACCATCTGCGAGCGCGGCGTGCACTACCTGCCGCGGCCGGAGATGCTGCCCGGCTACCAGACGGAGCAGGACTGCTCGTACACGGCCGGCTGCTCCGGCAACAACTACCGCCGGCCGTGCGCCAACGACCGCGTGCTCGGCTGCTGATCGCGCGGCTGGCCGCCCGGCTCGGAGCAGCCGCCAACAAATCGCACACAGCTGTGTGCGATTTGTCTTATCTTATCTATTGTCTTACCCTTTGTTGTTAAATTAACTGTCAAGTGGTCCATTCGAAACAACAATGTTCAACGCCAAACGACCTGGTCATTCGTGTATGATCTCCAGCCGGCACAGTGCCAGCCAGCTCAGTGTGCAGAGAAAGTATTTCGGCAGCGCGACGGCACTCCCACCACGGTTTCCAGCCATAAGGCCTGGCCAATTAATGGTCTGACGCTTTGGTATTTCAGTGCGTTGGAAAAAGCCACGGTTATTCTTGTCTTTCAGACGTAAAGTTCAACATTGCGGGGTACCGCTTACAAAAATTATGCTAAGCATTAAGCTAAGAACTAAAACAATCGACAACATGACTATGGGGGATGGCGCATTTAATGAGCTAATTTGGAAACATCCTTCCTTCAGTAGTGCAACTTTGCTCCCACTGCAGTGTGTGGAAGGTTCAGAGGCACGTCCACGCTACTGGCAATGACGAAGGGGTGTCACGGAAACTCCATCCTATTCCAAACCGATTACGTACGTGTGCTGTTCGCGGGTGGTGAGGGTGGGACACGAAACAGGAAGACAAGATGAACACACCATGCTCCTTTCCTCACAATATAACAACACGTCGCCACCAAACTGCCAAGAACCCCACGTGACTTCCAGACCACGTGACCGACCTTGGTGAGAGAGACGCCGCTCTCCAGCAGATCGGGCAGAAGTTCACCGGTACTCAGCACCTCAGTGATGCGCTGCAGATAGATGGCGCTCAGGGCCTCCAGGCGGTGGCGGTGCTTGGCGCTGGTAGAGCGCAATGGCCGCACGCGCACATCATTAGCGGTTGCGCCACCTTCGGTCGGAGACGTCACATCGGTTGTCGGTAGCGCCAGTAGTTGTCTGAGGATGTCACACGTTAGTGTGGAGACGTGGGGCCATGAGTCAATTAACTCAAGCTGATGTAGGTGTGAACCAGCATGAGGGGTCAATGCTGGGTCATATGTTGAGAATGTTTGCACGATAAATTTCATATATATCATAATAAGACAGCCACAATCATATACCTGCTCATCAATACTTGATACATTTATATTGTACATCACTTCTGAACATTCCTTCTCCAAAGCTATGATTTGTCTCATATCAGTAGCTTGTCAGGGTCATGCACACAGCCTCATCCAAAAGCCGTCCACCATGGATATTCACACATATTTACCTCTCTCTCTTCTTGGCTGTTGCTAGAAACTTGCTCATCAATTTGGCACGCTGTCTGGCTGACACCAAGTGCAAAACATTTGCATTATTCAAACAGGCAGATAGTTGCAAACCACGACAAAAAACTGCCGGCAAAAGCCTGAAGCAGTTCATGGCTACGACCTGCAAAGTCTGAAAACAACCAGTACATGTCAAATTTCAGCACAAGAAGAACCTTGGGATATTTTACAACACATTTGACTGCCGAGCCTAGTAGCATACATCTCAGCCTATCACACCAATGGGTGGCAGATGGACTCCGTAATCCAGGACACCCTATCGATTGAGCTACCGCGGCCTCAAACTTCAGCGCAAAACGGCCAACAAGTAAGTGACACAGCACACAATACAACCAAATATTGAGCATATGGAATATGTAGCATGACAGGTCTACATGCTTCAAACCTTCCAAAACGTGCACTTTGTGCATTGCCAAAAGGCTTCACGTATGTTCACTCCCAATGATATCAGTGCGGTAATTTGGTGCTTCAGGATGTGCCGATTCAGTGTTGGCTCCCTCCTTGGGAGTCTCCTTGACACACAGTCTGTCTGCAGCAGTACGTGCACATTGCGCGTGTTTCTCTCTTCTTCCCCAGGTACTGCCTATCCGGCCATCATCCGGCAGGCTCCAATGGTCTCCCAGCGATTTGCCACCTTCGTAGGCTCGCATGAAGCATACGAGGCTCTAACTAGAAATAGGTTCGATTGAAATTCCAGCTTGGAAACGTGTCGCAATCGTAGGCTTGCTGTGGGCTTCAGACAAATTAGCGAATTACACACTAGTATCAGGTGTTGAAAATGTTTGGATTTCTGAGGCTTTCCCCCAAAGGTTACTATTAGTTAGATCACTTTTAGTCAAGGAATGAATGTTTCACCGACAACATCGATCAAAGTCACCAACGCATAAATATGTGCAATCGCTGGTCACTGCAGCGGTCTGCATTACTGGTAACTGCATTACACTGCAGATCCGTTAGTTAGTTATTGGGGCTTTAGGGCACATCGACCATGTTGATCATATAGCGTCCATACACTGCAGATCCAGACTGCATGTCAATGTTGTTCGGGGCTGCAGGAGGGAAACCTGCAACGCCACTCTGAGCAGCGTGAAACACGATAGGACAGAACAACACTTCGGCAGACGAGTATGCACTGAGGTTTGTTTTCCACGTTGAAGTTGAGAACACTGAGGTTTACACTTTCACTGGCGATACATGGCGATGCATGGCTATGCAGTCAATCGTGATTGGCACTGGCCGATGCCACCAGCATGACCACAGCCGCTCGACAGCAAGAGCCGTGAAGTGGGCAAAAGCTGTACAGATTGTAGAGAAACACCACCAGAGTTCGACGGTAAGAAGTCAACCCACGGAGCCTACAAGTCCCCAGTGTCTCTCAGAAATGGCGCGAATTGCGAAAGATAATCTCATCAGATTGGTCTGAGGGGGAGAGGGGATGGATGCCAAAGAACTTTGAATCTGCAAATAGTAGTCTGGGGAACTGACAATCAGAATGTTGGAATTACTATAATAGTCTGAGTCTGTCGGATAGAAAGCCAGATATTATTACAACTTAGAGCATTCACAAAATCAGCTGTACACAAGCTTACCTCAGTAAGGCAAAAAAGAGGCTAGGCTAGATTATATTCGATTTCTTAATTGGGAACATGTTGATTTTTTTGGACAATTTAAAAAACAAATATGACATTTTTCAAGTAGAAAAAAATATGAAAAGCAGCTTGGGCTATGTGGTATTATGGTGCTTTAGGGTATTCACAAGACAAATATTATACACATCTAATCCCCATAAAGCGAAGGGATTAGGTTTTGTTAGGTTAGGTTATGTTTTATAAGTTGGAATATTTTGATGTTTTAATTTTGGGGGATGGGAAATTGTTTTTTTTCACAAGCAGGTTAGGCTAGGTTAGTTTTTTTAAAAAATAATTTTTTTTCATGGAAAATAGTTTGAAATTTTTCCATTTTTCCTTAAATGGGAGACTAAGGCAGATTAGGTTAGGCTAGGTTACATTTCCAAATGTTATTTTTCATGCTATATTCCCAACTCCAACATACTTTTTTGGTATTTTGCTTCCCAGCTGAAAAGTAAGCATGTTGAGAGGAAATGAGTGGTCACATCATCTTAACTTGTGGGCTGTGGGCACATCATCTAAAAAAGTGGGCTGATCAATGGCAGATGTCTTTCAACTATGACAAGTGTAAGGTTATGCATCTGGGGTCTGGAGGTGAGACTTTCAGATATACAATGGGAGGGAGGGAACTGGATGTTATTGAAGAGGAAAGGGATTTTGGTGTGTGGTTTCAAAAGACCTTAAAGCAGAAAAGCAATGTAGCTCAGCTAGGAACAGGGCACTCAGAATGCTGGGACTCATTAATAGAAGTGTGATGTATAAGAGAAAGGAAGTCATGAAAAAACTGCACTTAGCATACGTGTGACCCCACTTGGAATATTCTGTACAAGCTTGGAGCCCCTACCTAGAAAAAATATGGACAAGTTAGAGAGAGTGCAGTGCAAAGCAACTAGACTCATCAGTGGAATAGGTAACTTACAATATGGAGAAAAGCTTGTGGCATTAGATATGTACTCACTCAAGTATAGGAGATTAAGGTGGGACATGATTGAAATGTACAAAATTGTTAAAGGACTAGATCAGGTCAATTTAAATGGCGCTCTTCAGTTTAGAGTATAGCGTAGAGCATAGGGGTCATCAATTCAGGTTAGACAAGTTGAGGTGTAGGACAGTTAAGCGACAATAGGTCTTCAGTCAAAAGGTTGTTGATCAGTGGAATGGGCTACCTGCTGATGTTGTGGGGAGTTCCTCATTGAATGTATTTAAAAGTAGGGTGGATACATCTTTTAGACAGGAAAATCTTGTTTTTTAGTTCTAATTTGTGATGGATGGGGTGAGATTTATGTTAAGTAAGTGTGCACGGCACAGACCCCTTTAAGCAGGCATGGATGCAGTTTGAAAATTTTTGACAAGGCATTCAATCCACATGCATTAAGAGAGATCAGGGGAATAGGGCTGGAAAGCTAGGGTAGATAGGCATTGCTAGGTGTGTGGGATATTGGAGGACTGGTTCTTCAAGGATGTGGGATGGTTGGGGAGGGTCTTTTTACCAGGCTTATATTATCTTCCATTTACAGACTAAACTGGATGGGCCTTGGGTCTCTTAAGTCTAAACGCTTTATAACTTTATATAGGGTGCACCTAGCAGTGGAATCAGCACCTTCCTTTGGGATGTGATACTGATGAGATTGTCTATGGTAGCACAATGGGAGTGTGTTATGCAATAGCAAGTAAATTGGTGCTAGATAGGCTGCGATATATAGCTTCCTAGGAACTTGAGATAAGGGATTGATTGGGGTGAGAGTATGTACATTTCTAGTACCTTTTCCAGATAGGCTTAACCCAGATGGGCCCCTGTGGCTCTTTATGACCTTTAGCCTTAACACTTTATGACTTTATCTTAACTTTAGGTCATATCCCCACACCCCATCTTGGGGGATGGTTGATACAAACCCCCTCTAATCTCCAAACTAAGCATCACACAAAAACAAGAGGTGTCATTGGAAAGTGCTCGACAAGTTGGGCCGGACACCAACCAAAAATTTGTATCCCCTCCAAAAGTGACATGACTAGGGCACCTAGGTTTTCACAACTTGCATCATGCTTTTGGCTCTATGGAGTTCATTTTGGGGGAGATTCGAGAGAAAAAACTTTTGTAATCAGAAAAGGAAGGCGAAATCGACCACGGCCATATATGTTTTGCCCACCCAAAAATCTCATTTTTTATTTAACAAATTTCAGTTTTCAATTTTCTTTAATTTGTATTTTTCTAGTAGGTAGAGCAGATCGAAAAACGTTGTTCAAAGTCAACTTGCTCTCATAAAAAATGCTTACTTTAGCCAGAATCTTCAATTATAACTCTAATGGGCAAATATGCAAAACTAATAAGTAATCAAGAATGGGGGAAAAAATTACTCTGGTGCATCTTGTTTCAGCCATAAAGATAAGCAAATGCTGAAAGTTTCATTGAAATATTTTTATCCGTTAAAGTGTGACAACTGGTTTAACTTTTCTGGAGGTGACCTCATTTGACCTTGACTAACTCATTGACCCTAGATGACCTGACCTCAAAATTTTGACATAACATGCCAAATTGGTGTGGGAAAAGGAATGCCACATTCGTGTGCGCTACCATGTGCCGTTCTTTCACAATCTGCAGAAAACCTTAGGGGAGAGGGGGGGGGCTATCAACTCCTGAGACAGTGCAGGTTAATCACATTTATAAATGTTACATTGTAAAAAGTTGGTGTGTAAAGAACATGCGACACTTCATCGGAGATCGTCAAGGAAATAAACATCTCAGTCAGCATACTCTACATTGCGTACACGAGCCACGCCATGCAGACGATTGGCGCAGTTGGTTAAGGCATCCGCTTTCCGTGCGGGTGGTGGCGGGTTCGAATCTCAGAGCAGTCACGTTTTTAACCCGATCACACAATCGTTAGCGGTCAGGGCCATTGGTTAATGTTGCACTTTAGATTACTTTACACTATCATATGAGTTGCTTGATGTAATAATATTTGCCCATGAAAGTAAAGAGTGAAATACTGAATTCAAGCCCACTCATGCAATGAATGTCCAATTGGACAATTTGGAATTGTCATCGTGGAACTTTGTCTATGGAAGGAAACATTGCATACATATCCAGTTCAAGTTGTTTATTTCAACAGCCTGGTTCTGTATGCACCACATTCCGTTACATTTTGAGTGCAAGCAATGCTACCGTAGGAAGTGCAGAAGATACGCGGTCAACATGCCTCTTACATAACGTTCACCTGGGGAGGGAGTCGGGCACCTAAGATCGGAAACTAGAAGCACAAAATTTGGAGGAATTACAGCTGTAGTGAACTCGCTGCAGTATACATTTCATGACTCCAGGTCAATGTCTTCAGGGTTAAATGAGGTCACAATCGGCCTCCACTCCACCCCAGCCGGCACCGCCCGTACGTACAGAAAGTATGCACGTTCCACTGCCAAACGGTAGGTAGAGACCGTTCATATGTACGCTCGCTACATACTCTGGTACAGACAGTGCATGCTGTTGTGACTGTCTATAGTACGGACTCATCGTGCGATCATTACGGCCAGCGTTGTAAAAAGGTCAAAGAATTCATCAAACACCTTCAAGCACAAATGTATCAGTTATGCTAGGTTAGGTTAAACTGGGTTAGGTTTCTTGTTCATTTTGAAAATTTTGAGAACAAAATGGTTTCAAGGTTTTTTTTTGCCAATGTATGATTGAAGTTCATTTCTGAAAAGAGAGGTTAGGCTAGGTTAGGTTAGGCTATTACATTAAACAAAAACAATTTCTTTGAGCAATATTACCAAACTCAAAGCCCTTTTTGGTGTTCCTTTGCTCATAAAATGAAAAGCAAGCATCTGCAGAGGAAATGAGTGGTCATATCATCTTAATCACATTCATAAATGTTGCACTGGAGAAAAAAAATCATATGACTGAAATATTACCTGAAAGCACAAATTTATTGGTTATGCTAAGTCAGGATTTTTGGAAATTTTAACATTTTTGAAATTGTTTCTTGATAATTTTGTTGGAGAAAAAAAACTTCAAAGAGGTTAGTCTAGATTAGGCCAGGTTAGGTTTTCTCATCATTCTTCATAATTTTCAGACTCAAAGCCTCCTTTTTGGTATCATTTTGCTCACAAACTGATAAGTATGCATCTGCACCAGAAATGAGTGATCACATCACCAGGGTACATGGCAGCCAAACATTTTTGATCAGAATCCAATTGCCATAAAATGGAAATTTAGCAAAATTCCTTGATGATTTCTAGGTAAGTAGAACATACAGATATACTTAAACCTTGTACCACACTATATGAATGCTGTCTTTCAATTTGGAAACACTGAAAATATCAATTGTAGGTTCCAAATATTGTCAGTTGTGTTGCCAGTTTAAGTAAACAATAATGCAAAATGATATGCCTTCTTTGAAGCAATAAAAATGCATGCCTTTTGATGCACATTTATGATCACTAATTCGAAAGAATGGGTTGGAAACAAACAATTCGATAAAACTGCTGACTTCTATTTTTTGTAACAAATGCGGAGAAACTGCCGCACTTTTGAGTGCTTCAGGGATGCCAGATGATAAATCCTTTTCCAGCATGGGAGTCTACGGAATGTACAATTCTTTATTAATGAAACAGTAGGCGGTTTTACAACGGCTTTTTGCTCCCAGGTGAGGTAGGCTCAGTAGCACGCAAGAGCGAGCTACTGGCATAATGATCAGCATAAATTGGAAGCGATTGCTAACTCGAATTCTCACAATAGGTTCCATAACAAAATAGTATTTGCGAAATGACAATAAAAGTAAATTTCTTCGATGTCAACCAAGTTTATAAACCCATACCCGATACTCCCGACATTCTCACACTGCACAAACAAAAATATTTACACCACAACTCACGAGTTGAATGCACGTGCAACCCTAATTTGCTTGATTGAAGCATATTTGAGTATGGGTTTGGGAATATCAAAATGTTTAACTAGAAGTATACTAAGAGTAACCCTCCGACTAACATCGTTTTCGCCCACTACCAAACAACAATTGTTGTTATTGTGAAAACTATAATAATATATTGAAAGTTGGAAATCAATTATCAGTGATGCAATGCTGTATAATGTACGTTGTTAGTTTATATCGGGAATATTTTAGTTGAAACCAAGGATTATTTGGAAAGATCTAGAGCGACTAGACGCCTCGCAAATTGCTGCCGTAAAACCGCCTGGTGGGATGCAAATCGGGGGGGGCAAAGTTGTTCCAGGTCTGTGACGTGTCAAGGCGATACTCTGGCAGCACTTTGCGTGCGTCTCAAGCCAAAATAGCCAATATTTTCCGTATATTGGCAATTGTCTGCGTATATAATATACGCAGACAATTTTTATCGTATATGGGCAAATTTGATACCATGCGAATTCCTGAAGAATTCTACATACGAATCCGGATCGTTTTTACTTGCATCACCCCGAAAAAGTATGTTTCTTTGCCGGTAAACGAGGACATTACACAAAACCGGCCGGCCGACTCCCGGAGGGCGGGGCCTAAGTCGTTGCCATGACGACCGGCTAGCCCTCAAGGCCAGTCGTGCGTCGAGCTTCGGCAGAAAAGGAAGCTGCTGTTAAATGAAATTGAACGTTCTTTCTCATTCTTTGTACTCTTTTTCATGTCATCCTTTGCTTTCTCGTGTCAGCTGAATACAGGAGAAAGTAAAGCATACCATAGCACCATATGCTCTTTTCTAATGAAAATTATAGCAAAATAAGAAAAATGAAGGACGTGAAGTTTTGCCGCGGTTGCGGCACTATATCACCAATTGCCAGGAATCTGCTAGATTTGGAATATTCTACTATAGGATTCTATAATCCGCCAGATGTCCACCACATTCTAGTAGAATATCGCATATTATGGCTGTGACGTCACCAAGGCACAGTATATACTAAATCTGAGAATATACTAAACTAGGGTGTACCCGTTCTTTAATATACTCTGATGCAAATAGCCCAACCTTACCTGTTATCTGTTCCCGTGGCTCCACTAACCTCCACAAACCTCCACTGGTCGTTCCCGTCGCAAATCCGGTGGAGATTTTTCCTCCACCAACCTCCACCAGTGGAGCAAAAGCTCCACCAGCCCAGCTTCTGAGCCCTGTTCGGCAAGCATGTATACGGTGCAGTCGGAGTAAACGGAACTATGACGTCACACCGAACACAATTTTGCGCTTGCAGTCGACAAATGTGAGAGAGATGAGACGTTTGTGGTGCAATTGCGGGCGCGGTGCTCAATCCGCAGATAAAGTCGTGTTGGGTCGGTCCCGCTTGTTTTTTTTGTAGAATTTGTAACTTTATGGTTGTGAGACATAACTCCAGCTTAATCAGTATCTAGAACCTGTGACTATGACTGATGCTGATGAAAGTCAGCTGCTTCCGCCTTTGTTAAGATTTTGGATGATGCGTTTGAAACATTGACGATGAGTGAAGATGGGTGGATGATGGATGGTTACGCAGTTAATATATACGTGCAGTTTACATGGGCGTCCGAGGAAGTAAAATAAGAGGAACCTAGGAACGGCGAAACCTGGCGTTTTGAATTCAGGCATCTAACACTTAGTCATGGAAATTAGGTAAATTTGCACTTTCAGGTAATGTAGAATTCATGAATGGTGGCAAGATGTGTAAAACTTGTCTTGTGGATACCTTACGGTGCAATAGTACTGGCAATGACTGGAAAGGATCTACTCAGAATCTGGGGGTGTCACTTTGTATGCACTGGATCCCAATAATTAATTTCCCCCTTTCCAATGAGACCAAATATTCAGCTTTGCCATTTAGCTTTGAACTATGGAGGTGGCATTCCAGAATGCTTGAGTGCACCCTCTGCTCAGCAAGTTATTTTTCCTGCTGAATTCAGACCATCGCTATTGAAATCAGTGACAATATTTTCCCTGTGAAGTGTCACCCTATAACACCCTTACACTTCACAAATAGGTGTGTTGTGATGATTGCCTGCATTGTCTGGCTGCTGGGATGCCTCATCATTGTCACAAAAGGAGTCCACAGGTTCTGATGCATCTGCTGATTGATGTGATTTTAAGCCGTGAATACCCTGCAAAAAAACCATTAGAAATCCTAATGGTATTTCTAATGGTTTTTTCTAATGGTCCTGATGATGTTTTTCCCCTAATGGTTCTGATGGTCTAATGGTTTCCTGATGGTCCTGATGGTCTAATGGTTTTATAATGGTCCTAATGGTTTTCTAATGGTCCTGATGGTTTTCTAATGGTTCTGATGGTGTTCTAATGGTCCTGATGGTTTTCTAATGGTCCTGATGGTTTTCTAATGGTCCTGATGGTTTTCTAATGGTCCTGGTGGTGTACTAATGGTCCTGATGGTGTGCTAACTGTTCTTGTTGGCTAATGGTTGTCTGCTGGTTTTGATGGTTTATCGATGGTTTTATTGGGGTATCGCACAGGGTCAGATCCAGAAGCTTGGCTTGAAGGGTGCAATTGCAAGATCGAATTCTGAAAAGAAAATATTGCATTATAATTCAACAGTCATTGGGTATGCTTATGACAATGTTTAGGTCATGAAGTAATCTTATAATTTGAGAAGATGCCACCTT